>JALDNG010000033.1:2007500-2102500 GCA_024349245.1 Neodontobutis hainanensis
ACAGAAACACAACTATGACCCTGAGGCAAAGATGGCAACGCCAGATATTGTCAGATGCTTCTATAAAAAGCAAGATCCGCTTTTTTTTCTTTGTCCACAGTGGCTGTGGTTCAGTCGAACAGTAACATATTGTCCCTCTCAATCAATGGCTGAGATGAGAGCATTAGAAAATCACATTCCTAATGCTCACACGCAGAAAAACAACCTTCAAAGTGTCTCTATGTAGCTTCTAATGATGTCCTTATCACAGCTCCAGCAGACAGAGCTAATGATCGGCCACTGCTACGGCCTTGCTTATTTGGGTGTGATCCTATGCCACACAGTATAGGATGTCAAAAAAATGTTGAGCAGGGCGCTTCTAGACACCAACAGCTGTGTCTGCCCTAATAATGCTCTGATCATTTGATACTGATACTGAATCCACAGAGACGAGCTAAAAGTAAATGAAAGACTCTTTTAGAGGTGGAAATGGTAAGCTGCCACATCAGAGGCCTTTGCTATACTGAGGTTTGCTATGGCAACGCCAGGGATCCTGTAAAATCTATTAGAGACTCGAGAGGAATCGCTTTGGTTGTGTTCACATGACTGCACAATCTCTGCAGGCTTGATTGAATAACAAAAGATGCTGCTCATACCATTGAATGCATATAGTACACATAGGCACAGTGTTTACAGACCCAGGACAGGAGCAATCCTCACAGATCTTACATGTAGTGTCTCATCATAACTGCACAGCCAAAAGATGACAATTAAAATATTTTTTACAAATGGAAATGAAATGAGCTGTGAGCTACAATAATTTCTGTATATTTCTATAATAAACCAAGTGCAGTATTCACTCAGTGGGCAGCCGGTGATGACTGATGGACCGTATGTGACTGAGATGAGTTTAGAGCGCTGGGAATCTGGCTAATGATGTGAGAGCAATCACTTTCACCATCATCGTTCTTAATGCCCTGACTCTCCACAGCCACCGCTAAAACACATCAAGTCATTAGAGACTTTCATTCTTATTTTGGAAAAATATAACTAATGTCCTAATGGACAAGACGCCATCGTAAGTGATGATTACCATTTGAGTGCTACAGCACTGTCATTTGAGTTTTTCTGCCAGTTAAAGATTAATGGATCCAATATTAGTTGGCAAAATCTCACTTTATTCTGGATTAAAATGAAATCAGTGACTGACAAACATCTTTAGGAAAACCATCAGAGGCAGAGCCTGGACAATATTTATAGAAAAGAATTTATTTCTCCCGTTAGCCATCACTGGAGGGGTGTGAAAGAATGATCTGAGCTCAGCATATTCCTATTCAGTATGTTAATGACATATTACCCCTAAGGCTCGCCAGATGCATCTGAGACTGTAAAGGACTGGACCTTAAGGGACATGATACTATAACAGTCTTAGCTTCTTTCAGTGATATTTAAGATAAAACGTTTGACTATGTGTGATGTTAAACATGTTGACAATACTGTTGAGTAGAGAGTTGGATATGCACCAAATATTTGAAAGGTTTGGTCAAAACATATATTCTATTTTTACATCCAAGACAAAAGCAGCAATGCTTCTCCTGAGAAGACATCCCTTGTAGTCCCAGCTTTACATCTTAGTGATGTAAACAAAACTTTATATCATAGCTGTCCCCCTGAATGTGAGCAGTCAGGAGGAAGCTATAGGGGAGGAAAATGTGACACAATACTTTGAAGCAATGGAATTGTCTGTTTCTTGGGCATTTCTTGTCAAGCAGTGCTCAAGTGGAGCCCACCTCCTGAAACACTGACAAAAAAATTCGATGTTTTAAAACAAAGATTCTGACAACATATCGTCACTCTTGACTGCTTTGCTATTCTTTCCATTAAATGATAGAGAAAGGAAAAGGGAAGGAAGGAGAGCCTGGGAAATAAAACAATATCTGTGAGTATCTATGTGTGTCTGTCGATATGGTGTGTTTTTGCAGGAAAGACTTGGTGGGCATTGGGTCCTGGAGATTTGCCCACATGTACAAACTACAGCACACAAACAGGGCTAATAGTGGAAACAGACTCTCACACTTCTACTGAACAATAACCAGCCACTGATTTGAAGGAGCAAGTCAAGAGGTGCTACTTAAGGGAAAATTCAGAACACTATTATTTCCTTCTTCTCTCATTACAGTTATGGCTGATGATGATATTGCTAAGGTTTACAATTATACATTTAGTGATCTATTGGTAGGTTATGTCATCATGTTCATTGTTTTTAACTGTGCAAGGCCAAACAAAACCTGCTGGAGTAAAATACATAAACACTTTGCCTTATTGCCATATATCAGTCTAGACAGTGCACCCCTGAAACAAGCATATTCTCTGGCAATTAACCAAAAGCGGCTGAATAGGGAAGAGTATATGAATTTGAACATCTTCGGGATCATGTTAGTTTTCAGAACTCAAGCTGCTGGAATGAAGATGCTGCATATTATAGATTAAGTGTCAAAGTGATGATTGACATAGAGATGCTAACAAGGATGCATCATTTCCTCTGTGCCATCTGCACTGACCAGATTCACACCCTGATCTATTAACGCTTTCCACTAATGTCGTCTGTGCTCAGGATGAATCACCTGAGCTCAGTCAGTTCCATGCAAAAAATATATTTCTAAATATCACTTACATAATCCAGGCCTGGTGTAACGGTTGATTATAACACCAGACATGGCACAATGTGGTCCAGGTCAGGTTTCATTGCTGTACAATCCACTTAAATGTACATGGTAAAAGCAATGACTAGATGAGAGCTGTGGTGGTGACAGGGTTTTAAAAGATGCAGACAGTTTGAACTCCTCAAAAGAGCAACAGCTTTATGAGAAGTGTCCACTGCGTGCGTCTCTGATACATCTGAGAGTGTAAGGTGCACTGCGGTCATATCGGTTAACGGCCATTTTTGTGTGGAACCATTATTAATCAACCTGGGCAAGCAGTAAGACACATTTAAGAAAAAAAAAGAAAGAAAAAAATTTCATATCGCTGCATCAAGATGCTAATAAATTGTGGCAAATTGATGAAACGTTTGCAGAAGAGGGGAGAGGTAAATTGGTTCAAATGTTCAATTGGAATTAATGAGCGTTCTCACACGCGCGCACATGCACGTATGGAGTATAAACAAAGCACATGGACGTAGAGTATCGCTGCTTTGCTTTTGTTAGGGCGCTAACAAACACCGCGTAAAAGCTGCTGCTACTGCTGAATGAGTTGTGTAATGCATCGTGGAGCTGGTGATCTGCATGCAGTAAACAACCCCACAACCCTTACTCATTAGTACAAACAAAAAAACGTGGCAGACTCTCACTATTACTTACATCATCCCATTTCATAAATTTGTTGCCCTTCTTCAGGCTCTCGGGCACGGACACTGGCTTGAGCTGCAGCGCATGAACTCCAGGCTGTGCCCCTGCCATTGACTCATCTAGTCCTCTCGACGCGCAGTAAGGCTGGAAATGAGTCACTCCACTCTCTTCTACTCTTTATTTCTCCTGCGTCTCCTTTTGTAAGCTGCTTTACAACAGCAGGCTGACGAAAGCCCCCGCTAGTGCTGCCGGTATGTCATGCCCGCAGTGACTGTGACTGTGGCGCGTTTCGGCTTTGGAGAGGCTGTGGAGGCGATCACGAGCGCAGCGGACCGCGGCCACTGACTGACTGACTGACTGCTGGCTGAGCGACATGCGGCTTCAGCGGAGACGGAGAGAGAAAGAGAGAGCGAGAGGAGGAGGGCAGTTCGTCTGGATTGGAATAGTACGAGGCAATGCGGAGACGGAACATACCGGAATCTAGCGCCTCCGTGCGTCCGAGGCATCAACGAGCCCAAAATGCCCCACGCATTGACAGCTCAGGGTCCCCCAAAACTGTCTCCAATGCAAGACCTTTTCTCATGCATATCTTGTTCACATGGTTGGAGTCACAGAAAATGTATAACATGTTATAACTGATTACTATCAGTCAGTTGTCTCTGGACTACACATGATTCCTACGGGATGCACAATAAATTTCCAGCTGTTTCAACACAGCTAAGAGCCTAATGAGCTTCCTCCTGTGAGCTTCTGAAGAGGGTGCCATGACAGCCCCTTTGGTGTGCATAACTTGTGGGGCCAGACGCTGGTGACAAGCCCAGCATGAACCATGTCCAGAAGTCACCTCCTTGATGCCTTCACTTCAAAAAGCAGACTGATCAGGTCATACCACTGACTGTTATTTGGACAGTATGTATTGTTGGAATACACAGTGACAGAGTGGTTAGCACTCCTGCCCCTCAGCAAGAGGCCAGCCACCAAGAACCCCACTGTGAGGCGTTTGTATAGCCACCCATGCTACTGCGGGTACACTCCAGGTTTCCACGTACATGTACAGGCAGTTCAGATTTACCAATTTACCTATATGTGTATTTGCAGTGGGGTAAAAACCACAAGAATGAATGCACCTGGTTTGTCCTTGACTGACCTACTTGTTCTGTTAGGCAGTTACCTAATGCAGTAAAGGGGTTGAATGTCTCCTATTGTTCATCATATTACCTCAAAATGTTATAGTCTATAGCCTTTATGCCATTTTACTTCTCCATGAGTGAACGTCTTCTAAGTTGTGTGTGAGTAGAGAGTGTGGCATAGCCTTCAGGACTTCTTTCTTCTGAGTTAAACTTTCTCATTAAATTAAACATTGAAGCCCTGTAGGCTCTGCACCACCCACAATGTTTATTTTCTGTAAGGTCCAAAAAGAGACTACAGACTATTCACGTCCTCCCAGCGGTTTCACCTCTTTCTGTCTGCGGCCGGGCCCGAGCTGCTGACCGTCAAGGCATGTCAAACTTCTGACTGACACTTTTCATGTCAGGCCTAATAGAAGTTTGTTTGAGTTTGCCTCCTGTCATTAATGATTGATTGACAGTGACAGAGTGGGACAAGTTCCAGTATAGAGTCGGTCAGATGACGGGTCACAATACTCAAGGGGACACAGAAACAAAAATATAAAGGCATGAGAAAAATGCCCTCACATTCTGGGTAAAAATCCTAACTGGGAGCACTGCCAGCAAAAACAGATGTACAGGATATTGTCAAATCGAGGCAGGGGCAAAACTGTTTTTACTGAGCTGATGAGTCATTTATGTCTCAGACTCGAGCCATCATCCATCTTGGTTTAAGCCCTGAGGTTTTAGGCAGCTCGAAAATCAGCCCACAGTGTGCTCAAGTGAAAGACAATAAAAAATAATTGGACTGTCAGAAACCCATATAAAACTACCCAGACGACATTACCACTTATAAGCTTTTAATATAAAGTCACTCAACGTCGAAACGAACCATGTCCTCTCCTTATACAAAAAATACATTTACATTAAAGATGCTTCTTTAGGTGAGGGGTTGTAGAGAAAGATGGGATTTTATATAAAAAGGGAGATGTATAACATTTAGATACATCCACTGTCGCTTCCTGAACTCTGTACTACGGACTCTTGCAACATAACTTTTGGTTCTGTAAATATACTTATTATGTTTATTTCTATGTTGTTTATGTTATATGTTACTGTCCGGGACACATCTATTGCATGGCCTGTCCATTCTAACAGAGGATTTCACCCTGATTGAGGGTCTAAGGACAGGGGATGTTGTGCAGTCTTTTAAGCTCTTTGAGGAGGCTGTTGAAATATTGGGCAATACATAAATAAATGTCTTGTCTTGTCTTTGAGCTGCAAAGATTTGTATTTAAGGTTACATTTGTGCTTTGTTTGACTCAACAGCGCAGTTTGGATGCTTTTGAACCTGCACTGGTCGAGAGTGAGACAACATAATCGGCCATATATGGAGTATTCATTCATTTACGTTCTCCTCAACAGACTCTTGCAGTGGCATAAATGGAAACATGAGATGACCGATGTGCCTAATGCGCAGTGACAAGAGAGAATGAACAGCAGTGCCGTGTGTCAGGCGTAGTACATGCGTGTGAGGAGGAAGACGTGTTGGTTAAATGACTGCCTGTCACAGCTTCACTTATGGATAACATTAATTGGATTTATGGGTTTTGTCCACCACTGCACCCATGGGACTTGCCTTCCCTGTCTGTTCAAGGTAACATCATAATGTAGCCTGCCAAGGTATCTTCATTTATTTTTCCACTTCTAAAAGAATTAGTCTAGTCTTTGTCAATGCAAGTTGAATTTCCACCGGGCGGTACCAACGGATGCATATTAGACTGATGCATAAGGAAAAACATAAAAAAGAAAACGTCAAAGAACAGAAGACAGTGCAAACAGACGCAGAGCTCTGGAGGCAACTGAAAAGACATACAAACAATTAAAGAAAGAAAGTATTACACAAAGCCCACTCCATTTTACATTAACAGTTACGACTGGTATGACAGGATTTCTGCCGAGTGGAAATTGTCATGATGGGAAACTCCTGACTCATTGTGCCAATGGCCAACCATTTCTGGCAAGCCATTCACGGTGAACGGTTGGCCAGGCTAGTCTTATAAGGCTGTGTCCTTCCTATGAGACTGTTTGCTGAGGATCCTTGGCTCTTCGTCACTCAGCACTATGTATGGTTGGTTCACCTGCTTTGATCTTTCTAGTGTGCAGTCCATCTCATTATGCTGGTGTAGGACAACAGAATAAGCTTATCTTACAAAACATAGATCCAGTGGCGGTACAATGAATTTGTATAAGTCATTAGGAGCACATAGGGTCAGGGGTCTTTAAGAAGCAACAATTCATAGTGCACTACACAAAGGTACAGTAGCGGCATCTTCTGGCTGTTTCTTGTCAGTGCAACTTGCCATTCTGTTTGTTGCATGCATTTATGAATGACTCATTCCCTCTGATATGATGATATGATGATAAGTTTCATATAAATAAAAAGCTTTCATATTTAAATCTTTAAAAAATTATATGGTTTGCACTCTGTAGTGGTTTTGGTAACAGAGACGGTAATAGCACGGGGATGATGGTGTGTTGAATAAAATGCATCTGTAAGTGCAAAACAAATATGTTTTTAGTTGCAGTAATCACAGGAAGTTAAACTGTAGATGGGTATGGCATTATGTATAATTACAGGGCGGTATGTTGAATGGCTAGGCAGTATGGGTTATAGCTAGAGAAAGTCTTTCTTCACATCCACCTGCACAAGTGAACACATTCATGGGCATCCCTGCTAATTAGGTGAATGTACTCTATTTACTGCTTTATTGTAAAACCATCAGCCATGGGCTTCTATATGGGGACAGTTCAAAGAGTTTCTCTACCACTCATACTTATAAAAAGTGACTGTGTCCTGGAAACCCTAACTACTACTTAGTGAATACAAGCTTTCCAAAGGAGCCAAGAGTGTGGTTACTCTATAAAAAGACCAGAGCTTCAAAACTGGGAATGACATTGTCTAATGGAGCAATGTGTGGTGATCACCAACAGAGGGTACTGTGGCATAACTTCAAGTGGCCTCAGAGACAACTCTGCTTACGATTAAGAATAATCCTCTCAAGGTTCAGGAACTTCATTGTCCATTCAATCCAAATTCCTGGTAACTAACATAACATGGAACATGTGCAGTGAAAAATGATATGCTAAAAACTTAACAGCTTGCAGAGGGGCCCAGGGCCTACGGTTCAGGTCAAATTATGAGGTTTCAATCCAAACTGAATCTCTTTCACTCTTCGACCCGACTCAACTGACACAAAAATGTGTTCTTTTGACATTATTCACACATGGATTGCTGCAGCAACCTTGTGGGCAGGCACGGGAGGTCTTAATATGTCTTTTTTTTCTGCTTGTAACCAAACACCTCTGCTACTTCTATTGTCTTATCTGAGATTGAAGAGGAAAAACTGGCAGGTGTTCATTGCCTGAGGCCACAGACTTCAGAAATGAGTAAAATAGAGGGCGGGAGACAGAATGAAAGGCTGCAAGCGTGCATGATTGTATACATAGACATGCACGCACGCAAATGCATACATGTGAGAGTCGCAAGATCACACAGCTAGTGCTGTTACATGCAGTGTAAACATGTCTGAGGGTGTGTGTTAAATACTCATTACAGAGGACTGGGCACAATCTGGGAGAGAAAACAAACAAACCCCACAGGGGTCCTGAGAAGGCATGGTGAGGGGCTGAAGGAGGCCTCTCCCAGTGTAATTCAAGTTCAATAACTGACCCTTCACCTCTGTCTAACTCAAGTTACAGCATTCGGGTGAGATAGATTATAGGCACCGTTACCTCACAGCTGTGGATATACACACCTCCACAGAAGCTTCACACACAGGCCTATACACACTACCAAAACCCCAAAAGGTCAGTTGGTAATGTCAACAATCAGCTAAGGATTCTTGAATATCAAATGGCAACATGGATGACAGCTTTCCAATCGGTACACCTTTTAATATGATGTAAAGAAACCAGGACCACACAGAGCCCTTTCACAGCCAAGACAGTGAAGACATAGCTCAGCTGCAGAGGTGCAGCTGGGCCAGTTTCACTCTGTCAGAAACAAGTCATTAGGTGAGCATCACAATGATCAGGGAAGGACATCATATCACCTTCAAAAACACCAACAAATAATGGTTCAGTTCTAAATTAATTAAATAATGTGATGCCTTTATACATCACTAAACACATTTGTTGTCAACGTTACTATATCACCAGAACTTTACCTAAACTGTAACCTGTGTTTTTGTTGTGTCTAATGCTGATGGGTAATATTCTGAGCTTATGCAATTTAAAACTCACTGAAAAGGTGTCATTTGTGTATAATCAAAACATTTCTGTGTCCGGTTTAATATTTACTGAAATATATCCGTCTTCCACATGGATCCAGGTTTTGCAAGATCCAGATGAGGCCAGTGGAAGGGTTGCAGATGCCACGGCTGTTACCACAACCTAAAAATGGTTCACATCTCATGCTGTGTTAGCATAAGTATGGTCACATGTTTGAGGCAGAGGCTGAGCAAGTTGGGGAAAAAATCGAAATGTAGCTGCTAAAATATAATTTTTATACATTCTTTTTATAATCTTTGAAGCTAACAACTTATGACAAGCATAAAGAAAATGTTCCGACTTAATGGACAGACCTTCACTTTTTACTTCCCTCACAGGTGCAAAGTGTTTTTGCTTTAAAGACGTCAGTACTGACATCTGTGCCTTCAGGCTTTCTATCTCCTTTTGTGTAGAGCAACAGCAGATGGGGCTGCAACTCTGTGACACTACACAATAAACAGTAGACATCTAACAATCTCGCCTTTTCTTTTTCACTCTTTTCACTCTCTTTACAAAAGTCCCCCAGGACTCAATATTTATGGATTGGTAAAACCAACATGGAATGGGGAGTTGACCAACATATCAAGTGTCAGGATCCTGTCAAAAGGGCCCTAAATTTGCATCATTACAGCCCATCCTCTGGGGAGATGGTGGGGCTAATTCACACAGCTGCAAGAGTAAAGCCTCTTTTCAGTGTGTAGTGAAACAAATTTATGTCTTTTGAATCTGTTATTGTTTTCAGAGTAACCTTTATATAATAACCCCTGTCTTTAAGTTACACATCATTTCAAAGCTGCCATCTTGCGACAATGCAGAAACCACCTTTGCATCTAAACGAAAACCAGGATTTATCAGACCCTTACACCTCCCACTGTGAGTTTACAATTTACTATGTTTGTTATGAGTAGTTCTGTCAATCAGCAACACACAAAGGCTCTATTGTCCATTGCCTGTTATGGCATACTTCCAGAAAGACGTAAAACTATGCCTGCTCTGATACCAATCTGTAGTTAAAGCCTTTTTTCCAATGTCTACACGCTGCAACAACCCAGTTCTGACTAAGCCTGGGCTGCACTAAGATGCTGATCTAAGGTCAGTTTTGAGCCCCACAAATTGTTTTAAATAGAGGATTAGGCAAAGGTAAGCTTGTCATAGGTCTGTGCCTAAGGCCAGGTCTGGAGTTAGCCATTAGGATTTGTGCTGTGGTAGAGCCTTTTCCCTTTAAGAGGGCCCAAATCCTTTTAAGAAAGAAAATGTTGATGTTTACATCCTTGCTGTGACCCCCTCATGGCCTCTCTCGCTCATGCATTCCTGCCATAGCAGTGACATCTAGCTCAGCTTTAGGACACCAGGGGGATAGTGAAAACAACGCTTAATCACAGCCACAGGGTACCTCCATGATAACAAAGCAACCCCTTAACCCTGCACTCTTTGTGTGGCTTTCTTAAAACCTACGTGTTACATTTGTGTTGCTGTGATGCTTGGATTCCTTAGATTTAAAATACTTTCTCGAGTCAGTTAGATTTCATTGCTTGGCATTAATAGGCAAATCCCACAATAGATAATTTATACTGTCCAAAATCATCACCAAAGAACCCATTGCGGTGCAATCAATCACACAAAAGTGTATGGGATTTAGCACTATTATAAAATAAACAAATCATACTCACAGTACCTCTGTAAACCAGATACTGGCATAGTGCACAATAGAAGTCACAGTAGTGATCAAAAGGTGTAGTACAGAATCAGCACCTAGACAGGCAAATCATTAAACATCTGACCAACACTCAAAGAAAGGCCATTTGTGCCTGTTTCCATAATAGTAAATGCACATTATATTACACATCATATGATATTATGGAGTTTTGTAGTATTTTGTGTGGCTTGCTGTTGGTGCAAGGCAGGGCTCTAGCTGTGAGTGTAGAGCTTGAGGAGATAGGTCAAAACAGGTCAACCAAGTCCAGCTAAACAAACATTCACTATCAAAGAGGAAATTTCCTGTGCAATCTGCAAGTTTTCTTTTCACAGTTAGCGTTCATTCACCAGAAGATCCCGAGGGATGAGATGAGAAGTGTGTGCAAGTAACTGTCAGTACAAAGCAACACCAGTTGACCAGCCATTTAAATATGTATCTTATTATGTGCCAGATAAAATGCTTTTTGCATGATACTTTTGTAATGAAATGAAGCACAATAAATCTAAATCTTGTTACATAAGAAAGATGAAAATAGGCATTACATTTTCATTTCATGCTAACTTAGCCTGCAAAAAGACTGCATGTGGCTCTGTCACACAGCAATTAACCACTAGTGAGGGTTTGGCTCCAGAGACTTTCTGCAACGTTTCAAATTGCTTCCCAGCCATAATTCCTCCATCCTCTTTGACTTAATTACCTGTCACCTCTGCAGACAAAAGACACTCTATAGAGGACAAACACATATGCATGTGCACTGCAGTGAGCACATACACGCTCAGAGATGATTCAGTAGATCTTATGATTGCTAGCGAACTATAGTGAGATGGAGTTGCACGCTTAGCATCGCATCAGTCTCTTCCTACCAGGTGAACAACATGCTTTCTTCACATATTCAACATGTGCCTGAAGGGGATAAGATAAGAGAAGGTAGTATTGGGTCAGAAAGTTTTTAAGGCCCCCTGCATGAAATCATCAGCATCAGTTCATTTGTGGAAAAGAATGAATATGTAGTAAACTAGGCCAACAATCTGTCATTGCAATGCATTTTTTATATAAATTATCAGTTATACAATATATACATATATATATATATATATATATATATATATATATATATAGTATATATACTTTTTTTCTTGAGGTTGGTGAGTATTCAGTGTATTTTCAACAAATCTGCAAACTGCGTTGTTAAAATGAGTTCTGCAATCTAACAAAAAGCACAATCCCAGATGTGAGTAAACATATGTATATGCTATATTTATATCAATCCACATGTTGGAGTACAGTGTAAGTGTGTATTACTTAGCAGACCCTTTCTGCCATACTGCAGAGATTTTCATTACATGAAAGCCAACAGGGGGTGGTATGCATGCAGGGCGAGTCGCTTCCATCTGCCCTGTCCACTTAAATTAGTGGGGCCTTGCATCCAGCAGCATCTGGTTCCAATATGGAGGCAGGCGGAAGGGTGGGTGCCTCACTGTGCGGCGGAAAATACAGCCTACTGTACCTTTAAATAGCCCTTAGGAGGCTAGGGACGGATGCTGGCCCTATCGCCCTATCCCAAGATTCTCTGTATCTGGCCTAACACTTCTTCCCTTTGAAAGAGGACAAATGTACAATTAGGCTGGAATGCCTGCAATGCTGTTTTCCAAGCGCTTGTTTGCAGCACTGGCTTAAGCATATGGCGGATTGGCTGGTGAAAGGTTACGCGGCGTCAGCCTCCCTCACTGTTCCGTGGTAACATGCACTGCCTGACCCTGGCCAGGCTGGGTTTCTCCAGTTCTGTTGGGTTGTGTTTGGGTTAGCCTCTTGTTGTTCTGGGTCCGCTGCAGTTTACCGAGCCAGGCCTCTGTCAGCATGACTTTGTGGCACAAGTTCGTGAAGATCCCTTCTCCGCCTCCTCTTGGTCTTTCTCTGTACGAGAAGCACTTGAGAGCTTACCCATAATTCAAAGGTTTCCATCTCAATTACAATTCACACAGCACACTCTGCTCTAACTAAAGGGGCTGTCTGTAACTGAGGTGATTGCATGTTTGTCAAACTGTCAATGCACCAGACTTAGGAGACGGAGTATAGAAGGTCTAGAAACATAAACACATTACAAATAAGAACACACAATTCATCACTGGACAAAGTATGCTGTTCTGCTACCAAAGTTACAAACACATGTTCTGCTTTGGTTTATTAGGGGATTTCGAGAGGGTATCGGTGAAGAAAAATGGTGGAAGCCCCAAATAAATGTGACAAAATAATTAAAATAGCACCAGTTAATATTATGTAAATACTACAGAAAAAGAAATTCAAATTAACTTACAATTCAGCTTTTTTTGTGGAAAGTTGGAAGCCCTCCTACGAATTTGCAGGGAATGTGTGTTTCCAATAGCCATGAGGGAGGCGAACATGGAGTGGGTAACACGGTGCGATCAGATAAGGCTGATGACAAGGCAGAGAGAATCGATGACAAACTTCTGACAGCTTTGGCCCATGTCTTCAGACAAAGCTTACTTGCTGAAATATAGATCACAGTCCACCTTCAGCGCACAAAGAGTGCTTCAGTCGAATATGAAGGGTTTTGTGAAATGTATTAGTCAGACAAACACTCGAATGCCTGCTCTAAAAAAAATATCTGAACTTACCCTTTTGTACTTTCAAGATTCAAATGTTTACACTTGCTGCTATTGTTACAAAATCAGTGCCCTTTAACCTACTGTGATGGAAAAAATGTATCCAAAGCACCAAGAGGTTAAACTCTGTCTTGTTGCTTGTCAGATGAAAAATCAAGAGATTATCATTAACCTCTGTAAACACAATGCCGGCCAGAGACAAGCCCCACTCTCAAACAAGTGCTAACCACCAGATAATTTCATTAAGTTGTGACTTCCTTTCTTTCCCTTCTTTACATCCAGAGTTCAGAGGTCAAGAGGATCTGTCAGCGCTGACAGAGAGGATTATAGTTGTAGGCATTCCACTGGCAGTCATTACTGCCCTCCGTCAGCACCCGGACTCTCTCCCACCAATTCTCATCTTCTGTCTTTCTCTGTCTCTTTTCTCTTGTGTCCTTTGACAGACTAAGAAGCAATTAGTGTCACATTAGGAATATCCACAGCATAATTCCTCTTCGTGCCAATGCTGCTTATCCTTATAGCACATATTTTAATAAGCCAATAATAAACCCCTGTCTTTTTAATATTTGTCATATATATCCTTGTTTTTTTTTTAGCTTTTACTATTATTAGTCATGTGTCTGAGATAGTGTTTTACTTTAGTGTAACCAACATACCACAGAGCTGCTACTCCACATTCCTGTTTCATTACATTCACCAATCCAAATACAATACTACGGGTAAAGGGAAAATGAACAGAAATGTGAGGTTTGGACCCCTCCACTAGAACCCTGGCCCAGTAGGATTCCTCACATTCCTAGTGAATCTGGAGGTGGAGCTGGTAATGGATCTGAGCAGGCCTGCTGGGCTCAGCTCATTGTGGTCCGTGCTCTTCGTCTTAACTTTTCTGCTTTGGAACTAGGCACACTTTTCTTTGTAGGAGAGTCCTGCCTTGGTCTATAAAAGTGCATAGGCAAATGCGGTTCTTACCCATTCTTTCCGCTATCCCTCAGTTTTCCTTGGTGTAACTGTAACAGGATAGTAAGTTTTACATCACAGCAGAGAGAGGGGCTGGGTCTTTTTGACAGTAATGCAAGGGACACTTGTTTACCTAACCTTATGGGTCACAGTGCAGTTTAGCAGGGAATGAATGACTTCATTTTCGGGGTTTAAATTAAAGGGTTCCTCCTGTCTTGAACTTAAAGCAGATTTGTGCATGCTTTGGAATGAGCAAAGTACTTACTCTCTGCACAGACCTCCTTAGGTGCACTTTTAAACTTGAAACAGGCCATGTGCTACAGTGTGTGACGTGTAATAATGTTGTACAGTACAAGTCTGCATTCCTTACTACGATTATACTATACTAGTCCCAGCAAAAGTTTCATTCTTATTGTAAAAAATCCTTTCATTGGCTCTGACATGGTGTCAGTTACTTCAACAGTTATTGGGCTACGCCATATTTGAGGGAAATTGCTACCTTATGCGCCTTTAAAAAAAACCCACTGGGTTTTGAATGGGACCTTTTAAAAAGGGGGTAGTGTTTCATTTAGAGCTGGTGGTCATTTCGGCAATGTGATTTTTACCACCGGGGAACCTTAGAAGCATTTCTACTCACACATGGCATCAAGGCCTGCTGTGGTGGTGATCGTGTGCTTCGGAGATGCCTGGACACCATGAGCACACAAATTAGAGCCCATCTCTCCAGAACGTCCCCCACACCAAAACGTTCAGAGCCATAACAGCGTGCTCTCCCTCTCACTTCAGCCTTTCATGGCACTAGATTGTCAAAGGGGAATTGATTAGAGGCCTTTTTAAACAACTTCCTTTTCAGAGCTATTATTTCCCAATAACCAAAGGAGGGTAGATTGAGATCAGTAGTCTAATCTGTTGTTTCCCGCTGCTTCTTATTGGTGTTTTTGTTAGAGCCCAGCAAAAGAGCTCACCCTATTTTTCCTGTCAGTCATCGGGATGTAATACTGGGGCTCATGGATGTAACTCTAGACTGCTCAAGCACTCACGCACAAGCCTTTTTTCAGGGAACAGAGTGAAACAAGTCACTCTCCAAACCCTCTGACAAATAACCCACGCCACAAAGAGCCTGTAACTCTGCCGCCCAGGAAAAAATGCTTTGAAGCTGTAATAGAAAAGAGGACTTCTTCACTGCATTTAGTGTAGCAATGGGCGCAGCGGCTCAGCTCCACAACAAGTGGAGGTTATAGTTATCTTCACAACAATAGCAAAGTCTTTATCCTACAGAAACAGAAACACAACCACCAACCTCAAATTCACTGCAATGGAGTCATACCCAAGAGGCAAAAGGACGCTGGTTTGATCTCAATAGTAGCATCAAAAAACTAAGTGGGAATATGTGAGGAATGGCAATAAGTCATGGCTATGTGGTGCCAAATTGAGTTGAAAGTCAAGATCAGCTATAAAAACATATAGCAGATTTGAAGAACAAATGAATAGATAAGAGGAGGCGAGGACTTTTTTCTCAGTGTCAGCAAAAACACCTCAAATGTTCCTCTTTCTCTCTGAGGTCTAATCGAAAAACACCATCTCACTCCAACTTCAAACGTTCCTGTAAACACCTGCTTGTATCGCGCCTCTGCATCTGTCTGGGTAAATACCACCCATTCTTTTTCGCCTGTGCATAACCAAAGGCCTCCTTTGGACAGTTGTTTCTTTTGTGGCCATGCATCACAAGCTCTTCATCTTGAGAGGAGCTCGAGATGAGAAGCAGAATGTGTGACTCTCCGGGGGAAACCCATTGTAAAAGAAACCTTCAGGTGAGAAATATGTGTACATTCATGCAGGTGGTCCTATCTAAACAGAGGTCTCAGATGGAGAGGCTTCAAGTCTGTGTGAAAACAATGCCATGGAATGCTCATATCTCATCTCTTTAATGATTAATCTGATCAAACCAACTTTTCATCTGTCGACGCCAACGCCGCAGCAGTCCTTTTGACATGTCACATCAACAAGTATTAACAGGAACTGTTGTGTCTCACAGTCAGACGCCTGTCTCTTAGACACTTCCGATATTCAATACGCCATTAAATAAATGGTTAATCTGCTGAAAGCTGACCAAGACCTCTTTACATTTTGATTAAAAGCAATGAACTCAAAAGCTCTTTAAAATTAACTGAAAAGCAAGGTTTTGGTTTAACAGAAATTCCCCTGTCAAGTTTTTTCAGATAATTTTTACTCTAAGGTGCTGTGAGTCAAAGCAGACTATTTCAAACATTTTGGGCCAAGAACTTCCACTAATAGCCTACTCATCCACAAAGACACACTCTTAAATTATGGCTTAGCACTCACTTTTCACTCGTTCTTGTGCAGCCTCCTGTTCCCCTTCACCTCTGCCTGATGTGCCTTGCCCTCAGCCTGCCTCAACTCCTACCTCCAGTTTCTATTGGATCAAAGGTACATGTCTAATGCCTTAGACCCTTGTGCCAGTGAGGCACGAGATATGACATTTCTGCCCAAAATGCTGCTCTCAGCCTTGATTTCAATTCCTTATGCCTGGGAGTTACTGAGCAGCAACCACAGACGACTTCTTGAAAGGTGAAACAAAGCTGGCTTTTGTGCCTTGGTTCTGGGAGGCCGCTCACTCTTGTCATGTACATGTGAAATTAATTAGGAGGAAATACTAAAACACTTGGGTGGAAATTGCTTTTCACCAGATGTTCTACATATGAGTATCAATTTAGTATTCCGACCATCGCAAAAGGGCTATATAACTTTTTGGTTTTCCTCTAAGATGAAAGCCAATCTGTCACTCAAGACACATAAAAAGAAGTCCGGGTTATACGCTACTGTTTGTTCCACTTTATGGAGTCTTAGGTAATGTGATTACTTAACCAGGTTAGGAAAATAGCATGTTTCATCCAGAGGGGTAAAATTCGACATAGTGACAAGAGGCCCAGTGTTCTTCAGTGATCCATGCATAAACCTAGTCAGTTCTCTTTACCTTGTCCCCTGGCCCAAACGCAGAGAAGCCAAATAATCACAGATAAATCACTGTCGGATGTTAGATCGCCATCGTAGCCGAGGTGTTTGGGTAAGTAGGCAGCTGACCTCTCATGTGTAATGCATATGTTTTTAGTGTGCTTTGGAAAAGAACCAGGCTCCAGGCATGTCTGTTTGCGGTTTGAGATATGGATATAAAAAACCCAGCATGCAATGACAAGGCTGGAGCCAAGATCAAGGGAGAGATCACAAAGTCTCATTTCTTGCCTTCTGTTTACACTGCCTGCTTGGCTGCACAATGTCAAAGACGTGTGAGGAACGAGGAAACTACCGCGACACAGCTCACTACGCTGCCAACGTGACCCAGTGAAGTCAAGGAACTGAAAAAATAAAGAGTGAGAATAACCTTGTGCCTTTGTCCGTCATCATTGTGGGTCTAATTGACAAAGTGTACCACGTAGTGTAAACTTTTAAATCATCAGCCTAATTCGCTTGTTTGTCTGAGGCAGAGACTGAGTGCACGGTCAAATCCAGCAGCTCTTCCCATAGCTTCTGGTGCTGTGTGTATATCCAAGAGAATCCAAGCCATCTGGAGTCTGTTTATTGTATTACAAATGACACATAATGGTAATCTGGCATGTGATGAGAGAACGTGAATTACAGACAAGGGGGCATGGAAACGGGTATTAACCTTCATCTGATTTTCTTAAAGGAGGACATCTAATTTAAGGCTGCACTTTATCTACCTGATTATTCATTACAGTAAGCTCGCCCATAACAGTATGACACAGGATAAACAGAGGAAACCGCCAATTAAATCACATTCCAGGGAAGATTGGGGGGCTTACTGTATACAGAGCAGTTAGTTTAGTGGCATAAATATTTACAGAAACTGCCACGAATTAAGACAAATGTTACCAGGAAATAGGCTGCATCGTGAGGGGCCGTGCGAGGGTTTGTCTAAATTTATTAGCCACTGTTGTGTCCCCGGTCTCTCAAAAACTATTTCTGAAACTGGATGAAACATGTTGCTGCTCCACATGCTTTACTTTTGACCGCTGTGATGCGAACATTCATTTTCCACTGACATTTACAGCAAATACTAACATGGTTCATGTATCTGCAGCCGACAGGGAGAGATGTGAGGAGAGAGATGGGCGGAGATATGAACAGTTGCATCAGACTGCTTCCAGTTGGAGTTAAAGATACATACTACATGTCCAGGGAGTGGATGTCAGTTCAATGTTTATACAGCTGCTCTCAAGATTATTATTATCTTGAAACCGCACAGCTATAATGTCATTCTGTTGATGCCAGAGTACAATCAGGTCCTCCCTATAGCCCACTAGCCTCCTCTGTAGTGCTGTCAGACAACACTGCTACTCCCAGCTCAAAGACTGACACCAGGCTCAGCCGTCATGGTGAAAGATGTAAAAATGTCTATGTAAGAAATTAGATGGTCCTCTGGGCTTTCAGCTGAAGCTACAATCACTCTGTTTCAAGGTGTTGGGGATTTAAACCACCATAATAGTGAAGAGGCATGTAAAGAAAATACTATTTAGAATGAATATTTTGTCACTTTTACTTACTATAATTCTAGAAAATTGCTGGCCTTTTATTAGCGTATGTAAATAAAAAGTTGTCAGTGAAATTATTGAGGCATTTAGTGGTTATACTGTATATTAAGTGTGTAAGTGATAATGAAATATGATTGCCTGGCTAGGCGACTTTCTGAGTGAAGTCAATCACCTCAACACCATCAAAGAATTATAACTGTTTATCTAAAAATTATGACTTATAAAGTAGTGAAACTATCTGCATTCATTTGTCCAGGCCACTGGACGTCAAACTTGGACGAAGAATAAGGATGGCTGCCCAGGCTAGAGTTGGCTACCACCTTAACTGACAAATTTCCGTAAGAAAAAAAGGGAAAAAGTGTGTTATTTTACCTGCATTTGTACAAAGTCTATGTCTACAACAATGTGTTTATTACTGTAATGTAGGTTTTGCAGCTTTGGACAATCTCAGTTTCCAGTACTTGTGCGAGTCTTAAAACTCTTTATAACTATTAACATAGCAGCTAAAAACTAATACTGTTCTCTATCTACTCACTGACAGCACAAATTTTGCCATTTGCCAAAATCATGGAATTTAAGCAATACTTTTAATCTTTTGTTGGCTAATGTCCTTTTATTCATTGAGTGCAATCTGTACATTGGTCATACTATGTATAAAATGTTAAGCTGTTTTTTAACAATATAATACAAACAGTATCTGGTCTTTTAAATCCACAATATCACATTGTCTTAGGCAATCCCTGCCCTGTTCTGTTACCGCTTGTCTAACCTTCCCCAGAATATCATCTATGACAACAAGTCCAACTTTTCTGTGTGGTTGAAATTGTTTTTGTTAAAGTGGCAAACATAAAGCTGCAGTTTGCTTTGTTATTGCTCATTGCCAGCCACTGCAGATGACATTTATGTAGTGTTTTATTCCTGCACATTTTGTTCAGAGACTGATTGAAAATGCTATGCTGTGATATGCTTTGCCGATCAAGAATAACTGACAGGGCAGCAAATTCTTTTTTATGTAATGCTTGTAATAATTATATTTTGGCATTATATATACATTATATTCATTTACATCGGACATTATTCATAAAAGATTTTCCAAATGTGTAATAGCTCCAGATATTCTCTCATGTAGACGATGCTTCCAAAGTGTTTTCCTTCCTTCCTTCGCCTGTAAACAGCTGCTTGTGCTTAAGCTGTAAAATGTAAATCTTGACGCTGGCTGTTTACGTAGCCCAAGCTTCTAATCATGCAGACATATAATTGAGTGACGCGTGGTGTCTTTATGAGTTAAGCAGCATTCAAAAGGCAGATCCCTGTATTTACTTCTCTGTCTCTCTCAAATGGAAGTAGCTGCCTTTATCTCGACTTGTGCACTAAATGCTCTGTGTGTTTGGATGATTCCTCTTGCCACTTAAAGTGTGAGGTCTGTATAAAAGTTGATGGTTCTCGCTGATAGAATGAGGTTTTAAATCTCTGACAATTATATACTCTATACCATTATACATACAATGATATATTACACAATACTGTTGATTACAAACTACAATTATGAGTAAAAGAGGGTTGCCCAATCATAGCCTGGTTATTTTCACAGGAAATTCAAACGTAAACAAATAAACTGTGCGCCAATTTGCCAAAATATGCACTGCCTCCATCTGCACAGCGACCAGCTTCAACGTGCTGCTCAATATTTGAAACATGCGAGTAAGGTTTGGACCCTCTCTTGTGATCTCTGAGAGGCCATATAATCTGGAGGTGGACTTGTTGCTCAAATTAGTGGGTAGAGAAGTGTGCCACATGTTCAGTATCCATAAATATTGACTCTGGCTTTCGAGCTGGCCGTCTCTGACCTTGGTGGGTTTCCATTTTAGGACCAACCTATATGAAATGTGTCCCATTTCCCCACAATCCCTTTTATGCACCATGTGCATGTGTTCTGCATAACCCAGCAGTCGTGCTTCTGCTGTCAAACACATGTGGATGATGAAGTTCATACTGGTTTCCAAATTAAAAAGACAGCTTTGCTCGCCGTTGAATTAGAGGTGAGTCACAGCAACAAACTGTTCCATGGTTTGAAGTAGCATCTCAAAAGATTATCTACTGGTGGGCATGTTACCATGTGTTAGAAATACATCTGTCTCTAGCCAGAGGAATGCAGGCCCTGTGTCTAGCCAAGTTGCTGTTAACAGCAGGTGAAAGGCTAATAGTTGGATCTGCAGTGTCATCTTAGGGCTTCGTCTGCCCCCTGACTCCCGGAATGTACGTGATGACAAGAGAAGGCCCTGCCATCCACCTCCAGCTTGACATGAGCACAGGGACGCACAGATTCTAGCATGCACCCAAATGAGCATGTACGCAACCCTAGTGGAAAGAAGACAAAAATCTTTTTTCTTCCTGCGCGTGTATTAAAAAACAACACTATCCTAGTGTCCCAATAACCACAAATATCCCCATTGAAAAGATTCTTTATACCTTTGTTTACATTTTTCTCTCTTCTGGGTTTTCCGTGCGAGTAAAAGATACAGCTATTTTCTAAAGCAAAGTATATGGTTATGACAGTACATTATTTTAGGTTATCCTCTCATTGCAGAGTGATTTCTCAAAAAACATACCAATGCTGAAATGCTGAAGACTTTCTGAAGAAACTATTGTGTTGAGGAGTTGGTAGAATAGCGGTGCTGTTGTAAAGTCTCATTGCTCTAGTGCTCCACTAACCTAAATTTTAGCTACAGTTTGTCTTCTATGTTGCCAAAGAATAATAATAGCAGCACAAAACAGAATAGAGACAGAGGATGAAGTGATGGAGTTGCTCCTGAACAAGGAGATGGCTTAGAGACAGTTCCACTGGCTGGGACAAAAGGATTTTCAAGAATCATAGTTTAAGCTGATAACAACAGCCTATAGCTAACTATTGTTATGAGCATATACAGATGTTCTTATGCATTGTTTTTGTTGTGACTATACGTGCTGGAAGTTTCATAACTTGCAGATTTTACTTGAGTTGAGTTTTACCAAGAGGTTTTGAAAACACTCTTAAAATAGTAATATTGCATTTAAAGTGTAAAAACATTTTTTTAAATGTGCTTTTTGTTTCAATTAAACTACATGTAATTTTTCTTGTTTTTCTTTATTTAAGTGTCATGAGAGAAAAAAAATTTAAATAAAAAATGTATCCAGTGCCTCAGTGTTCAAGTGCCTGTCTCAGCCGTGGAATTTTGGCAGTAACTTTTAGTGGTTATTTACAGCTATCGTGCATAAACAAATGCATGTTGGGAGAAGGAAATAATGAGGCAGGGGATGAGGCTGGTTGCGGCTGGTTCACAGTCTAGAGTCACATCTAGAGTCGTTCATTTACATGGCAGAAATCTTTACCTCCGCTCTCGGCTGCCAGGGTTTCAATCTGTCATGTAATTGGATCAGCCTCTCTGATAAGATAAGTATGATGTATCAAACTAAAAACAATGATAAATACAGTGTCAAGTTGAGAAGCCGCATGATCTTCTCAAACTCCATTTGGGTATTGTTCATCAAGTCCCTCCATAGCCGCAGCTAGACACATGCAAGACATGCACATAAACAGTATGTGCATGCACTGGTAATGTACACAGCTGCACATGCCCATTCATTTCACCCACACACATATACACAGAAAACAATCCCCTCACCAGGGTTATTAAAGATACTAACAGCTTGTTGTGTGAGGCCTTATCCCCCTCACTAAATCGCCAAAATTCTGCAGAGCTTTTACCTGGCTTTGCCTAAGAACATTAGGTTGATCAAGTGGTCTTTTGGCAACAGACGTACTCCAACTGCCAAAAGATTATAACTAATAAAGTAAACTACAGTGCAGATGATGAGGGATGTTACTTCACAATTACAATCATTGGACTATATGTAATATGGCACTATTAAGTTACTTAAAAAAATGTTCCTGTATTAAGTGTGGTGTCAGGGAAAGGCCCAAAGACCTTGAGCACTATCACCTCAGGTATAAGCAGCCACCCCTGTATTTTAATTCCTAAGTGGATGATCTGGGATTATCCCTCATAAAATGTAATTGTCTTGATAAGAGACAAAGATATCTTGTGATCTCTGAGGGATCTAATCTATTGCCATCTCTCCAAAGAAAACTGACTCACTGCTGTGGCCAAAACATGGCCAACTGCCCCACCATCATCAGCTAATGGAAATCACTTCAATCGAACAATAGGACTTTTCTTATGTAAATTGCGCACACATTAATGTTGTTGACTACACCCACAAGCTACAAACAAAGCTAAAAGCTATGGCCACTGAACGCAACATATTTCAAAAAGAAGAAGAGCAAAAGAGTGTCCACAGCATGTCCCTCCGGTTCCAGTCTCATGTGGACCTTACATTATCAGCGGACAGCCACTAAAACCCTGTGAACGCAGTAAGCCTAGACTGAAAAAAAAAAGATTAATTTAGCCACAAGAAAGCCCATAAAGGGTAAATCATCTCTGGTGTCAGACACATGCATGTACACCGACACAGACTTACACAGAGCCATGAGGCGAAGCAGCAAATTCTTTAACCACAGAAGCAAAACATTGTGATGCCAATATCAGTTAATGACCGATCAAAGGATGTAGGATGTCTTGATTTTGGGGAAATTTGCTGGAGATATTAAAAATGCTTTATCTACATGTTATTGTCTTTTAATGAGAGTTGTTGACATTTGAGTCCAAGTAACCTACTCAGTAGATATATGATGAAAATGCTTCTTTTTTCATTTTTATTGAAGACACCAGCATTTCTTTTTCACATAAATTGTTCTTCTTTACCATAAACACTTGGCTTACATAAAATGAAACGCTTGGTTAGTGGCTTTGTTAGGTTATTTAGAGGAGACTGGAGTCCACTTGATAATGTTACTTATCTCCTGTTAAACCCAGTAAAAATCTAAGGGATAAAGTACTCTTTCTATTTAAAGAAAGCCCATGTTGATTTAAATCCAATTCCACAGCTACATTTAGTTTTGATTTAGTCCTGCTTTAAATGTGGTTTAGACCTGGGTTTCTCTCAGATTTGAGCTGCATAGCCCTGGTTTGAACCCAAATTTGACCTGGTTAGGTCTTTCCAGTGACGTTTCCACTGTTTCCCATTGATTTTGAATCAAATGTAGTTATTTATGATACTCATTACTCCTACTTGGATTAAATCTAAAACACAGTAAAATAACTGATGTAATTAAATAATGTTTCTTAGGCCTGCTACTGACCTGATACAGAGAGGGATTAGTTAAAAAATGACCTCTTTCCCCGTAACTTGTGACCATGATCTGTATACTGCTTGAGACTTGAAATTTGAATCATAACTAAACGAGTGCTTGGCTTGGGTTTTTACCGAGGAAAGTGTAACTTTTTTTTTTTTTTTAATGAATAGCCTTTTGCTTTTTGTTATGGAAAATAATCCACACATGTTTTTTTCCGAGTGCTGTTTTTTTGTTAACTCCTACTGTTGACTGCTGTTTAAAAAGTTTCATTCCTGAATAAGAATATCTAATGTGAGGGTCTTCTGTGGTCTGTTTATGTATGTGAAGACTTCAGACATGGACCATGCTGGAAGCCCGCGGGTTGGACGTCCTGCAGGAGGTGCCCTTATAGTGGACTCATGATTGACAGCCCCTCGGTGACATCACTGCCCGACAAAAAGCCAAGCAGGGGGAAGAGAAAGCGCCAATCAATTGAACCACTTCTCCGTGGCTCACAGAGCAGAGGCGACGCGCTCCTCTGGACGCAGACGCACACAGGAGCAACAATCACGTCTGCTTTTGAAGATGTTCAAACAAGGTGCTTTATACTTAGACCGGTCCTGCCTACGCGAAGCCGCTTCCTCGTAGACTTAACATTCCCCCCACCCCCCACCCCCCTTTACGTGTTGACCAAGACTTAACCCGAAGTGCAGCTGGTGAGAATATGTGCGAGAGGCAATCGGTGAAGGGCACGGACTGTCTTCGGTCCCTCAAGGAGAGGAAGCAGCGTGGATTAAACACGAATTAATGTGGACTTTATCGGAGCCCAAAGGTGGATCGACGACCGGACACAGCGCTTCCTTGTCAGGTAAGAAAAAAGTGGGTTTTAAATTTTTTTTTTTAAAGGTTTCCCAGGGGAATTGGTGTAAGAACCCACAATTCAGACTCAGGGTGTGTGTTTTAAAATTGTTCTGCGCGTTGAGTAAAACAGTCACGTTTCTTTCTTTGTCGGGAGACTTTGTTTAGCTTTTGATGTTATATTGTCCTGTCCCGGGCTACATCTGGCGTTGGTGCGTCAGATCTAACACCTGCGAGCTTCTTGAAGTAACCCTATCCCTTATGATTATATATGACCGTCAAAGGCTGTGCAAATAGGCGCTTGTAGCACAGTATATAACTACTTCTTCGGGACTGCGTTTTAACCCCTTTTCCCTCAAATTGCGTCGTGGTTCTTCTGATCTTTTAATTGAATGATTTCACTTAGTGCGGTTCATCTCGTCTGATTACAAACTTTGATAAAGCAGCCTTCTTTGAGTTAAGCTATCAGTCGTTTCTCTCTCGCTTTTTTTCCCCGATTATCTTGATTTTCTTTTTCACGTTGAGCTTAGACAACATCGCCTGCGGCATCATTATTCAGAGTCCCTTTTGAGTTGCACTTCAAAGTGAAGGTGTCTAGCTTTTTCAACCCGCGCAGTCGCCCTGTACGGGAGATCACACGGGGATTCGAGATCACTAGAGCAGAGTGTCTACCTCATGACAGTGCTTGAGCGCCTGAGTATTAATACAACTTTCTCCACAGGGACTGACTGATCATGGTCGCCGTGGTCCGCTCTCTCATGGTACTGCTGCTCGCTCAGGTGCTGCTGGAAGGTGCTACGGGACTTATCCCTGAGGTGGGCCGGAGGAAATACAGTGATTCCGCGAAGCAGAGCCCACAGCAGTCGGAGAGCGTCCTCAACGAGTTCGAGCTCCGGCTTCTCAATATGTTTGGACTCAAGCGCAGGCCGAACCCCGGCAAGCACGCCGTGGTGCCGCAGTACATGCTGGACCTTTACCAAATGCACTCAGCCAACGGGGACCACAGCACTAAGCGACCCAAGAGCATGGGGAAGCACGCAGAAAGAGCCGCCAGCAAGGCCAACACGATTAGAAGCTTTCACCATGAAGGTACGTATTAGTGACATACCTTTACCTGTCAGCTCTCTCAGACAGCTCCAACCTATATTTATTTGTGAGTCAGTGCGCCAGGACGCAGCTTCACAAGCTCTACTGTTTTATGGAGCCTTAGTCATTTACCGGTGACACGCGTTTAACTTAGTTGTAAGTGTTTAATACCATTTCAAAACAAGCAGCATCCTCGTAATTAAATGAATTGATGGGCTCTAATGGACTTGAACTTCAAACACAGGTTTCCAGCAGCGGCTTGACAACACAAGGGGCGGTGGTATCACTCGGGTAATTTGTTATTTAATAATTGATGGTGTTTGCGTGGGCACTGAAAACAGTTTTTCCAGACACGCACCACAGGAGCAGGATAAAGGGTGGTGTGCCTTTGCGCAGGTGATAGTCATCACCCTGTTGCTTCAAAAACACACGACGTGACACTAGACTAACACATTATGACAGAGTCACCATGTCAGTCCTGAGTCATAATTAATAGCAGCCACATTAAATCTCACATTAAAAGGAGGCGGGGGTTGCGTGCCTTATTCTTTCCAAATCGACCCCGTTCTCATTGCTGTGCGCCATTACGCACGTTCCAATAACACCAGAATAGCTCACTTATGCTATATTTCCTAAATGATTGCTGAATGTGGTGTTTTAGTTCAGTGTCAGTCTACCTCCCAGAGAGAATATGTTACAGAGGAGAGTTAGACCAGGAGCTTTATGTTTTAGACATTGTTTCATTCATTTTTCAATATTCTATGTTATATCTCAGGTGTAACTGACTGTAAGTGAAGATAATTTATTTATGGGCTTCTATATTTGTCAAAGATGCAACCTGAAGGCCACATATAGACTATATTCCGTATTTTAACAGTTGATAGTTTACTGCGTGAATCCATAGGGTCTTTGGAGAGTGGAGCGTGTATACAGTGTCCTAAGTGTTTTAGTGGGGAAGTTTCCATCAGGGCTGAGTCAGAGTGGCTGCTTGGGTGCTCTCCAGAGGCCCAGTGCAATGACACCCAGTGGCTAGACTAACACACTACAAACTGCTGGGATTTGGCCCTGGCTGGAAACTTGTTTGCCAGGCCAGCACACACCTTGACACCAGTGGCCCTTTCCAACCTTTTCACACCATGTTTACCGACGTAGCCATGGTGCTTTCACAGAGCGGGAGGGTTGTTAGTCTTGTCAGGAGAATTGATGGCTTGTACATATATTAAGCATGTTTCTACATATGTAAGTTCAACACATCAAAGCCTATCTGTCTGATGGAATTACTTTTTGTAAGAAAATTGGTTTAACTGCTATTGGTTTTTAAATGTAACCATGTTCCATGCCAAATAGAACATATCCACTATTACACAGGAAGTGGCCAGCAGAGACAGGTCCATGATGAATGACCCAACATTAGCCTTTATCTTTAGCTTTGGCATGGAGCGCAAAAAGAAATTAGGAATGTTGATACACTCATATCTGTGGTTCACACGTTTATGACAAGCCTCGACATGTTCACACAGCCGTTCCCCCAAGACATAATCGGAGGAAAGAGGGAAAGCGAGAGAGTGACAGAGCAGGAGGCAGGAGGAGAAAAGAGGATTTGGGACCGGCAGAACAGAGGGAACAGGATTTTAAGGATGAGAAACTATAGAAAGAGGGGGATTTGGGACCGGGAAGAGGGACAGAGAGGCAGGGGGCTTTCCCACATCAAATAAGGAGCGATAGGCCTAATTGAGGTCTTTGTGCCTCTACAGGGAGGTTTAGGATGAGATGGTGGAATTTCCAAAATGCCTCCTTTGAAAAAGCCGAGTTCAAAGTTTGTGTTTATTTTACCACACCAGACAGATTAAAACACGTGTCTATACATTATCTATGGGCTTTGTAAACCAGACTTCAAGGTGGGACAGCTTCAAAGAATATTGCTGCTTGCAATAAAATGTAACATTTACTGATCATTTTAATGGTAATGCTAAAGCTCTGATGAGTTTGAAATGTTTTGAAGAATACAAGAGGAATACATTATTTTTCAAATGCCAAACAATCATCCAAAAGGATAAGGCACAGTCTCAGTATTACAGTAATAGTTCCTGTTTCTGAGACTGAAATCTGTTTCCATTAAATCAATAACAGTAACCATTGCTTTTATTTTGTGCCCATTTACAACTGGCATTTGGAACAAGCCAATAAAAAAAAGGTTAATACAGTTAGCATTTATGTTATTGATTTGAATATGACTGTTTTGCTCAAAGAAAGTAAGACTCTCTTTTAAATCCAAACAGTGGTGTTGTGTTGATGCTGCTTGGTCTGATCTTATTCATAGATCGAGGTGCCCCGCTTTTAACTTTTGGCGTATGAAGAAATTATGGAGGTTTATGAAAGTTTCTCATCACTGTGGTCATTAGACTATAATTATGGCTGCTGCAAACTGTTGATGAATGTGTTCCTAATGTCCGTTTGGCTGGCTGTTCAAAAAGAGAGCTCCAAGTTGTTGTTTTTTAACAGATGTATGTTCTGAGTGTTAATATTAAGTCATGCTTTCTCTTACAGAGTCTATGGAGGCCTTGGCTAGCTTGAAAGGCAAAACAACCCAGCAGTTTTACTTCAACCTCACATCGATCCCTGATGGAGAGCTCATCACATCAGCAGAGCTACGAATCTACAGGGACCAGGTTCTGGGAGCAGCACCCTCCAACAGTTCCAGTAACAACAGCACTAGCTACAGTTCACCCACTGGTGGCCTCCATCGTATTAACATTTATGAGCTATTTGGACTTCCTGCTTCTCATGGCAGGGAGCCGCTGGCCCGACTGCTGGACACCCGGCTTGTGCAGGACTCTTTGAGCCGCTGGGAGAGCTTTGACGTCAGCCCTGCTGTATCTCAGTGGACCTCTGGGAAAAGCCACAACCACGGCTTTATGGTAGAGGTGCTCCATCCTGAGGAGGGGAAGCATTTACAGAAACGTAGTAGGCATGTCAGGGTGAGCCGGTCCCTGCACCAAGACCAAGACTCATGGCCTCAGGCACGGCCACTGCTTGTGACATATGGTCATGATGGTCGCGGGGATGCAGTACTTCACACACGGAAAAAGCGTCAGGCAGCAGTCCGCAAACAAAAGAAGAAACACCAGCACAAGCCCAGCTGCAGGAGGCATGAGCTGAAAGTAGACTTTAGTGAAGTGGGCTGGAATGAGTGGATAGTGGCACCTGATGGTTATCATGCCTTTCACTGCCAGGGGGATTGTCCGTTCCCCTTAGCAGACCACCTTAATTCTACCAATCATGCCATTGTGCAGACGCTGGTCAACTCAGTCAATTCAAACATCCCCAGAGCGTGTTGTGTGCCCACTGACCTCAGCCCCATCTCCCTGCTCTACCTGGACGAATATGAGAAGGTCATCCTAAAAAACTACCAGGACATGGTGGTGGAGGGATGTGGCTGCCGGTGAGACAGTGACTAAAGAGTGGACTTCTGAAAAAGACAGTAAAGCTTTTTATGGACACCCAGTTTCCCAATGAAGACATTTATTTATAAGAAAAAAAAATAAACAGAGCTATCAAAGAAGAAAAAAATATATATGAATATATTTATGTCTACGTAAAGTTGGGAAAAATAAATATTTTAATCAGAGGAATATTCGTTTACTGGTTTTGAAAATGTATTCAGATGTACATTTTGAAATGGGTGCAATACCACATGAAGTATATTTCTCAGATTTTTATTTTGTATTTATTTCTATTATAACCACTTCATTTGTAAATAAATAATGTGTATTTATCATAAGACGCCTTCACCCAATTTTACATGTGTTTTTGTTTATTGTTTTAAGTACTGCCCAATCCTGTTGTGTCAAGAGTCACCGTTAATGTGGCATTGGCAAAAAAAAACAAAGTTTCAAGTTCTCACAGAAATTAGCTGCAAAAATAATATACATGGTCTATGGCTCGGTTTTCTAAGACTAATTGTAAACCAAGCAATACTTTTGGTAAATGTAACTAAAAACCAACAACAATACAAGTGAGGAGAGAGAAGTGACAGGTGGGGGTCAAGGTGCCACTGCTGTAATGAACTGCAGGGGGGTGTAGGGTCACTGGATGGGAGACGAGTAACAAGTACGCAAAGGTGATCAAGTCCCATGGGAGGTTTAGAAAAACACACGTCACTGCAAAGATCCATGGGAATGCTAGCCTCAATGTTTTTCTGTTTCTAGCCAATATTAAGAAATGCAAAAGAAAATCAGTTGTCTGTTATTGTTTTGAACATGCTTCTGAGAAAAGCAGGGCAGGTTTATTTATAATGAGATTTGAGACAGATCCACAGGCCTGAAGCAAGATAAAAAAGTCTACTGGCGCTTTAATTAAAGAAGACAAACAAACACACACCTGCACCTGTCTACATACTGCACATGCTCCAACAGATTCACTAGACTTTAGAGTTTGGCTGCCTTTCTGTGTCATCTCTGAGGCTCTGATATGTTTCAGAATTAGAAAGCCATGGTTAGACACTGACATGGTTAAAACAAAACAACCAACACTTTGACAATGAACTAAAACTTAAATGACTCCATAAAACCAACACCCAAAAGAAATTGTGTTTTATTCACTTGGATTGCAGGGACGCTAGGCTGGGAATAACAAACAGGTCAAAACAGGTTCCAACAATATAACATGTAGGAGGCACCAACACCTGAGTCAATATATTCATCAGGTGTTTTCAGGGAAACATTAAATGTACGTGAAGTGAGTCTTTGAGAATGCACACAAACAACAGCCATAGATTTAGACAGCAGGGGAGGAAAAAGAGAGTTCAGTCGTGGAGGTTTTACTGACTGAGTTTTGCTGTGTTTGCATTAGAAAGGGTTTGGAGGGATCACAAGGCAGCTCAAAATGCTCTAAATAGAATGTTTTTTTTTTATGTGAGTGCACATTGGGACCAAGGAATGTTGGTTTTCAATCTCAGACACATGCATACGCTTGCATGGAAAACCAATGTGGTTGTTTTTTAAATCATCTATTCAAAGGTTTCCTGGTGGGCTTTTTCTCTTCAAAAACAAATGCATTGAACAAAGATATGCTTGTTACTCATATAGGAAATGTAACTGAAAACATGAAGTAAAAACCCTCAAATGTAGTTTTTCCATGTGTTTTAGATCATTTCTGTTTACACATTCGTATCCTCCAAACATACACAACACCCATCTATTCCAATCGCAGCAACTATTCAATTATTACATCCTGTCGACAAGCTCACACAACTGCACACATGCACCCACTGCCCCTGGTCTATTCCATTTCAGTTCCACTCTTCTGCATGTGCCATATGCCATTTTATTTTACCTTGCATCTCCACCCCCTCGTTCCCATCTGGAGTTGATTTCTCCTGTGGACCTCGCCACCAAAAGCCGACACATGGCTGTACATACCTCTGCAGTAGCTGCACTACTTTAATGAACTTCAGCCGGAAGTCACTCTGCTGGCACACTTAATGACATTTGATAAAATCAACATTAAAACACCAAAAAATTTCAAGGGTAAGCCAAGAAGCAGGATGGGGGATTTTTGTGTTAAAATGTGTTGGATTTAGTGGCTTGCCTTCTAGTTCAAGTCTATAAACCTTTCATTGGTTTGGGTGGGTGACACATGGGTAGCATTCCCCTTGTGCCGAAACTGGTTTCCAGGTGATGTGATTTAGCTGCTGTTCCCTGGTGTTTTTAGGGCTGTCCATTTTAGAGGCACACTTATATTAGACAGGTCCTTGGGGATTGCTGCTAAACTTCTCACTAAGAACAGAGGTCAAGGGTTGAAGTAATATGGACCTATTATCTCCACCATTACTGACTGACGTTTGAGCTCATCATGTCATTATGACCTGCTTAAGATATGGTAAGCCACTGATTAGGAAACTGAATAATGTTTTCTTTTTCTCCCAGGATTTGTGAAGCATGTGTAACACAATAAAACCTTGTAGAGATATACAAAAATAGTAAACTTGAGACAAGAAAGGGCCCCATGTTTGTCACTGTGTACGCCTTGATTTAGTTACAAAAGCTCAAAAGCAAGAAATGTTTTCTTGGCAACATCTTCTTCACCTGCTACACAGACCTCTGGAAAGTCACTCTCCTAGAACAGATTTTCCTTTTCCTTCTCCATGAATATCTGGTAAATCAGTTAAAGGTGTCCTTCACTGTCCTTGTTTACGAACAAACACACAACAGAGCAGCCACACAACTGAAGAGCATAACACTGGAAGCAGGGTCCTACTAGCGTGGCAGAGCTCATTCATTCATAAACCACACTAAAACTATCTGCAGCAGCAAACAATTTAAGGTTGAGAGAACAACTAAAGATTTCTGGCTGGCCCAGACTTGGAAAGCATCTTGTGTATTTTATAAAAACAGAAACTCGATATAGCAGATTTGATGGGTCCATGGCCAACACAGGACATCGGAAATGCAAAGGAGCAGTTGGGAAACATTCTCCTTTATGTGCTTTACACACATTCATTTTAGAGGTAGTGCACATGGTGTTTGTTATATTCCAAGAAGAGCCAGAAAAATGACGTCCAGCAAAGCTAAGACTGTGGCATCTGCGCTGCAGCTCAGAACACATCAAACAGCCAGGCGTCCACAGATTCAGAAGCAAAGTAAATATGGAAATGGCTTTTCCAGAATGACTGCATTTATATACAATCTGAGCCTTTTAGTTGACCACATGCATATGTGTTATAAGCGACTGCATGTGACACATTACAGCTTGTGAAAATATATAAATTTTTAATTTTCCTGAAATATTGTAATAGCTATTTCTCCATGCAATCCCATAAAGCTGGCCTCAAATGACATGCTGAAGTAATTATGTCTAGATGTGACTGAAAGACTCGGACGACAATGAACTGTAGCACTAAGTTAGCAACTTAATAGTCCTGTGGTTACAAAACAAAGTTATACTATACCACAGGTGGCAATCATCATTAATAATGATGGAGAACACCATCCAAAGACTTCTGAAAGAAGAAGATTAGGACAACTTGTACATGAATTTGCAAATTATGACTAGTAGGATGTCTACCTGTGTGCATGGACTAACAGGTTTTCACAAAGGGCATAGGAAAGCATTACATATGGGCCACATATGGGCTTCTAAAACAGTCCAGAGCATAGATTTGCCTCTAGACACTGATCTAAGGTCAGTGTTGTGTTTATTCCTCTGATGGTTACAGTACGGTTTTGGGGGAAGGGTGAGTCCCACTGATCCTGGAATATTGCTAAAGGGCGTCTCCTACACCCCAAGCTTGAAAGGGGCATTGTGGTTACGGGAGCGGCCTCCATCTTTGTAGCAGGAAGTGAAGACATCAATCAGAAAGAGCTACATGACATCCCTCAGCTTGCCAGCTAAATAAATGTCAATCTTAGAAACATTAAATCTATTTCATTACCATGAACTCAACAGCACATCAATAATATGCTAATGCAACAGATTTTACTTTAAAGACCTCTATATTCCTTGGTTCATGCATTTTCCCTAAACATTTACAACACTACGTGTAAATATTTTGCTACCATCTTGTACAAGTTGATCTGATTTGACCTTTGAATTTTAGCCAGCAGATGGCAACAATCCATCCTGAATATGACTCACTAGGAGCACAAAGCCTCATATCTTCAAGTCATGTTTCTGTCTCCTGCCAATAGCAGACATAACACAACAAACAATTTTGTATGTATACAATGAAGAAGAATAAAGGTAGTTCAGGAGTACTAAAATGTTCCACTAGTCACTGCAGCACCTTGAGAAGTCTGCATCCAGTCCACTGAGCATCTGATGATCCTCAGCTATAATAGCAGACGTGTAATGTAGTTCAAGGCCTCACTTGGTGGTCTATGAGAACAAGCTGGTGCTGGACCATTTGTACTTGCAGAAGATTACCAGGAGGCTGCTTCCAGATGCAGTGCACTAGAGGAAACAGGATCTCTTTTCCTGGGTGGTATGGAGCAAATTATTACCCACACCTTTCTCATTATTGTAATAAACTTTGAGTAAGCCAATGCACATTTCCAGAGGCATATGGACAACTGTTTTGTCCAGCTATCCATCCACCCACTCATCAAATCCATCAAATTTATACTTCCAATAATAAAACCGTATGTCTACAGTAGTTCATGTAGAAAATGATCTCCTGCATTCAACTGATAACACACAGGAGAGCAAGGTATGTTTATATAAAAAAGTATAGGCTCACAACCAGAGAATCACAGCCAGATACAGTTACATGGTACCCCTCACACCCCCTTTAGCCGGTCTACCACAGCCTGCCAGTGGCACGGCAAAATCTGCCTCACTACGCTTCCTGTGACTCACTTCCTGTCCCAGCCCTGCACCTGCACTCCCCTGGCTGATGTCATGGCAGGTTTTCCATTCAGTCGCACAAGTGAGTACACTCCCGTCTGGTGTAATGTGTGTGCATCCATCAGCATGCCTGGCTCACACATTAGACCAGCAGGCCTGTGGCGAGTGTAGCTCTTGACATCTTTGGGGATGACCTCTTTTAGGCAGCACTGGCTTTGCAAAACAGGAAAAGTACATCAAACAGGGCAAGAACAGGACAGGTGAAGACAGGACGCAGGCTCCATGCTCATGTTGGACTCTTGATTCTTGTTGTCATTCTTACAAACAAAATATTGTTTGCTTTTGTTGCATTCGTTTGTTTGTTTCAAGAGATTTGGCTAGTACAGCAGTCCTTTCTACACTGGGGACTGCAGTAAAAATTATAGATTAAGGGAAAAACACTATTTAGACAGGCTTAGGCATAAATTGAAAACTTTTATGAGATTGAGTGTGTACTTTTTCTTTTACCCTTTTCACTCATTTCGGCCGTATATGTGAATGTGCAGGTAATTCCTCAAGCCTCCCGTCAGCTCAGAAGTAGCCTGTTAGAGGTCGTAGGGCACATGAAGAAGGACCAAACCTATATCAATATTAATTTCCTTTTGTAGAAATGTAATGGGCCTCTTGCTAGTTCTGCTCCTCTTTATGGACTGTTATGGATCATTAGTCCTTCCTAGTTGGTTGTTGACAGGATTAACTGCTATAATGGCCGTCTGTGGGAAACTCAGTGGTCTATCCTCCAGTTTAGTGTGTGTTGAGTGAGTCACATCCACATTCGATGCTGTTAGATGGTAAACTGGGCCATTGCAGAGGAGGCTGTGAACCACTCAGGGGCAATAATGGGAACACTTTACTGTCTCTGCTTCTGGACAGACAGTTGTGCTGCACTATTATGAAAGACCACTGCTGAAACTAAGACAGAACTAAAGACAGAGCAAAATAGCTTTTTTCCTTCATTAGTATAGACAGTATTTGTATGGTCACAGTTTACCAACATTCAGAAGTTGACATTGGACTGACTCTCCATAGTGTCACTGTGCAAACAGTGGGCGTTCTGTTGACTAGGACATAAAATAGTGCTGTTGGGTTTTGGGTTTCCAGTGCGGGATCAGGGCTGCAGTATATTGAGTCCATGTGGGGAGTGCGTTTTTAATCTGAGCCTTACCCACAGTCCTTCCTGTTTCTAATTTGGCGCTGCAGCGGTTTTGTCCTGAGGCCAAAAGCCTCTCTTCCACAGAGTGTCTATTTCCTCTGAAGTGAATAGTAGCAGGTGTGCTGGCTCGGGATTCTTGGAGAAGTCTGCTTATGAATGGCCCACATCCCTCTCTTTTCTTCCGTGTTCAGGTTTTTTCATTTTTATTTTTCATTTGTCACACATTCTTTTTTCTTGCTTTTTATAGATGGAAGTGTAATACTTTGATGACCCATAATGCCAAAGCTTGATCTGATTTAAAAATCAAAAAACATAAAAGACACAACTGAGTGCAGTACAATCAGATAATAACCCTGCCAGACACAATGTACATAAAATATAAATCTTTTTAAAATACTCAAACCATCAAATTGGTTCCGAATATGGTTTGGTGTGTTTCTCTTTGTTGTAACAAACAGGACAATAAATCCATTACCCATTGGTTTAAACAAATGTATTCTAATGTGTATTCAACCAAGAGTATGAGATCTACAAAGGACAACTCTATGAACAGAGGAGACATGCTGTCACACTGCTTCAAAGAACCACTACAATTGGAATTAACCTCTGGTGAACTTTACGTCTCCTACCCTTTTCTCCAAAACACACAGTCTAATGAGCTTTAAAGGGTGAGGCCTTTTCTATAAGGAAAATTAATCCTATAAGGTCATCTTTTCACTTATCTCAGAGGAAAAGAAGCAAAGAAGCAAGAAGCAAATGATTTGTGACTTAACAAAACCATAAGGTAATGAGAGTCTAACCAAAGGCTGTTTGAATCAAACACACAAACTTAATGACGTTTGTCTTTATTTAATTATGCGGCTATATTATTTGAGTAGAATTTGATGTGATGGTTATGAGAAGATGCTCTATATCCTATTCCCAGAGGCAGAGAAGCTATTAATATTGGACTAGGAGCTATTTTAAATTACTACTCCATGTGTAAGTACATTAAAGAACTTGCTTTTAACCACAATTAACAATGGGAGTTCTATGGCCTGTGTTCAGGCTTCAGTCCCCCTTCAGTGATTTTGATTATCTGCCAAAGTCTACCATGAACATTTACGTTTCCAACCACAGTGTTTCCGGCATCTGCACACGTTGGTGTTTACACAGGATGTTCAAACTTGATGCAGATTAAACAAATCCAATTTGGAGGCAGAGTTCAATCATCTTCTTTATTTCATTTTTAAGTAGATGAAGCTGGGGGTCTGGATACCATCACTCTTTCCAAGGAGATTGGGAGGGATAGAACAATCTGAATAAGTTCATATTTTTTTAATATTTATGTATTTATTCTTAGATTGATGTCATCCATCATTTTCCACAGACTTGCCTGTGGTTGCATTTGCTGTGCATGTGTACATGATGGTTTTGCTTTCCAGTTCAAGTGTAGTGGCCCTTCTAGAACAAGTTCAGATTCAAGTAATTTTATTGATCTGTTAGGGGCTGCAGAATGAACATTAACATTTTGTTGTTCTTTATCTTCAGATAATCACTGATTACTTAGAAAAACACAAAGTACAGGTCAGTTGGTGTTCATGCCAGGTTCTCTTTTTCATATGGGTGTATACTGCTGACAATCTAAGCATGGCTTAAGGCAGTTTACAGACTTGCTGGCTGAGTACACTGTATCAGAAATGAACAGAAACAGATTGGGATGTGAAATGTTACAGAAAGCTGCGTTGTTTCTGACCTTTTCACATGTACAAAGAGACCTTCTTTGTGTCCATTAGAGCAGTCACTTGTTCAACAGGACTTTTAATTGCTCCTCACTTCAGATAAAGCTCTGAGTTTGGCTGGTGTTTTAGCTCTCACCTGCATCCTCTTTTGCACTGGGGAGGGATTTGACCTTCTCTTGCACCTGCTTGGCTAGCAGCCGGCTCATCTGCTGTTGGTCAGTGCAGTCATCCCGATCAACTACATTCGGGATGGCCTGCTCTCTGCCTAATTGTATCACATTCTACCGGCTTTGTCCTAGCAGTCCCTGACTGGCTAAAGGTTGCCAAAATCTCATCCGCCACATCAGAGGGGCCCTATTAACCCCTGACCCTTGCTTGATGTGTGTGGACAAGGTCGCTCCTCACACCCAACGTTGGGCCCATTAACACGTCGCCCCACGGCAGAAAAACTATTTTGACGGGCAGTAATTGGCGCTAAGTGATGCTGGACAAAGGCCCCCTGTGTTGCCCAGTGGCCTGAATGGCACTGACCACTCTTGAAACTTCACGCTTGACATTTCCTTTCTCAGACCAATGTTAGAGAAGAAGAACTGGGGAAGCCCCTTCCTGTACAGCCTCCTTTTCCATATCTACCTCCCTTCAGCCCCTATTTGCTATGGCACTCCTTTGAAAATGTGAGATAATGAGGGTCTAGCAGGGGGGGCTGTATGGTCTTAGCAGGACTGCATGCTGTAGATCTGTGGAGGCTGATTAATCCAGTGGCGGGCCATTCCTTTCAGAGGCAGCCTAATTAGTTTATGTTAGCTAGAGAAGGTCAAGGGACGTGTTTGACTGAGGCCTTTTCTTTAAATGCCACAATGGTGTGATGATCTGGGACGCAGGTGCAGCAGTCGGCTGCTTTGATGCTGCTGAGCTGCTTTAGCTATTGGTTCTACGGTTGGGTAGCACTCTGACAAAGACAATGAGGTCTTTTAGTTTGGATCACATGGCATTTCTAAACCTGTCTCAATCATCTTGTTGGTTCATTAGTTATGAATGACAGTGGCATAACATAATAGGATACTATAAACATAGACAAATACTGCATGTAGTATACATACAATTAGCTCAAAGTCAATTGAGAGAAATAGATGTTCTCATCAGATTTTATTTTGTCCTTTTTCAATTCAAGTCTGTGTTCCACTGTGTACAACTTGTGTCCATAGCAACACCCCAAAAAACTAAGCCAGCTTCTCGCACACAAAGCTGTATACTTAAGACAGGTCTACCTCCCTTCCCCATAGGCCATGCCATGCTCTCATCCCCATATTTAACAGCCTGACGTCAGGCAACAGCAGCTACAGAGAAGACTTTAATACTAAATCTCGGCCCCTGTCATTACCGGCCTGTGTAACCACCTATCAGAGGTCTTTGAGTGATGTGGGAAACCCTGGGCCCTGTCCTCCCAACCCCTGTAGGCCAGGCCGCCTGTTTTGTCCAAACCAAACTGAAAACTACAGGACAGGCACAACTAGGGTTGACTTCAATGAGGCGCCAAGCTCTTTATGCCCACTCTGTGGTCAAGAGGAGAGAAGCCTGGGTAATAATCCCTCTCCTTACTCACATGCATTCTTACTCCAGATTCACCAGGAAAATCTGATTTTCAAGGCACTTGATTCTAATATGTTCAGGAAGATTTATACTGGAGCTAACTAAACTTTTATAGGTATCAATTATATAAACTCTAGAATGTCAATAGCTGTGAAAGCACTGTGGAAAGAAATACAATACTAAATTGGGTTGCACCAAAGAAATTATTTACAGTTAAAATCAATCTTCTAGCACCATTCAATAATAATAATGTTTTAACAACATATCAGTAAAACAATAGTTTTATAGCAGAAATATCTACATTATTATGTAGCTGTGAATGTCTAACGTCTGGGGGGAGAATGGAACAGAACTCATGCTAAGTCAGCCCACCAGCCCATGTGATGTGTCTTTATGAAGAACACCTGCAGCAACGCTCCTCTACTCAGCTTTGTAAAATTCTCTGTGTTGGTTGGGGGATTGAGGAGAGAGCCAAAGGGCCAGACCCAGGTTTGGCCCCAAAAGCCTTAACTATCACTCTAGTCCACGGGTTGCCTTTGGCCTTGCTAACTGTTCCATGAAATGGGCCCCAGGAACAGTGCAAACCTCCCAGAAACAGGCTGCTCACTGTTAGCCAACAGTGCTCTCTTTGTGTAAAAATTGTCAAAGCTGGCTCTTTCCTGCACTGGCCCTGCCTTTCTTTTAAGCCTCAGCTGTGAGCAAACAAAGCTGGCTTAAAATTTAGCATGATGGTAGCTCAGGCTGGATAGCCTGTGATAGTGTTTGTGTCACTGAGCACACTGAGTTTGGGCTCTTTGTGAGCTGCAGGTGGAGATTCAATGGCTAATGAGAGGACCCATTTAAGGCCTTCTGATGAGACTGTGGAAACAAAATTTCATAAAAGACCTTAGTATTATGATTCCATAAATGTTCAAGATCTTCTGATTTGACGCTACTGAAAATTAACTTGTCTTAGGTCCATCACAGACAACCATCAAGTAATTAATTTTATATAATACTTAAGACCCTTTTAATATCTCACAATTTTAGGTTATGAATCAATTTAGAAGAATTAAGCACGTATTGAGAATTAAAAGTCTCCAGAATAACACTAGTTTGAACTATAACTAAAATGAACAGACACAATAAAATGTTAATTACTTTAAGAATATAGGTTTAGTTTATGTGAGAACTGTCATGTAACTACTTTCAGATGGAAAAGAAAACCAGTAGCACTTGGTTTAACCATGTTTCACTTGCATAATTGTTCTCAAGGTTGCAGTTTTTAAGCCAATAATTCAGTTTCTGTGGCCAAGCCAAATATTTAGGCTGTAATAAACATAGCTGTATTTTAGGCAGAAGGACTTTGCCTTGTGTTGCATGGACAATGCAATAGAAATGACTTGGTTTGGTTGTGCAAAAAATAATTGCACAAGGAAATACATAAAAAAAGCAGGGTAGTCAGCATTAAGGTGTCATTCTTCAACACGCATTTTTAATACGTTAGCTACACTGAATGTGTTATGAGTAAATTGTCTGTTTACAGCTTCTTAGAAACAGATGACACAAACTGCAGGTCGTCAGAGTCATTTACAGTTAGTTAATTCACTGCTGAGAGGCCCCTCTAAATACTGCTTCCAAAAACTTTGCTGGGAAATATTTGCAATGGTTTCCATCCAGATCTGGGTCACTCAGTTCCACATTCAGTGCACAGGTGAGCTGGAGCAGGTTTGTTTGGCATTGGTCACTGGCTGTCCTTTCTCTTTCCATAGAGTTGGAAGCAGCAACACAAACAGCTTACTACAACAAGACATGTTTTTGTCCATAGCTTACCACAGTGAAATGACACTCCTGAAATATAATGACAGCCAGCTGCTGTCGGTGCTGTCCAGGTCTCCCAGGACAGTCCCCAGTGTCAGAGCAAGCTGCTATGGGGCAGGCCAACAGGGGCAGCAATGAAGCAACAGCCCTCAGGAGAATAGGCAACTCTTGAGGGATCTGTTGATAGAAACAACCTCTTTCAGATGGAGTGTGTTTTGGCGTGCAACACCGTAATCCAAGATGATTACTTTAAAACTTAATTCTGAGTTGAGTTTATTTCTTATTCCTGTCACACTGTCAAAAATATTTACTAACCACTTTCCACAACGAGACACCTGACTGATTTATATTCATGTTTCAGAACGTGCCACAGCCTGTTTATATAATTCTATTTAACAAGTTCTGTAAGATAACTCCACATAGTGCAACACAACTGCTTAAAAATCACTATAAACATCTGTGTAATTGTTACCATTATTTATTTTTGTTGCAGTTTATTCTGCTGATCTGAAAAACAATCTTGCATGTATTCTAAACTCTCAGCTTCACACAAAAACTTAAATTGGGGTGTTGCAGGCAAGCCTTTACTGGCCTCTAAGTGTTTAATGACTCAAAAAGCATAACACGTTATGAGGAGTGAAGTCACCAGTGGCCAGATGATTATTTATTCCACAACAGGTGCAGCCTCTTCTCGGACACTTGTTGGTGTAGCGTGTTTTCCTTCTGCATGTGGGAAACATCTGCGTAGGTGGGCTCTTTTCCCTTCTGTATCTCCGCCTGATATTTACTTCCATCTGAATCATCTCTTATTTAATTTTTTGTCAGAAAAAGACGTATTATTACATTTTTGTCAGAAAAAAAGCACTGATAGTAAATATGGTGAGACAATAAATGCCAAAAAGCTCTGCATATTTCTGGTTCCAAGTTGTGAGGTTTACCGAAGCATATTTTTATCATGAAAAGCCAACATGGAATGGGATGGCCGTGCACAACTGCTGGTCTAATTTGCTCTAAGCATGTACAAATAGGACGGCCCACACGGACCATAAAGTGGAGTGGAGGTTTTGCTCAACGCGGCACTTTTGTCTGACCAAAGGGACAGGGACGCCTTCCAAAGCACAAACAGGTCACAAAAGAAAGAAGTCAGAAAACACACACAATCAAACTCCCATGGTTTTTGACAGAAAGGGGTTGGATAATTCTGCTGCTGAGTTCTGGTGTTATATTTTAAAATTTTACAAAAACAAGATCATTCAGTGATCAATCTATCAGTTATCTCAATTTTGTTGCTCTAATGCATATGTAATATTTTGAAATAACTCTTGGTCTGGTCTTTTTTTAATCAAAGCTGGAGTATGTCAGTAAAAAAATATTTATTTTAAGTATAGATTTTACAAAATAACCCAAAGGTTGTCTCCCACCTTAAAATCTGCGCCAACGTCTCTCCCGATGCCTCTCTATACGTATATTTTATTGCTCCATGGAAAGTTTTATTTGCTCTTAAGCAATTTGCTCTGGAAACCCCCTGTAGATCCCATAGCACAGTACCTTAGTGCACTTTACTTGCCTGCACATGGCCACATGAGTGTGCATACCCAAACACATCCACACTTCATGTCAAAACGGGGTTCCCCTTCAGACCGTAGATAAATAGCCAACTTCAAACACTAAACTAGGTGCTAATGAACTGGATCCTGACAGAGTTTGCCTTCCGCAAGCAGTGACCCACCCAACAATGGACCTATTCACATGATCTTAGCCATGGAAAGTGTTGGTAAAGTAATCCTGCTACAGTTTATGCGACCCTTTCAGTATGTCTTTCTCCCCCAAGGCTTTAAGTCTCAGCCAAAAAACACACTGACCTGCATCAGCTGATACAGGCAGAGGTTACCCATATTTGCATGTTTTAAAATGGCATCTATTCAGAGCCAGTTGGCAAATTAGAGTGGCAAGAAAAAGAAAACAGCATCCTGCTTCCTTTTACTTGTTAGACCTGTTGGACCTTTCAGGGTCACTCTTCTACACTGGTCAGATTGGGGGGACTCCAAGCAACTATGGCTTCAGCGCTCAAAAGAGGTCTGTAGAAGGACAGAAAGCAGCTGCATATCTGCTAACTGAAGATGAAGGATAAAGGCATCCAGATATTAAAGCATTCCAAAATTGAATGAATACAATGTCCCTGTCTTTCCTAGGTTTTTGAAGAATATGCACAAAAGGTCAACCATCAGTGGCTATGCTTAGTTCATCCAGAAAGTATATCTTAAATGGCTTTGGACAGTTCAGGATGAAATACTGCCGGTGACAGGTAAAACGATACTCTATAATGGAAGTTGTTTTACAGTAGCCACTTTTCAGTGAGAAGTGCAGAACTTAAACATGTGATATCCCGTTCTCAACCACAGTCCAGAGCAACTTCTCCTCTCAATGTGAGGGTCACACGGTGCTGACAACCTGTATTTACGGCTATCTGACTTGACACCATGAAAAGTTTTATTCCTATCAGATGTTGCCAGGCAAAGAAAAGTAAATAGAAAGACAGGAAATCAGATTTGGCTGCATAGAAGGAAAAGCTCAAGAAATGGCATAAAGGTTGATTCAAGTTTAGCTTTTCAACCTTTTAGTGTTTATAATGTCTGTGCCATTTGCCTTCTCTCAGAAATGTTGCTATCAGCCCAAGTGAAAACATCCGCAGATTTCGCTGCATAGAAGCCAAATCTGCAATCGAGACCAAAGACGCCATTCACCATAATACCTGTAATAAACAAATACTTTTAGAAATAAATCTGCCTTTATACTAATCCTTGACTGCAAGTTTATCTGAAAAGAGATATGTAATATTTACATAAAACATATATGTTGTATTAACCCTCATCAATAATGTCACACATAATGTCTTTTCTTTATGCACTGGTTTGTGGAGAACAGAACCTGATATTAAACTAATTTATGTATGGGGCAGTGTCATGTTTGCTCTCCAGAGGTTCGTCTGTCAAAAGCCTCTCTTCCAGGGCTGTTTTCCAGACCTCTTGACCCCCACAGTCCCAGTCCCACAGGGTAAGAACAGTGGTTGTGTTGGGTTATAGACCTGAGGATGCTGGTCTGCGGGAAAGGGATGTGTAAGACCAAGGTGCGCAGTGGTCAGCAACCATATGAAAACACCTTTGAAGAAAGTTAACCTCTGAAGCCTTGAATGAGGCCTCATGTCAAAGTAAAGCTAGGTGTGCTTCTTGTTGTATTTGTTGTATTCATAATGCTCAAACACAAGGCTAGAAGAGCTCCCTACCTCATCCCCAAAGCAGGGGCTCAGGAGCATGAATGGGGCATTGTGATGCGTCTCCGTCATGGCAATGAATGTTTTCACTTCCATTTGATCCGTCGGCGAGGCTGCTAATTGGGTAAGCGTGTTCCCAGGTCACTGGGAGGTTTCTCTTTCCATAAATACAGAAATCCAGCAAGGCTTCTACAGATGTAGTTTCCCAAGGTTTTCCAACTAGGTTTAGACCAGCTTCAGGCAGTAGATTTAATTTATTGTGTCTTAAACCACAGTCCAAAAACTTTCCTTCTTTCTTTCCTCATCACTCTGAAGACTGCACTTTATCATTCACACAGGCAATGTTGTAAAGTGGATATATGTCCTTTCCTTTAGACCTGACCAAGTTGCTTTCAGAGCTACAGGTGTCACGATGACATGAACATGGTGTTACTTTGTCTGTACTCCATCCAGGTCTAACAGGTCTGAATGAGCTTATTTTCCATGTCTGCCCAGTGACAGTTTATGAGGCTCTGGGTTTATTTGTTTGTTTTTGTCATGGAATTTACATTTCCTCTCTTGCACAAGAGGCCAAGACAACCTCATGTGCCAGCACCAAATGCCCCAAACGCAACACAGAGCTTAGACAGACTGTCAAGCATGTTTGTCTGACTTAATCTGCAGGGTGTGGTCAAAATGGTCAAGTGGTCAGAGTAACTGTCTTTTAAGGTTGAGACTCATGGTTATAAGCTTTAGTGTCCTTGAAAACGAACCACTGAAGGTTGCCTAGAGTTGGAGCCAAATGTCAGTTCTTCTCCCTGGATGGTTAAAAATAAAATAAATAATCATCATCATAATAAATAAATAAATAAATACAGCATAACAACTCTTTTCATAAGAAGAGACACTAATCTAACTTGTGGCAAACATAACCGACCAGGTGCTAAGTGTTATTTTAGGTCAAATGAACTTCAGCAGCAATAGTAGCTCCTGAAATTAAGCTACAATAAAAATATATTTTGTGCCAGAGGACAGCTTGGTATTTATATAAAATGAACTCATACAATATAAGAACTTTCAAATCCTTTTCCATTAGAGAGTTGAAGCAGTGTGAAAAAGGTTGGGATTGTTTTAAAATGGGCCAATGGTGCCACTATGTGTCAGGACTAGAACATAGCTTTAATAACTTTCTGCTAACATCACCTAACTGCCTATTAAGCATAAACAATTTTCATTTAATCATGTCTTATTCTATTCAGATCTATATTTAATAGAAACACAAATTTCATCTAGCCTACTGGAAATAAATTACTATGAGATTTCCTAGTATCCTTGTAAAGGTTCAGAGCAGCTCATTGCTCTTACCAGTAAAAGCCAGCTGGGGTCAGACATGGCACACAGCAGCTCATCTAGTGACCAAATCAGTGTCTGTAATGGAAGCACGTTAATCATACTGTTAAAACACACACCTGCAAACACAAAACAAAAAAAGCCATAATATGGTTGTTTCCTTTATAATACCTTTACATATAATTGCTGTTTTATTGCTCGATTTCCATAAGTGCCCAGTATTATTTTTGCCTTTATGTCATGTAGACTAAATACTGCATTTTACTGCTGTAATCAATTTTGAGTAGTTAAAAGTGTGGGCATACGTAAAAAAAACAAAACAAACATTAATTTATAAAGTGCACCAGAAAAAGAGTGAAGAGGTCTGACAGGGCAACAGGGCAGGTGTCCTGGTCAGTGTGCATGCCAAGTCTAATCCAGCTGGATCAAGTCAAGTCATCTGTAAAACTGATCTTTTTAAGAGTAGACATAATTACATATGTTAATTCTGTTTATCATTCCTTTTTATTTAGCTTTTGTTTCTACAAAGTGGTTTATTAATAGCTAACTAGGTTAGCACATCTGGTTTATTTTACCTAACAACTTAAAGGTTTTAACCATAACCATAAGTAGAATAGAAACACACAATTAGTGCAAAAGTTTCCGATATTTTTTCTCTGTAACCACTAAAGACAAGTATTGAGAGTAGCCTGCAGCTAGAAGGGTTAGCTTGGATCCTCGCTTCCTCAGTAGTTTCCTCCTCAGTGCTCCTCCTGAACCTACCTGTACCGTGCTCAGCCTCGTGCACAGCCTCGTGCACAGCCAGGACGTTACTTCAGCACAGGGCGTGTTTTTGTAAGGAACCCCATTCCCACTTCACTTCAGTAAACTTTTCTAGGAACTGTTGCCTATATTTGCTGGCACTTACTACTAGCCAGGGTAAGTCCGTTTTTACATTCTTGACTTTAACCACCTTTGGGAAAAGTTTTATCCGGGAACTTTAAGGGCCAGCTGTACTTGTCTTTATTAACAATGCTTTCAATGTCACTGACCTGGAAAGACAGTACTGTTGTTGGTAAAAGGGCGATTTGTCTCTATCTGCGAGTGACAAGAATTAAACAATTGTATGTTCATGTGTTAAGTTTTATCCCTTGTCCAGCCTATGGATTTCTGGGACTGTGTAAAAGTGTTTGTCCTTTTAGTCCCAGATAAATAATGCTCCTGAGCTTATACTGTTGTAATACGGGGAATACTAATCCTACTATATAGGCCTACTCACTAAATATAAACAAAAATACTTTACAACTTTATGCAGGCCTTTAAAGTTGTTCATTGTCACTACACAATAACTATGCCATGTAAACATGTCCAGTAGTGTATGCTTTCCACGCGCTAAGCCAATATATAAATGTGTCGTCTACTCAGACTCCAACACATCTCAACAAGTCTTCCTTAAGGGGACATTCTAACACAAACTTCCATCTGTAGCCCGCAGCTGCATTAAGTTGGAGCATCACGATGCAAGTGGAGGTGTTCTTTAAAACTCGCCCCACAGCAACACAGTGTACTCTCTCAGTGGATTACCAGCAGGACAAATAAAACACATATTTCTCTGGAAATCAAAGTCTGTATGTGCTATGGAGGAAGAGGGGGAGAGATGTGGAAAGATTAATGTTTAGTGTGGTCTTTGCTGCACCAGATTCGTGTCTGAGCTCGTCACACATTCCACAGCTGAACCCTCCCTGCTTCACTATCATCTACTTACCTTTTATACACCCGTTTAGTCTTCTTTTGTCTAATCAATTAGACCTCTACAGACTCTCCTTATTCAAATCTGAATATGTAATATGTGATGTATTTCTCTTCTGTGTGCTGATGGCCGTTTCTGTTGTTGCAAATGTGGATGTTCCCACAGCATGTTGAGAAACAACTAATATACTGACTCATAAATTATTTTCTTTTGTTTCCCCACCAGCTCAAAAGGCAGCTTAGCAAACCCTTCCTGCCATGCCTCTGTTATTAGGATAGCTGTAATACATTTGAGTTATTTTTGATCTTTCAGTTCTTTCTTATTTTCTCTTTGTAACAGGGTCATGATTGCCGCAGCAGCAGCAGAAACATCATGGGAGCTGTCGGTCCAAGTGGACATTAGAGAAGGAGAGATGGAGTCCATGAAATTTAAGCTAAGAGTTAAAGGGGACTTGCACGTAGGTGGACTCATGCTTAAACTGGTGGAGAAGATAAGTAAGTATTTACAGTGTACAAAGTCATCCTACAGAAACACATTAACAAAGATGTAGTTATAAATATTAGGATAATACATACATTTGTTTTGTTTCATTTGATTGAGCTGGCTGCTTAAGAGGACTGCCACTCAGGCCACACCTGTGTTTGCCTTGCTTTTTTTTCCAATTGCAGTGCCATTGTTTTACTACAAAGCCACTGCTCAGCTAATCTTAGGGAACAAAGTTCAGCCGTGATCAGATTATAGTTCCCTTTGAACTCTAAGGAAATAGCTTTAGCATTGTGGTTTACACAGCATGAGACATAATAGATGACTAAATAGATTGTCACTACAACAGACAGATTTGCATCATAACATGATGTCAGGCTGTCTCATAAAACTAGGCATGAATAATACCCTGTGAAGACCCAGTAACTTCAGGTTTTAATAGCATTTTAAACCTTAGCCGTGACAGTAATGTTGCAGTAATGGCTTTATTTGTGAAATCTGTTTACAGAGGCTCCTCAGGACTGGTCAGATCATGCCCTGTGGTGGGAACAGAGAAAATGTTGGCTCCTTAAAACTCACTGGACCTTGGACAAGTATGGTATACAGGTAATCTAAATCTGACACTAATTGGTTACTGGGACTTAATATATCTTTCAATTATTATTATTATTATTTGTTTATTACTTAGTCACTGGTCTCTACAGTTAAACCATCTAAATAGTTGCTGTTTAGATGATTTAACTGTAGAGACCAGTAATTAAGTACTGGACAAATAATGTAATGTTCACATTGATTTATAGATGGATTTTATATGAGGTAAATTTATTTTGCGCCATAGTCTGATGCAGAACTGCGCTACACACCCCAGCACAAGCCTCTGTTGCTGCAACTCCCCAACATGAAAACTGTCAGAATGACTGTGAGCTTCTCCAATATGGTTTTCGGGGCAGTGGCAGAGATATGTCAAGTACTCAGTAAGTCTCTTTTCTTGCAGCACTAGTTGAGTAATAAACAGCTATTTAACCGTCTTTGTTTATTTGCTCTATCTCAGACATCAGGAGATCAGAGGAACTGTCCCTACTGAGGTCTCCTGGAGGCAAGAAAAAGAAGAAGAAGGAAAAGAATTCAACCCAAGAAGATCTCTGGGACATTGATTTACTCACTCAAGGCCCAGGAGGTACAGGTATTCTGGACTGGTTATAGAGCCTGTGTAAAAGCAGCTTTTACAGTGAAATAACATGCTGCAAGTAACTGGTATTAAGTAGAATGCATCAGTCAGATACTTGTTCTGAAGAACATCTATATATAGTTCAGCTGATCAAAAACCTGACAGGTCCCAGTTTTCTTCTTTGAGATGTGAAAGAAATGTTGTGTTTAATACAATTTAATCCACGTATTGGATTACTGCTTCGTACACATTTTTTTGCCGAATGACTGTTGAGGGAATTATTGTGAGCCTCAATTATAACTGCAAGTTTGTTAGATAGTGACACTAATCTTGGATGCATAACTTTAATCCCTAAACTATCTATATTTCTCCAACAAGGTCCGATGTACAGTAAAACCATGACAGCAACATATGACCCAGAGAATGGGATGCCAATGTCCGCCACAAGTGTCTGGTTTGGAGAGAACCCTCTAGCCGACTCCCAGCCAAACCTGCCACCGGCTGAGCTGGCTAAATTGTATCAGCCTCTTTCACTGGTGGACAAAACCAAGAAATCAGGGTAGAGAAAATTACTACTGTCAGATGCTATTCACTTAAGCTCTTTCGAGTATTGCTACTAAATGAAAGCCACACTTCTGCATCTGCTTTATTTGCTAGATGGCTTGACTCGTCTCGTTCTCTTATGGAGCAAGAGGTTTTGGAGGATGAAAAGTTATTACTCCGCTTTAAATACAATGTCTTCTTTGATCTTAATCCTAAGGCAAGAGGCAATTATTGTAAAATTTATTGCCTTTTTTTTGTTTTGCAAAATTCTTGATGCTCATTAATAAGTTGAAATATTAAATAGGAATATGTTTTAGTATGATGCAGTGAGGATTACACAGCTGTACGAACAGGCTCGATGGGCCATCCTGCTGGAGGAGATAGACTGCACTGAGGAAGAAATGCTTATGTTTGCTTCACTACAGGTGAGTGTAGTCATGTCAAATACAATAATTTATTTAACTGGAAATAATAAAAAAAAACATTTGAGCTATTTAAGTATAATTTTATATATTATTATATTCTGTAGAGTAGATCACAAACTGTGTGGAGATGTTTAAGTTTAAGTATGTAGAGATTAAAAATGGTGGTTCGGGATACAAAGAAAGGAAAAGAGGATAAGGATTTTAAAACGTAACCTTTATCATTGATGTTATGCAGATAAATGACTGTCTTGTCTCACACTACCAGCCCATTTTTAACACTTTGAGAGTGATTCAGAAATCACAGTGATTCAGAGAGGTTTCGTGCTGCACTCACCTACACAAGGGGTTAAAATGGCAGGCACACTGAAGTGAGCACAGGCTCTCTCTGACTCACACCATGCATAACCATATCATTTCAAAGCATTCATCAACATTCACATCATTTGATTTGTGCAAAACTCTATGTACATTTAAAAATTTAAACAATATCTTTTTTATTTCTAGTATCACATTTGTAAGCTGACCATGACAAGTGAACCTCAGGATAACTTTGATGAACCAGAAATTGATGAAGTAGAGGCTGCCCTGTCCAACCTGGAAGTCACACTGGAAGGTGGCCATACAGACAGAATTCTGGTAAACATATCTGTAGGCAAAAAGGCAGAGAAGACTATTTCAGGGTTTGTTACAGTATAACACCTGTTTTTGAGCAAAGACTATTGAGTAGGGCACAAATAATTCTATGTTTCAACACACTCAACTCACAGTTGTTTGTTCCAACCTCAGGAAGACATCACAGACATTCCACAGCTAGCAGATACCCTTCGGCTGTTTAGGTAATCCCACCAGTTCTTTTTGTTATTGTGATGATAGCAGCATGTCATAACAATGTAACAGTTTTGTGTCACCCATAATGAATGTATTTGAATGAATGAATGATTTTTTTTTACTTTGACTTTTTCAGGCCTAAAAGACTGACGCTAAAGCCATACAAAGATTACTGGTTTGTGTTCAAGGACACCACTATCTCCTACTTCAAGAACGAAGAAGCCTCCCGTGGAGAACCCATCGAGCAACTGCATTTACGAGGTAATGAAATGTTGCTCTTGTTGTTCTGGCTTTAAGCATAATCATAAGCATGATCCATAATAAAAATAAATAAAAAACATGCTATGATTTTCAGTGACATTTGAATATGGAAATAACAATAGTGAAAATCCTCAGTATACCATCATAACTGTACTCTATTCCTGTTTTACATAGGCTGTGAGGTAGTCCCTGATGTGAATGTGACGGAAAAGAAGTTTGGCATTAAGCTCTTACTCCCAGTTGCAGATGGGATGAATGAGGTGTACATTCGATGTGACAATGTAAGGCCTGTGTCCTCCAAGCTTACAACTAAAAAACATTTTTACTGCCACATATAAGAATAATAACTTCTGCTCTTGTTGTCTTCTCCAGGAAACACAATATGCAAAGTGGAAAGCTGCCTGTATTCTGGCTTCTAAAGGCAAGACAATGGCCTACAGCTCCTACAGGTCTGAAGTGAAGAATATTCAGTCTTTTTTACAAATGAAGAGCTTAGCGCCTCCCTCTGGTCAGGCAGCTCCGGATGTTGACTCCATGGATATGAATGCTGAATGTTTTGTTTCTCCGCGTTATGCCAAGAAGTACAAAGCAAAGCAGGTTTGTTATATAGTATCTGTATTTGTTGTGAGAAGAATGCCATTTTTTTATTAAATAGACTTTATTGAATTTGCCTTTGTGGTTTTTTGAAGCTTACAGCACGAATCTTGGAAGCTCATCAGAACATAGCACGACTGTCACTAATGGAGGCCAAGATGCGCTTTATCCAGGCCTGGCAGTCACTCCCAGATTTTGGCATCAACTACTACATTGTCAGGTATAACTTCTCCAGCTGTTGTAGCATTCTCCTGTCTAGCAGTCTGAAAATGTGCAATACTATCTGAGTACTTTCAAAATGTTTTGTTTTTGTGTGTGTATGATTCTATTTTAGATTTAAAGCCAGCAAAAAAGATGAGATTCTAGGAATCTCATACAACCGCTTGATTCGTATCGACATGTCCACCGGGCTGCCTGTCACAACATGGAGGTTTGCCAACATGAAGCAGTGGAACGTCAACTGGGAAATTAGACAGGTGAGAGATGATCATGTCATGTGTACGTGATTCATGGGGCACTGATGTGGGAGCCGTATAAATGTAAAGGAAAATATATATTTCTCAAAGGCGTCACTTTTTGATTTTTGTGTGTTGTTACAGGTGACCATAGAGTTTGACCAAAATGTGACAATAGCCTTTTGTTGTGTAAGCTGCGATTGCAAGGTGGTCCATGAGTTCATCGGAGGTTACATATTCCTCTCCACAAGATCTAAAGACCAGAATGAAACACTAGACGAAGAACTGTTCCATAAACTCACTGGAGGTCAAGAATGAGGAAAACCTGCTAGCCTGCAGTTTTTGGTTCTGTTGTATATTTTTGTTCCCAAACACAGTACAAGTATCAGTGTCTAAGTTGATGTCTATTGAAAGGTTATATTAGTGTGTTAATGCGATTTTAAACAGTTACAGTGATGTAAACTGCACTATGACTGGGACAAAAGGGCAGATGTAAATATGTTATCTCTCATAATGCTTCTGTTTTGGAAGAACACATTTTTTAGTACAAGAAAAAGTGTCAAATAAAATATGCAAGCATGGCCTATTAAATTGTGTGTGGTGTGTGTGTGTGTAATTTTTTTTTTTTTTTTTTTTTATGTTATGATGACTGCATTATAGCTTTTTGTGTCTAGATGATGCCATTTGAATAAACTAATGGGCAGTTTGTACAGGCTGAGTTATAAATCTGAGTAAAAAAAGTTTAAAAACAGACCACATGAACTTTCATTTTGAGGAAACTTGGGGAAAAAAAGAGTCAGCTACTGGAAAGAAAACCTTATTTAGTAACTTAACAAATCTACTTCTAATCTAATTTTTACACAATTCAAAATCACACTAGTCTTGACAACGCTTACTTGTTTAAATATCTGAAAGTAACTGCCCCATCGATTATAGATCATAGTAGAACATCGTTTATTGTCTGGATTTGCTTGCTGATGAAAAGCGACTTGTCTGGCCTAAAGCCAATCCTCAATCTGGGATCGTTTAAGCGTCCTGGCTAGCTAAGGAAACGATGGCTAACACGTGGAAATAGCATTTCGCCGTGTTTTGCTCTCATTTCAGGGAGGAATAGTGCCTTAGTCAACCGTGCCTTGACTGATACGTGTCTGTTGAATTTCCCTGAGGTGGAAGTGTTCTCGTCCTTTCCTCTTAAACACATATAACTGCCTTATTATGGCAGACATTGGAGACGGTGACTGTCAGTACAGAATGAAAGAAGGGGACTACGTCGTGCTAAAAAGAGGAGATATCTTCAAAGCTGTGCAAATTCAATCGAAAAAGTAAGTGGCATACTGTTAATTGTTCTTTGTTCATTTCAATCAGTAATTTATTTATTTAACACCTTACAACAACCACAGATTGACGAAAGTGCCGTACAACATCAAAAATAAAATAAACATAATTGCAAATAGGTTTAAAAACACATTGCCGCAATATAAAATAAAAACAAGTGCAAAAAGCCATTCTAAATAAGACTTTAAACAGAGGCAGGTCAGTGATGATGAAATAAAAAGATGCAAGGCCACTAACTGCATTAAAAACCAACATTAATATTTTAGAATGGATTCTGAACAGGACAGAGAGTACAGGACATGTTAGTTTGCAGACGGGCTCAGGACCAGTTTGGTTAACTCCCACAATGAGCGCATTGCAGTAATCTATGCGAGAGCAAACAAAAGCATGGATAGCTTTCTCCAGGTCAGCGCGACATGCCAAACACAATGCATGCAGATTTATTTCCCTCATCCAAACACCATGACAATTTGATGTCATCTGAACATCTGTTGACTGGTTCAAGACTGTCAGGACAAGAAGGAACAACCGTTCATGTACATTGCATGTACGTTTACTATGCTTTCTACAACACACAGTGCCCTTAGCATATAATATGAATATTATCTCATTATATTCCCTTTTTGTTGTTGTAAACCTATAGAAAGGTGATATTTGAGAAGCAGTGGTTCTTCCTGGACAATGCAGTGGGGCAGCTGTACAACACGACGTTTGAGATCGTCGCTGGTGGGACTCTGCAGCCGAAGAAGACCAGTGTCGCAGAGAGCTCCTCTGGTGTGTTACTCAAACATGAGGGTTTCTATATTCCTTTGACTTGAATAACCTTCTTAATGTGCTCTTTTTAGATTCAAAGGAGGCAGGCATTGACAACAGGAATATTGTGGACGATGGAAAGTCACAGAAACTGACCAGGGACGATATAGAGATGCTCAAAGAGAAAGGTTTGAGGGGTCAGGTACATATGAGATTTTTTTGAATATTATTTGAGTGGGGAAAAAAAAACCTATACTATAGGGCAGGCTGTTTCTATAGCCTACATTACTAGTGAGTTCTACTAATGCTGCTAAAATGTTATACATAGAGTAGCCTACTGTCTGTGCACACGTTTCAGGCAGGTGTGGATGTAAAAAGTAAACTATAAAGTATGTTTTGTTTATAATTGTTTACAAAATGCAAAGTGAAAGAACTGAACTAAAAATTTGATCATTTGGTGTGATATTGCCTAAAAACAGTTCACTGTCTGCTGTCTCAGTTTTTGAAGGATCTAGACAGGTTCTGTTCAAACATTTGGAGAATCCCAGACTAAACGAGTCAAAACAGGACTTAGGCAGACCATACTTTTTGTTCTGGGATCACTCTCAATATTGAAGTTTTTAGTAGGCTTACTCACTTTGCACTTTTAAATTTATTTTAAAAAAGTATTTGTTTACTGCATTCTTCTGCATATTTGTTTAAAACACACTACTGTAAATCTGTTAATATAAACAATGGATGAGACTTATTGTTATATAGAAATGCTTTGTCCACTCTGTATATTTTAGGAGATCATCCAGCAGCTTATAGACAACAGCTCAACATTCAGAGATAAGACTGAATATGCACAGGACAAGTACATCAAGAAGAAAAAGAAGAAGTAAGTACATTAGCATTTATATTCCATTCAGTAAAGTGTCATGGCTTTATAAGCTTTTTTCATCTTCTAAACAGTATGGCACAATCAAACTGAACAAATTTAACTTGCTATGCTTCAGCTTCTAATACGAACTGTTTAGTGCACTCTGCCTTAGACAGTCCTAAGACTAATCTTAAAATTTAAACGCATTTGATGCTTATGGGTACAAAGACCATTTGTTTCAATCAAATACCACGTACATCACGTTTTTTCTTCCATGCACATGCAAAGGTAAATTGTATATATTTTGTTACACGTGATCAGTTGATTCTAACACGTTTCTGTGCAGGTATGAAAACAGCGTGACCATTGTAAAACCATCCTGCCGCATCCTGGCTATGATGTATCATGGCAGAGAACCAGGAAAGATCTGGTGAGTCAGCGCAGGGACTTTCATTTTCTAAGTTGTGTTGCATACGACTCTAAGCAGAGGAGGTTTTAATCTGTGTGTTTCTTCTTTCTGTAATGCAGCCACCTGCGGTATGACACACTGGCACAGATGCTGACTCTGGCAAACATTCACGCTGGCAGCAAGGTTTTAGTGTTTGATACCTGCTCTGGTTTAGTTCTGGGAGCTGTAATGGAGAGGATGGGGGGTGTGTGTGTGTTAACTTTTCCAAAATTGACAAAATCTTGACACATGGCTTTTTCTGTGACCTTTGTATAATTACCACGGCTTCTCATCCAGGCTATGGCTCAGTGGTTCAAATGTACCCAGGAGGGGGTCCAGTTCGTGCGGGTGTGGAGAGTTTTGGCTTCCCTCCTCATTTTCACGATATGCTGCATGAGTTTCCCATCAGCCATGTCAACGCTCTGCAGGCAAAAACTCAAGATACTACAGACAAAGAGCCCACTGCTGGTAATAAAATTATATTTGTGTATGTGGTTAAAAAGTGATCAAAAAGTTTTTATAAAGACAAAGACGGTTTGACAACAGCTTAATATTTGTATTACGTTTGTGCACGTCCTACGCCCCTCTGTTTACAGATGAACAGCTGACTAATCGCACTGCAGCAGAACAAAGTCAGGCTGAAGTTCAAGAGCAGGGCAATCCAGAGGAACAAAGCATGGAGACATGTCTTGCTAATAATGACCCAGCACAAAAAGAGAAGGAGAAACTCAAAGAAGCTAAAGTGAGCATATACCCAACAAATTCATTTAAACTTCTTGTATATTCATTGTATAAGATAAGTTACCTCGGGCAAAGTAAATGTGTGTTTTTATCAATGTACTATACACATCCTTAATTTAGCTTTCACCTTGAATAATAGTCTCAAAATGACTTGCCTTTTGAAATTGTATTTTGAAATTAGCTTTTTATAACTTTTTTTTCTTTTTTTCTTTTTCTTTATAAGGAGCTGGAAAAAATGTTGCGACTAGATGAGAAGCGGAAGAAGCTTGCTGCTGCTGCTGCTCAGCTGGAAGGCAGGAATGCCGACGGGTCTGTGTCACCTTTTTTAAAGGAGCTTATCTGTGTCCGCCTCATTCCCTCCAGAGATTAAAATATGATAAATCACTGATTAAATTATAGTCATATATTCATAAAAGTCATGACACATTATTTCTTTCTATAAACTCCCAGTGCCCTTACAAGGTGAACAAAGTGATTGGTTTGCAATTTTCTGTCTGTTGAAACCAAGTTTGTGCTTTATAGTCATTTTCTGATTGATTGATGAAGTCCTGCAAAACCTGAACTATATATTGACTTGTCTGCATGATAGCACCCGTATCATAAAGAGCAAACGCGGAACACAGTTTCCCAGCGTACTGTAAATCACACACTTTTACGCACTCTCATTCAGCTACATAAAACATGTCATTGATCATAACAATGGGTATTAAATCTGTGGGCCTTTCAGCATTACTCGTATACCATTCATAATCCACAGTCCAATATTGCCTACCAGGCATTTCCCCAAAAAAGTGTACTGACAACATGTTTTATATTTGACAAGTTTGCTTGATCATCCGTTTGTATCCCACACGCAGGTTGGTCATAGCCAGTCGATTCCACCCAAGTCCTGTTTTAATGGGTTTGCTCCCATTCCTCTCGCCCTCCAGACCTTTTGTGGTGTACTCGCAGTACAAAGAGGTGAGAAACAAAGTTATTTACTCGAACAGTACTGTTAATGACATATCGAATGAGGTCTATTAGTTACTGTCAGAAGATCTCTCATTAGCTGCCATTGTCTTTTATCACTTAATGCGCCACTGGGAAATGTCTGTATTACACAACAGGGCCAGCTACACTGTCACTGTCCATGGAGATTGACCACCTGTCACAGCCCTTCTGTTATTGCCTGTGTTCCTGATTCAGTTACTAAAATGGTCGCTTGCCTTGATGTGTTGACGCTGCAGTTCTCTCCTAATGCTTTCTTTTCATATCTGCAGCCTCTCATTGAGTGTTACACTAAACTCAAAGAACAAGGAGGTACAGTCAACCTACAGCTTACAAACACATGGCTCAGACACTATCAGGTAAATGTTTAGTTTATGATTTATCACACAAAGAGCCAGTTTTTATATTATCTTATGCCATATTTTTTCATATTAAATTATTTTCAACAGTACAACATTCTGTAACAAAGTCTTATTTACAAAACTATGTTAGGCTATTCTAAGATTGTCATTTTAGGCCTACATCCTTTTCTTATCTCAATCAGTAATGTCAAACACATTCATAGATGAAGTTGCCTCTGTCCTACTTTACTATGTGTCTGGATACTAAGTCTACTGGATTAAAAACTCTGCATTGCTGTTTCCCTAGTGGTAGTAGTGTTCCCATGTAACATTAATGTGTCTTTACTCTTGTTACTATCTCTAGGTGCTGCCTAACAGGACGCATCCTGTGCTTCTGATGAGTGGGGGTGGGGGCTACCTACTCTCAGGGACTACAGTCACCACGGGCCAGTCCAAACCTGCAGGCTCACAAAGTACTGACGAGCCAGCGCCAAAGAGACCGAAGATAATGGACACTGAAGGCTAAATGTACGATTGCTGTAAGGGCACAATAGCACTGGGCTCCTCTTTTGCTGAACTGATATGATGCATTCAAATGAGGAAGGCAGACTGTCTGGTTTGTGTTTATCAGAACTGTTCTGCCAGTTCTTTGTATTCAGATTTGTGTAGCCATTTGTTAAGTCTTTATGCTGAGATTCTTTGCTAGAATCTATTTTATGTTGACAGGCTGTTTTCACACACAAGAGACCAGGTGTTAAAACAATCTATCCTTCTGTAAGATAACAAATATAATATTATTGTTAGTTTTCCCATGCAGAAAATGCCATTTGTTTAAAATTATTAATAACTGAGCAGTGAAATAGTATATTTGTACATGCACGGAATTAAAACAGTAGTACAACTGAACCTAGAGTGAACACTGTCTTTGTACATTAAGAAGTAATTAAACTCTCATTCTTTTAGTCCCAGAATAATTATTTTTATTAGAGTGCTGACAGAACAAACTATTCAGAAGTACTTCATTTCTTTGACAGACATTTTCATTTTCTAAGTATAAACATAAACATCATTCCCATGCAGATATACTGTATTCATACATCAAAATACCACTAATACAATAAGTAACATGATAAAATGAATTTGTCTGAGCTCTGGGATTTTTCTTTTTTTTTTCTTTTACATTGTAGGGACACCAAATTGACACACATACTGTAAGATAGCATTAATCCACAATGATGTGATGCTAATGCTGTCAGTCAGCCTATTCATTTCTGTCATGCAACTTTGCTGCAATTTTCTGCAACTCCATGTCCATCGCTGCTAGGTTTTCCAGCTTTTTTTCCTGAAATTAAAAAGTTCAAACTTCACAAAAAAGAAATGTTAAATCTAACATTTGAGTGTTTATGAAGTGATTAAGTACTATGCCTTCTTTTAATATTTACAAAACCTTTCATTAGATCTTTCAGTGCTTTATATTTAACACATTTTTTTTGTTAAAAAGATGTGACAATTTTTGGAGGCTATAATCATAAGGTGCGGCTGCTGCAACTCTCAGGAAGGCCCAGTGTGAACAATGAATGTATTCCATTATTTCACCCCATTAACTATGCCTTTGTTGAATAGTAAGTCAGATCTCATAAATACAGTAGTTATGAGTTTTTATGTATTTGGAACACTCTCACGAGAGACAGTTTCCGATGTGCATTTGCACAAATGCATATTCACTGACACTCTTGTTCTGAAGGCAGAATGCTGATAACTCCACTTAGATGGGAGACTTCCATAATGACTGTGGCTTCTCCCCCACACATGAAACCGTGCCGTGGTGCTACATGATGTGCTACATGATGTGCTATGTGGCTTTACTAGCGCAGCTAAGTAAATGGGAGGGATAATGCTGGATGTGGAACTAGCATTAGTCCCAGTGCAATGTTAAACCAGGATGGGATAATATCAAAATATTTACTTAGAGGATTGATCACGTGAATATAAAAGCAAATAGTCTTTATTTCCATTTGCATAAAGAAAAGGACTTGCCTCCTGTGAGGACATTGTTCTCTGGGGCGTGCTGCTTTTTGGCTCATTTTGACTGGAATGGTTGGCCAGCTGGTTTATCTTATAACTTAGCAACTTAGCCAGCTCCTCCATCTGCGCACAATTACATGATTAGAGATTGAAACAATATTTGCTTATATAAATTGTGGAGCCGTAATAACTTTTACCTTGCCAGAGGCCGCAGCATCTGAACTTCGTTTGAACCAAGCAGGATGATAGTAACCTCGATAAATCCATGGATTGCGTTTCTCTACCAGATATCTGAAACGGAACATACTATCCATCAGTGTCTTGAATCATTCATGCAATTTTACCGTCTACTGCGATGTAGATTTTAGTCTTGGTGAGCCATGAAAAAGAAATGTACCTCAAAGCTTCATTTCCGTCTTTGCCTGCCTCTTCATAATCTTCTGGAATCTCCTCCTCTTCGGATGAGCCTCCATCACGCTTATGCAATTTCTTTTTATGATGATATCTGTGTGTTGGCTTCCATATGCGCTTTTCTATCTCATCCTCTTCATTTCCATGCCTCTTGTCTAACCCCCAGTATTCTTGGCTTCGTTCTCCCTCTGGCTCTTCCCTGGGTTCCTCTGACAGCTCTTCATCACGTTTGTGTCTCCTCTGATGATACCTCCCAGATCGCCACTCTCTTTTGTCTCTTCCGATATCAGAATCCCAGTATTCCTGACTTCGTTCTTCATCAGGTTCATCCCTGGCTTCCTCAGAAAGCTCCTCATCCCGTTTGTGTTTCCTCTGATGATACCTTCCAGTTCTCCACTCTCTTTTGTCTCTTCCAGTGTCAAAATCCCAGTATTCCTGGCTGCGTTCCTCCTCCGGCTCATCTCTCGCCTCCTCGGAGAACTCCTCATCCCGTTTTTGTCTCCTCTGATGGAACCTCCCAGGCCGCCAGTTCCTTTTGTCCCGCTCGTCGTCAAGACCCCATGATTCCTGGCTGCGTTCTCCGTTGTCATCCTCGTTGCCCCGTTTGTGGAGTTTCTTCTTGTGGTGGTAGCGATGCGTCGGTTTCCATATGCGTTTGTATCTGTCTTCCTTGACTTCATTCCAGTTGCGTTTGTCCACATCCCATGACTCCTGGCTCCGTTCTTCTTCTGGTTCTTCGCCTAATGGTTCCTCGTCCCGTTTGTGTTTTCTTTGTTGGTATTTTGGTCTCCAGCTGACTCTTTTCTCTATCTCTGCCTCATCTTCTTCGTGTTCCCTCTTGTCCAATCCCCAACTCTCCTGGCTCCTGTCGAAATCCTCCTCTCCCTCTTCATCCCGTTTGCTTTTTCTCTGGTGGAACCTTCCAGGCCGCCAGTTGCTCCTCTTTTCTACGTCTTCCTCGTCTTTTTCTTGTAACCTCTTGTCCAATCCCCAACTCTCCTGGCTCTTGTCGAAGTCCTCCTCTCCCTCTTCATCCCGTTTGCTTTTTCTCTGGTGGAACCTTCCAGGCCGCCAGTTGCTCCTCTTTTCTATGTCTTCCTCGTCTTTTTCTTGTAACCTCTTGTCCAATCCCCAACTCTCCTGGCTCTTGTCAAAGTCCTCCTCTTCCTCTTCATCCCGTTTGCTTTTTCTCTGGTGGAACCTTCCAGGCCGCCAGTTGCTCCTCTTTTCTACGTCTTCCTCGTCTTTTTCTTGTAACCTCTTGTCCAATCCCCAACTCTCCTGGCTCCTGTCGAAGTCCTCCTCTCCCTCCTCGTCCCGTTTGCTTTTTCTCTGGTGGAACCTTCCAGGCCGCCAGTTGCTCCTCTTCTCTCGCTCGGCGACCCTCTCATCGCCCAGACTCCACGATTCTTGACTGCGTTCGTCTTCGGGAGTTTCTCTCTTGTCTCCCACTGATTTCAGAAGGGCTTCAATGTCCTTCACGTCAGCTCCGTTGCCCCCTGGCACCTCGGCCTGACCTCTGACCACTTGTTCTTGTGCCACTGCCCCATCACTGCTCTGCTTGTCCAGCGAGGCGTGTTTAAATCCTACAAGACAAACAAATGGATCAGCTTGAGATCCCCATATCTTTAGGGCTTAGTGATGCTTATGATGATGGCTTAGTTGATCTTGGACAATCTCGCTTTTGAACCACAATAAGACTAATTTACAATAAAATTATACCTTATTATTTTATTACTTTCTTTATTTAACCAGAAAATCCCAATGAAAAAGGATAGTAATCTCTGCTTAAAGAGTCCTGTCTAAATTCAACATATAAAAAAGAGTGCCAAAATCTACATAGACTAGAAAGGTCGTGTCCCAGATAGAAATCAGATGTGGCCCTTTTTTGCTAGTTGTTTTGCTTCTTAATATGATTACATGATATTTAAATGTATTATTATATACTATGTTAGTTTTTTTACAATGATTTTTTTTCACACGAACATTTGACCGACTTGTAATTTTTACGTTTATTAAACACTTTAATGCTAAGTTAACTGTAGCTAATGTCTTAGCTTCGTTGTCACGAGTTGCTAGTTAACCGTAAGTTGTTACTTCTAACGTGGTTACATGGTATTTAAATGTGCAGTTCTCTGCTATATTAGTATTTGTTTCTTCTTAACATAAATAATTTAACACGAGTAACATGTTACCAACTTGCAAATGTATTTTTTTATTAAAGAATAACTCCGCTCGCTAACTTTAATGATTTTGCTTCGTCGTCACATGTCATAATTAGCCGTTCGTGCTAACACTAACTGAACATTGGGCGGTTAAAAAGTGCTGCAAAAAAGGCTCGAACATGTCATCTCATTGCATTGTTACTCATATGTCTTGCTGACAAGTTATTCACCAGCTTTCACAATCAAAACTAGTCGATATTTCTTTAGAGGGCTCTATTCACCAGTTTGTAAGATGTCTTTGCACTCCTGGTCCAGCTGAGAGTCCGGTTTAGAGAGAGCTTTGGACAGGACTTCAACCAAACAGCGCGTAACCTGCAGTGTTCAAACACAAAACTTAGCAAAAGGCCCACAATAAATGTAGTATATTTGTATGTTATGGAGCAGTGTGAAATGTTACCACGTCTCCTCTTTGCCCCTCTTTGCCCACTGGAAGTGCTAGGTTATCTGCGGTAGAGGAAAAGTGCATTATGGGCAAGAATACATTAGTGTCTCTCTCCGTGGTCCTGAACTGATCTCACTAACTTCTAGCCCGAGATTACAATAGTGTTACACTTACCGGACAGCAGACTGGCCACTGTAAGAAAAACGAAAAAGAGTCCCATCTTGGTTCAGGTGGATTTTTATCCAATGAAATGTAGAAAAGACGAAGACTGCAACCAGTTTCCGTCAGTGGGAGAGCGCTGCGCGGACTGGACTGTGCGCCTGCTGCTCTGAGGATGGGAGCTCCAAGCGCCTCAAATAAAGAGGAGTGGGCTGGGAAAAAACGCGTGGGAGGACGGCTCTAGGCTCTTTTAATGTCATGACTCATTAGACCTGCGATTCGGGAAATGCAATATTAGAGTAATGTCGATATTAAGTTTGAAAACAACGTAATAATGTATTTAGTGTCGATAATTGTCCCAGTGACACGCCGAATAGGTTTACCTAAGTGTCTAATTAGGAGCGCGTGGCGTGCCTGTGGTTTAAAGTCACGAGGAGCCTGAGGACACGGGTGCAAGGGGGTGGAGTGGACACAAACAAGCATCACGAAAAGTCGTGCGCGTCTTTGTAAACATGGCTCTGCACCACTGCTCTGGAGAGACGACTGCTTCTTTAGAGACATTGCTGCATTTGTGTTTAGTGCATGGGACAGGTATTTTCTGTTCAATGTTATTAGAGGGACTGAGATATTTAGCGTTGTGGTTATATCCTTTTTAGTCTGTTTGATGAAATATACAGTACCAGGTTTTAGTTATGTAGTATACTTCTCAGTTGCAATGGTGCCCTACATTTAGAGTTTTTCTATTGGGCTTAAAGGTGGGGAGACCAAACCCACTGTGTATCACTGTGGTTTATCAGCTCTATTATTTATCATTTGACTACAAAAATATAGTTATTATCAGCATAATGACAAAAAGTAAGGAAGAAAATGTTCAGATAAATTATTAACTTGATATAAGACGGTGGTTCTCAAACTAAAGCTACTAAATGTATCTGAATTCATTTTTTTTGTTTTTCAGTGCATATAAAGTTTATCTCCGGCTTTAACCCTTGTCATTTAGCAGACACTTTTATCCAAAGAGACTTACAAGTGAGGAAAAAAATGAAAGCAATTTTAACAACACAAGGTAACACAAAGCATAAGTGCACCAAAAACTAGTCAGTTAGAACCCAGCACAGTGTAGAAAGCTAAGGATAGTTTTAGGCATTAAATATATATATATATATATATATATATATATATATATATATATATATATATATATATATATATATATATATATATATATATATATATATATCATTTTTTTTAAAGACTTAAACAAAGGCTTTAGTCTTTGTTTTAGCTATTTGAACGCAGTACAGTTGGCACTATAGACACTTTCCTTTCCTGTGGATAAAATGGTCTAAGTTTATACATTGTATCTAAGAACAATTCTCACATTATCACCACTGCCACGAGATTCAGACAACCCTTGTGACTCCTTGATTATTCATCCAGGCCTCGAGCTTAACCAGTGCCATTTCCCACAGGAATTTTTTGTGTCTCAGCCCCAAAAGAGAAAAACTGGTTAATGGATACTTGGATAAGTACTAGTGGATTTTACTTTATTTGTTAACCCGGTGACAATGACATTTCTACAAAAAAAATCCAGATGACTCTTTCACTGTTTTCTTGACAAATCCTTGATTACAAAGAACTGCAGTGACACAACTTTGTAGGCGAGGATCGGAACATTCAAAGTGACAACTGCTGGCTCATTCTTTCAGGCTCTCTCTGCCCCTTTTATTTGCATATGTTCTTTCATAAAACTAACTCTATGTAAAAACATGTTCCATAGCTTTTCAGAGCCCTATAGGCTTATGTGGGTCCTTACAGTGGCGGTTCTACATTGAAATACACCCTGGGCGAGACCCCTTTTGAGCGCCCCAACACACACACACACACACACACACACACACACACACACACAGCTCATGCTGGGAAGAAGTAGAGGCAAAGAGGTCTTCATTCTCAACATCAGATATTTGTGGAGACCAATGTGTAGCGGAGGAGGTGGTTGGCTCATCCTGACCAGTGGCAGAGGATGCTCCAAAATATTTTAGAAGTGCCCCTGAAATTGCAATTGAGTTGCATTTGAAATCAAAAGACCACAGGATAATGTTTTATAAAGCTAAAACAGCCTGGGGTCAAATTGACTCAAAACATAATAGAAGGGTTACATAAACATTTAGAGCATAGAAACAAATGGTAAATATATATATATATTGACTCAGTTGTTTAAAAATAAAATGACTTTAAATTATATGTACAGGCAAAAACAATGGGATTTTATTTTTAATCACCAAAAACGTTTTGGGTTTCAGAATATTTTAATTCTAACTTTCATGGAGGAACCATTAGCTCTTTAGTTACTGCCTCAAATTCTATGCATGACACACTTTTAGTTAGGACTTGTAAAACTATACTTAGGAAACTATACTTAGCACACTGTGTAGCAAATAAATAGCAAATGTTTGTCTTTAACCTACAGATTTGAAAATGCTGTTGGTTATTTACAGGGCCTAACTTTAAACCAACAGGTAGAAATGATAACTGAACTTGTAACAGTTTTATTGCAAAGTACAACATTATAAATTAGACCTCGTGAGTGAGTTGAAACCAAATTATTGTTGTATAAGCATAGCAAGCATCATTAGCAAAAAGGCTAACAAACAGTTATACCCACCACCCATTAACGTCATTAGCCCTTTATTCATGAAATGGATACTGTAATCATACAGAGAGAGAGAACATAGTTGCATACCTTTATCTTTTGCTCGTTCATTCTCTTCTTCTTTTCTTTTTTTTCGAAATTGGGCACCTGATGGCTTAGACCTTTTTTTAATCCATCTCTGTTTATTTGGCACGCCGCACTCGACAATCAACAGGTTTCCCATCCCCCCAACTGTCACTCACGACCAGAAGTCAAGACTAAACCAATTCACCTTGATGACGCATAATTGTTTTGTATTACCTAGTTTAATTTGCAGGAACTGTAGGCCTGTATTATAACATTATGAATGAAATGTGCATTATTTGGAAGAAAGTCTAGGTGTGTGACTGACTTTAGCCTATTATTATTAATTATATAGTGTGGATCCCCGTCCACTCTCCCCCCGCCCTGCCCGTTCCATTTGAGAGAGACCCATAGGTGAAATATCACCCGCGCCTCGCGCCCCACCCACTTTTACACTTCTCTCACAACACACAGCTTCTGTGCATGGTACATGTCATTTACAGCAAGCAGGGGCGCCGGCAGCTGCAGGGAGCGCCAATTTGCCAATTACACACACAGTGAAATGATATAAATGATGAAAAACCGCTTCGCGACGCAGAGGATTTTTTTTTTTTTTTTTTTTTTTTTTTTTTTTTATTAATCTGCTCGTGCTGCCGCCCCTAATGTACTTGACGCCCGTGCCCAAAACCGCTACTGGGTCCTTATATGATGACAACATTTATAACCTTGGTGTTTGCACAAGCAGGACTGCCCTTTATATAAAACAACGTACATTCAAATCCAATCATGTCTGGGGAACCATAGGCCCAGAAACTGCAACAGCTGCAAGCAAAATGAATGTGAACATGCTCTATAAATCTGCGCTCTCCACTGTGCAGCTCTTGCCTGCGACTGGTTTTTGGGCATCCATCTTTGTTACTGAGGCGGCTGTGTGATGGCGTGTGAAACAGTTACTGGTCAGGAAGGTTCGATAGATCTCCGGTGTATTGATTCAGAGCAAATATGGGAAAATATGTCTTTGGAATTTTTCTATTTTTACATGGAGAGATGGTTAAAAACAGATTTGATGATGTCCCGGAAGGAAGACTCCGCAGTTAGCCAGTGGAAATTTAAAGATTATAAAATTAATGTACATATCATCACTCTGAACAATGTGACTGGATGATTGTTTATGTGGGACTTTACTGTGTCGCTCAAAGATTGATGAATATTTCAGAAAGCAGAACAGATATACACTGGGAGCTCAGAAGACTCGTCAAGTACAGACAGCCTCTGAAATTTAGATTGGTCCCAGTCGGAGAGAGCACTGTGGCTTTCATCCCAGATAATTTACATCCATGGACAAAAGGAAAGCGGAGTATTCAAACACACCGTAAAAGCCTTGACCTGGCTTTGATCTTTAGCCTAGACAAAGCTGTACCACTGAGGGACTCTTTGATGATGTTCCAACAGCAATAGAACAGACTGTGCACACTCATCTTCTTTCACTAATGTCTGCTGTGTTAATTAATCATCATCATTATTGAGTAACATCTGATGATGTTTGATGTGTTCTTTTGACAAGCCATGTTTAAGCCCTTCTAGTGTAATAGCATGTAAGATCAGAGTCTAAGTAGGAAGAAGTTGTGCAGACAAATAACACTTAATTGCACAAAAACCTAAAAGAAAAATAGGTTTATTTTTAACAACACAATCCATACCACTTTCTTTTTTGTCATTCCTACTTTATGTAAGCTAGTATTTTCTTTACTTCTTTGCAGCACTTTATAGTAGCAGTTTATTGTGTGCCTTTTGGCAGCAACAAGCACAATTAACTGTCAATGATCAATATGTATTTACAAGTTAATATGGTTTTGTGCCGCAATTTATTTTTCAATTGAAAGCAGGAAGCTTAATTTAATGCAAAATGCAGAGGTAAATTAGTATTAGACAACATTTGAGGTAAATGAACTCATTGTATATGTGAAACTGGCCCTTAGTCGTGATCGAGCGTATAATAAAACGATTACACCATTTTGTAGTAATGTTCAAATCAAATGCAGTGCACCCAAGGTTTCCCACAATGCATTGTGAAGATTGTGCAACAGCGGTCGAACAGAACAGACCATAATGGTTTGTGTGGTTTGTCAAGAGGAAAACAGTATAATGTATGTTTTTGAACCACAGGCAAGAAAGAGAAACACAAGTAATACTGTTTAAATTGTTTTCTTTACTTACTTCTAGAAAAACCTGAAAGAAAAAACTGAAGATATTGCATATTCTTCTTCTATGTATTAAATTGTATTTATTGCTAAAGCTTGACCAGAGTTTTTTTTTTTACCCAAGTAAGGATCAGGAGAAAAAAAAACACGTAATGTTTAAAACCATTCTCCTGATAACACTGCACATAGACACTCAGGTGGTATGAACTAGGACCACCCTCACACTAAACTGTTTGAAAAAGAAAACTATTTGAAGAATACTATGTTGAAAGGATAGATTTTTGTAATGACACTAAAAACGTCTACCCTGGCTTTAAACATTTATTGCAAGACTTAGTTTGGAGGGCTCTTGTGTGTTCAAAAAAGTGCTCTGACTGTGTATGCAGGTGTGAAGGCCCATCCCCTTGTACTATTATACTTGAATTTAGGCAAAACACCACAGAGCATCATTGTGTCACTGTACTTTTGAGAAAGTGTACAGGAGAAGTGACAGGAAGAGCAGTCTATTATCTAATTGAATTGACAATAGGATGATCAGAAAGGTTGTTGGTAAGAGCTTCCCTTAAAAATAAAGTTTGATTTGTATGAAACATTGTCCAGTGAAGTAGTAATTTCTGAAAGTCATCCCATTTTGACGTTACTGTAGTTTCAAGAATTGATTGATATGCATTTATTAGCCAACCCACCCAACAGTCACACACTGTCAGTGTTTTTTGACAGTCAAGCAAACCCTTTTCCATCAGTATTGTGGGGCCTAAACAAAAGCTCTCCCAGTAAATTTGATGGAGACAAAAGATGATTTGTAGAACGAGAAAAAGATTAATCTAAAAAGTGGACCAGTTTGTGTGAATATTTCTTAATAAATAAATCATAAGTAAATCATTCTCAGAAGTTATATAAGAGGCGAATAGTGCGTGGTACAATGCTTTCACGAGCGGATGTACTTTCAGTCCACTACACACACAGAGCAACTCTCATTATTACACTGGCTGACGTTTTGACAGTTCATGCCCGAGTCACTGGAAATGCCAAAACTCATCCATCCAAGCCCCAGGACGGCCCGAGGCTCGTCTGCAGAACAATGGGAGACCTCCGGCAAACCCAGCTGATTTTATTGATGCTGTTGAATTACAAATGGTGTTTTCCTGGATATAGATGACGCAGGCAAGACAAAGATGAGAAATATCCCAAAGTGTGTTTCAGGGTTGATTTTAGGTTGAAATGTAGGAGAACTTCTCTAAAAGTAGCGTGCCCATTCAAAATTCTCATCACTACAGCTTACTATCACCCATATTTAATAAACCTAAACATGACAAAAACTTACGCAATGAATGACTTTGGCAGCCATTTTTGCTGAGGATGAAAGTGCTGTTGTCTTCACAGTGCAGTACTGTACTCTTCTTCCCTGGGTGTTTATCCAAAGTATTGATCTCCAGTCAGGCAGACGATCGAAAAATGTAATTATTTTGGCGAGTATTTTATGATCTGTGCAAGCTGTTGACGCTGGACTATATGGAGACCTGTTTGCATGAGAATAAATAATGCAAAGTATGATTACAAATGACTTACTTATTAAACTTTTTGAACTACTGCAGCCGTTTCATAATACAGCCGTTAATACAACTTAACACAACATGTATTATGAGTACGTGTCAGCACATTTGACATCCCTAAAGCTGAGGTAGGCATTTCTGTGTCTGATTGCACAAATGTTACTGGAAATCTTTCAGCATTTTGAACATTGAGTAGTATTTATAGCATTGAGGGATGACTTAAACCACAAGCCTCATTTGTCTTTTTGGGGAAAGTAAGATGCACCACAAAATGCAGAACTGCAGCAGGAAATAGTATTGCATGGTAATTCATATTTTACTTAGTATATATCATAGAGAGCTTTTATAGATGGAGCCAAGAAAACTGTCACCTCAAAGCTAAGGTCTTTTTTAATGTTGGTTGACTCAACTATGTCAACTAATCTAATGCTCTTGGCCTACAAGACCACCACTGGCTCCGCCCCCTCATATCTTCACTCAATGATACAGACCTATGTTCCTACCAGATCCCTGTGCTCTGCTATTGAACAACGTCTGGTGGTACCATCCCAAAAAGGAAAAAAATCACTCTCAAGCACTTTCTCTGGATCTGTTCCACATTGGTGGAATGATCTACCTGCTGCTACAAGATCAGCACATTCTGTAGCCATCTTTAAAAAAATGCTTAAAAACATATCTTTTCCGTCAACACCTGACTGACAAACACTGAATTCTACTTCCTTTCTATCGATTACTTTTCTTAAAAAAAAAAAAAAATTCTTATCCTTAGCGTTGATTACTGTGGTAGGTTTTTAACTGACTAGTTTTTTGTGCACTTATGCATTTTGTTACCTTGTGTTGTTGAAATTGCTTCCATTGTTTTCCTCACTTGTAGGTCGCTTTGGATAAAAGCGTCTACTAAATGACTAAATGTAAATGTAATCTGAATTTTCCCTTGGGGATTAATAAAGTAATTTTGAATATCTTTATTGACAAACAAATGCATGAATGGACAATTTTAGGGACAAAGACAATTGATATAAACCTGTTTTCCAAGTGAGAACATAAAGTAAAGTAACATGTTCTTTTTCAATCGTCCTGCACCTGCTCCACAGAACCATCTGGGAGGGCAAAATAACACAGGGTACTTTCGGTGAGTACAGGGACAGTGATTGGATTTATTTCATCAACACAGTTTTATCCAGTCAGAGCAGCGCCATGTTTTTTACGTTAGAATGGTTGCTACATCTTCAAACCTAAAACACACAAAGCTTGTATGTCCAGGGTTTGACTTGCAAATACTTTGAATGGATCTGGTGTGGTACACCTAAAATGTGCTACCACATTTTTTTTATTTATTGCATTATTTTTAGCAATTGGCTAGATTTATATTTTATTCATACAGGTTATCTGTATTGCAACACTTTATTAACCACTTGATTACAATGTAATTTTCCAGTGCTTTCCTGATTTTATTGGGGGCATAGAGCATTAGAAGGGAAGTGGAACCTTTGTTCAGGGAGTAGTCACCCCCAGGTTGCATTTAGCGGACGGATTTCCTGTCTCCTCAAACGCAATCTGGACGTGAACAAACAGATTCCATGTGTTCATTGCTCTTGCTTCATCTGTTGTGTTTTCAGGTTAGTACACGGTAAAAACCTCCTAAAAGTAACTGTGAAGCCATGCCTTCTTACTGGTTCAGTATTTAGTCTGTTGTGATGACTGTTTGAACGTTTTGCTAAAAAGAGTGATAGCTTAGTCGTGGTAAAGTCGGCCATATGCGGGAAATCCCGCGCAAACACGTGGTTGAAATACTGCAAGTAGACTAGCGTGGTAATAGTGTCATTTGCATTATATGGTACAAATGTAAAGGTAATGTAAATGTTTTATTAATTCTGCAACAGTCATACATTTGTATGGTTGTGTAAATTTGGATAAAAGGACACAGTGTTTCATACCTGTTCATAAAATGTGTTTATACTGAATTAAACAAGATGAATGTATTGAAATGTGTTTTATAGTATGTTTAGACAGAATATATACCAGCTGTTTTGACATGTTTTGTGTACATTATGTAGTGTTATGTCCAGATAAGGATGCAGCTAAATATAGTGAGGTCATAGATGGATATTCCTGTATATTGCAGGATTGTATTGCATTCAAAGTGACTTGAAGCACAAGGTGGAGGGAACTTTATAGGATGAAGTATGGCAAATTAAAGTTATCAAAGAGTATTACCTGATGGAAACATGTATTATTATGGACAAAATGCACTTTTATTGTACACTAAAAAATGTTGAACAACAATTAAAGAAAAACGCAGTCTGGATGTGAACAAACAGACTCCATGTGTTCATTGCTCTTGCTTCATCTGTTGTGTTTTCAGAAATCTTTACTGCTACGGCCACGCCACACTTGGGGCCCATAACAGATTGTGGGGGCTCACCGGGATCAGCGCGCCATCCATCAATGGACCACTGCTGATCCAGTGTAACTGAACTCCGGGGCCACAACAGCTGCCTGTTGCCAGAACGAGGGGTCTACAGGTGTGCAACAAAGGCAAAGTGACCAGTGCAGAGGGTGCACAAGCCTAAAGAGTGCAGCACTGCAAACCCAGGTGTCTAAAGACAAGCAGAATGTCGGTCAACGGGAGAAGAGTAGTAGTCTGGAGCATAAAAAAGCTTCACCAGCTCACAGCTACTGAGGCTTACACCATCGCTACCAGTCTTGGACCAGTAGAGGGGCTTGACGCAACTCAACTAAGCGGAGACGATTGAAGAGAGCTGCGTTGAGTACCTTACTACTTACCTGACTTGTCCAACAATATTGGATCGAGACAATGAGGGCCTGCCAATATTACAAAGGCTAGAATCTATTATTGATGGAGTCATCAGCAGTCGCAGTCGTAGACAAGGCCTTGTGATCCTTGAGGCTGAAGTAGATACCAGGGAACCTGTCGCACAAACGTCCCAACCACAGGATATTAACATGTTGCTAGCTCATTATGACAACCTACAGAGGCAGATAAACCAAGACCAGACATCTGCCACCTCCCTTGATACAGAAAGACTTTTACCATTGCTAGGTAGCAGCAGTCAGCCCATGAGCCAACCAGTTCAACTAGAATCATCAGGAGGCTCTCCACTTCCTGATTCATGAGACGCTCAACAGCTGGCCCTACAGAACTCTGTCACCCGACCAAAGATGTGCTCCAACCATTCTGGTGAGGGTATGATAGACATAAAAGACTTGCCACTGCTATCCCACAAAGAGTTTATATACATACACAGAGGACTGATAAGTGACCTAACATCTGAAATAAGCTATAATAGTATTTGCAAACAAATGAGGGTCTTCAAGAAGAATCACACATCAAATGAAGTGATTAGGGAAGTGCTTTGTGCAATTAAACCAGGTAACTTTAGGGACATGCTGACAATTAAGGAAGACCTCACCATCACAGAACTTAAAAGCTTCCTACAGTCCCACTTAGGGGATAAGAGTAGCACTGAGTTTTTTCAAGATTTAATGTGTGCCAAACAGCATGATAATGAGACACCTCAGCAGTTTTTATATAGGATGATTGGACTGAAACAAAAGATGCTGTTTTCTCTGAAACAGCCAGACTCAGTTGTTAAATATGACACATCAACAATCCAGTGCATTTTCCTGAACACAATTTGCCAGGGCAAGGGAAAAGCATGAAGTTGTTCGTCGAGACCTAAAAGCCCTTCTTAGTGACCCAACCATCACTGATGAAGCATTGTTACGGCAAGTTATAAGAACAACTACGGACGAGAGTGAAAGGAAATGCAGACTTGGCTGTGGCTCAACCCAAAAGGTAGCCCCAGCACACACAGCTAACACAGAGACTAAAGAAAAAAACAAAGGCGACGTGAAGGTTAATAACATCAACAAAGATGACACACTTCAGAAACTGAGTGATCAAGTAAAAGCATTAACACAAGCCATGGAAAGCCTGAAAGCTTTAACAGTAGTAGCCCCAACCTCTGAACATAATGGTACGCCCATCAACCCGTCTAAGACCCAAGCGGGAAGGAACCTACAGAGGCCTAGTTTATGTCAAGTGTGTCTCCCAAGGTAACCCAACCTGTAATCACTGCTTTGCCTGCAGTGAAGAAGGCCATAGGACCCTAGGCTGTATGAAAAAGCACCAGCAGCCGGGAAACTGGAAGCGGTCAGGGCAGAGGGACCACCCCTGATTTACGACTCTCAGCTGTCCCACCACAAGAAAAGATTCAAAGCAAAAGTAAAGAAGGAAGCAGCTACTGTCAGCTCAGTAGACACTGATAGAACAGCTAAGCCTCGTGGGTTAGTGGCTCTTGTAGTTGGTCGCCAGTCTCACTTGAAATGCATGATGGCTGGATATGCAGTAACTGTTTTATTGGACTCTGGAGCTGGAGTGAGCCTGTTAGACCATGCCTGGATAAAGAAATACTTACCAGGGCAACAAATCAGACCTTTGATTGAACTGATGGACGATGATCTCAACGTTTGCGCTGTCACAGGTGACTCAGTACCATATGATGGGTGCGTAGAAGTTGTAGTCAACCTGGAAGGCAATGATGACCCAGACTTATCCATTCGTGTACCTTTCCTTGTGAGCCGCCTTAAGCTTGAGAAACCAATAGTGGGCTTTAATGTGATAGATGAGTTTATTAAAGACAATGGTGGAAACTACAAACTCATAGAGCTTCTTGCTAAAGCCATGGGGATTAAAGTTACTGCTTTAGATGCAATAGTAAGTCCTCTCCAAACTCAACAGCACCCAGATGATGAACAAGCATTTTAAGATTGGGCTACAAAGGTATTACCATCTACCCGAGTCAAGTTGCCTACATTAAATGCAGAGTGCCAGAATGTATCAGCGCTACAGAGTCACTTGTTTTATTTGAGCCCACAGTGTTCATCTAGAGACACTTGGTGTAGGAGCAGGACTGTTACATGTTCATCAAACAGAGAGACCAGTGTTAAACTATTCAACACAAAGTGTGACATTGCCCAGTTTGACAGTCTTGGGCAGCATTGAACCAATTGCCAAGATAGTTGAGACAGACAGTCCCAGTGGTATTGAAGAAACGATAACGGAAGACACCCACACGAGTGACTCTGTACCAAAGCCCAACTCTGGACAGGTGCCACCAAATCCAACTCAATGGCACCCCCCGGTGGACACTAGCCACCTGACAAAGGAGCAACAGTGTGAGGTGAGACGCATGTTATTTGAGGAATCAGGTGCTTTTGCTTAAGATGATGGCGACATAGGTAACATTCCAAGTCTACAAATGACTGAGGGATCTCGACATGACAGCTTTTATCTCACCTTGGGGGCTGTATGAGTGGTTAAGGATACCGTTTGGGCTCAGCAACGCCCCAGCTGCTTTCCAGCGCAGTATGGAAGAAATGCTTAACACCCTGCGTGATGATTGCTGTATCCCATACCTCGATAATATTCTCTGCTACTCCAAAGAGCTTTGCTGAACATGTTGAGGCTGTGCGCAAAGTCCTCAGAGCCCTGCAGCGTCATGGAGTAAAGCTACGCCGACAAAATGTGAGCTGTTTAAAGCTGAGGTCAGGTATGTAGGCCGGTTGGTTTCAGCCAATGGAGTGAGAGTTGACCCTCAAGACATTGAAGATATAATGTTGCTCATTGAAAAGAGACCTTCAAATGTAGGAGAACTCAGAAAGCTTCTCGGATTTTTAAGTTATTACAGGATGTATATTCAAGACTTTTCCAGGATTGCAAAGCCATTGTATGGGCTACTACAAGTTTAAAGGGGGCCCTGTAGCACAAAGGAATAAGCGAAGAGAGGCAAAGGTACACAACTGCCATCTAAGACCCCTATCCAGTGGACTGATGAACATCAGCACATCTTAGAGCAGCTCATTGACATCCTGTCCCGTCCACCAGTGCTCGCATACCCAGACCTGAACTCCCATTTGTCCTACACACTGATGCCTGTGAGAAGGGACTAGGAGCCATCTTATATCAAAGGTAGAGTGGAAAACTGAAAGTTATTGCATATGGATCCAAACGTTGACCCCGGCTGAAAGGAACTACTGCCTCCATTCTGGTAAGCTGGAATTTCTAGCACTAAAATGGGCAATATGTGAGAAGTTTAGAGATTACTTGTTCTATGCTCCAGACTTCACGGCGTATACGGAAAATAATCCAATGACATGTAATGAGCACTGCAAAGTTAAATGCCACAGGACATAGGTGGGTAGGGGAGCTTGCAAGACAACATTAACTGACAAAGACAAAAGGAGAATAAGTGGTCCTGTAAAAAAAAGTCTCATGCGTGAGTGGGGAAAACTGTTCATGGAGTGTGACCTGCTGTACAGGAAAGCAGGTGGGAGACAACAGCTTGTCCTGCCAGCAGAATACAGGCCACTTGTATCGAACCACCTTCATAATGATATGGGTCACCTTGGGGCTGAACGGGTTAGTAACCTTGCCCGAGACCGCTTTTACTGGCCCTATATGAAAAAGGACATTGAAGCCTATGTGACCAGGAAATGTCCTTGTTTAAAGTTAAATGTTTAAAGCGGAAGAAACCAGCCACCCATGTGAGAGCCCCAATGGGAAACATCAGCACCAGCGCACCCATGGAACTAGTTTCTATTGACTACATGCATCTGGAGAAGAGCAGAGGTGGTTATGAATATATTCTTGTAGTTGTAGACCATTTCACACGCTTTGCTCAGGTTTACCCGACACAAAACAAGTCTGGGAGAACGGCAGCCAAGATAATATTCAATGATTTATATCCCTCGCTTCGGTTACCCATCAAAACTACACCATGACCAAGGCTGTGTATTTGAGAATGCACTCTTCAGAGGTCTACAACAGCTTGCAGGTGTCAGCCACTCTCAAACAACACCAAATCGCCCACAAGGTAACCCGGCTGAGAGATTTAACAGGACTCTACAAATGCTACGAACACTGGAGGAGAAAGGAAACTGGAAGGAGTTCTTGCCACAGGTAGTTCATGCATATAATTACATGAAACATGAGGTGACGGGCTTCTCGCCCCACTTCCTCATGTTTGGGCGCCACCCTCGCCTTCCAGTCGACATGCTCTTTGGCCTACCTGCCGAAAAAGAAAGTGAGACATTACAAGGTTATGTGCAGAAATGGGCTGTGAGAATGAAAGAGGCTTACTGAATTGCAGCTGAAAATAGCCAGCAATCCAGCGCACGAGGGAAAAGGTACAACGACCAGTATGTTAAAGGGGTAGTTCTGCAGCCTGGCGACAGTGTTAGTACGCAACATGAGTGAGAGAGGGGGTAAAGGAAAGCTCAGATCTTACTGGGAGCAGACTGTCTATATTATAAAAGAACAAGTACATGACAGCCCTATTTACAGAGTCTGTCCCGAGAACAACAATAAGAAGATCAAAGTTCTACAACGAAACCTTCTTCACCTTGTCAATGACTTAGCTGTGAGTATGCCTACCCCCCAAAGCCTGAGGAAAAAAACGTCAAAGAAAAAGATCAGAGGTCAAGAAATCAGTCAAAGTGACAAACAGTTTCAGAGCAGTGATTCTGACTCTGATGCTGATTCATCCAGAACACAGTACTGGCTTAGAGTCCCAGTGTATACTAGACCACAAAGGCCAGAGGTGGGACCCAGCCCTTCAACTCATAGTCACCAAGCATCTGACATGTCTATGGAGAGACATGGTTATCTGTATTGCAACACTTTATTAACCAGACATTTTACAGTGTAATTTTCCAGTGCTTTCCTGATTTTATTGGGGGCATAGAGCATTAGAAGGGAAGTGGAACTTTTGTTTAGGGAGTAGTCACTCCCAAGTTGCATTTAGCGGACGGATTTCCTGTCTCCTCAAACGCAATCTGGACGTGAATAAACAGACTCCATGTGTCCATTGCTCTTGCTTCATCTGTTGTGTTTTCAGGTTAGTACACGGTAAAAAACCTCCTAAAAGTAACTGTGAAGCCATGCCTTCTTACTGGTTCAGTATTTAGTCTGTTGTGATGACTGTTTGAACGTTTTGCTAAAAAGAGTGATAGCTTAGTCGTGGTAAAGTCGGCCATATGCGGGAAATCCCGCGCAAACACGTGGTTGAAATACTGCAAGTAGACTAGCGTGGTAATAGTGTCATTTGCATTATATGGTACAAATGTAAAGGTAACGTAAATGTTTTATTAATTCTGCAACAGTCATACATTTGTATGGTTGTGTAAATTTGGATAAAAGGACAGTGTTTCATACTTGTTCATAAAATGTTTATACTGAATTAAACAAGATGAATGTATTGAAATGTGTTTTATAGTATGTTTAGACAGAATATATACCAGCTGTTTTGACATGTTTTGTGTACATTATGTAGTGTTATGTCCAGATAAGGATGCAGCTAAATACAGTGAGGTCATAGATGGATATTCCTGTATATTGCAGGATTGTATTGCATTCAATGTGACTTGAAGCACAAGGTGGAGGGAACTTTATAGGATAAAGTATGGCAAATTAAAGTTATCAAAGCGTATTACCTGATGGAAACATGTATTATTATGGACAAAATGCACTTTTATTTTTGTACACTAAAAAATGTTGAACACCAATTAAAGAAAAACACAATCTGGACGTGAACGAACAGACTCCATGTGTTCATTGCTCTTGCTTCATCTGTTGTGTTTTCAGAAATCTTTACTGCTACGGCCACCCCACACTTGGGGCCCGTAACACTGGTCAAGACTGATATCAGTGAGGTTAACTTTTGCTGGTGTCCTGTGGCCTATGACTGGCTCATAATGGTAGCTGAGAAGCTTGTTTTAATTCTGATAATAGGTTAAACATTCACTGTTGTACTTTGTGGTTGAGAAGTATAAATATTTACAGTCACGAGGGGGAAAAGGGGAAGTAGAAATCTTACTGACTATGTGGAAAAAAGAGGAATTGCCGGGAAAGACCTGGTTGACAGAGAGTGATATCCAGATTGGCTTTTATTTCTTTTTTTGTCTGTTACTGTACCCAATAAAAATTGAGAGTCATGATTTATTTCCTAATATGGTACAGAACCTGGTACAGCCCCCTGGAAATCAAGCACAACTCCACAGAGACCATACTAATGTAGAATAGAAGATTGGGATAGCTGGCCAAACACAAACTGTGAGTTGCCATCTTATTTCTGCTTTAGCTTCTATAATCTAGAATATGTGTTATACATTATATATTCATGCTTTAAACTAGAAAAAGAATACTTGTAGGAGACCATTTCATCTCAGTGCAAGTCTTCTCATATATTTGTCAAGGGTAAAGGGTTTGATCATGCTCCCTAATACCAAACAGTGTAGTCTTTTATGTTGATCATGGCGTAATAAATAATAGAAAACTTTCTTTTTCCACCGTGATCTTCAGCTGCATGCTTTAATTGACACTAAGTATTCTTCACAGCCCAGATCAAATCAGGCCATGTGTAATCAGACAACACACAGATGGAAATTGGTTTATTTTGTTCAATTCTGCCTCGGGGGGTTTAGAAGTGAGAAGGTCGTCAGTGAAGCAACACCTTTAACAGATCGCTGACTTAAGGCTGCAGGCCAGTTTCTATAGAGACACATAATGAGCCCTTTTACTTAGGAAATGTAGCAGGAGGAGTCACAAATGTGCTTCATAGGGGTCAGATTCTCCCTCCCTCCATTAATATTCATGAATCCAATAGGCTTTTACCACAGCTTTAAAAGGTATGTGTAGTGTTTTGTCTTTGTGGTAAAATATAGTGGCAAAAGTGCTGATTACATTTTCACAAACTCCTTTTCAGAGCATGTGAACTGCTATGGTAGCCCCACAGGGACAGGCCGTTGGCTACGAACGAACACAGTGAAAAACAGAATAAATTTTTATAAAATTTTATATTTAAAACCAATTTGGTTCATAAGAGAGCTCAAAATGAATGTTCTTCTCCTCCAGCAGTGCTCAGTTTTCAGCTCTGGGAAGTAATGAAACTAAAATGGCTCCTTTTTGCTGATTTCTTTGGAGATTGATGATTTTTTTTCCTAAGACAGACAAATGCAAAGCCTCTTAATCAAGTCTGAAAATAAACTATTGAAAAAATAAAATTCTGTTAACTGATGTGTTTTATTTTGTTCACTGTATACATAATAATGCTGCTTTTATTGTATTATGTTCTTGTAATGCAATTCTATTTTTGGCTGCACAGGTCTCACCCCACACTTTTCAAAAAGGCCATTAAACAAGTATAAACTAGCAAAAATCAACAGGAGGAAAACTGAAAAGGAACAAGATTAACAATACCATGTGTACAAACTGTTAAGTGTTTAGTGTGAGAAAGACCCAGGTTTCTGTTCTTGCTTAGATCAATAGCTGAGAGAAAGAGACACTTGAACTGATGCTGATGAGATCGATGCTTTTGTTTTGTTTTCTATCTCTACCTGACACTGACAACACTGTTAAACAAATCGGAGCCATCACCTGTCGGCTTGGGAAAGGTCTTGGCGATCAACTGAGGACAAGTATCAGCCACTGAGCCATTAACGTGATTTTAGTTTGCTTTGGGCAGGAAAAGCATGTTTGGTGTAAAGTTTTGTTGGGTGTCCTCGAGCAGAATTGGACTTTGACATGGAATAAGTTTGGTATCAAGCCAACAAAGACAAGTGACCAAAGGGATTGGTCAGTGAACCTGTTTACATGCGAACAAAAGGAATAAAACTGCTGCATCCTTGCACTCTGTCAACCAGCTTCAAAGAAAAATCTATTACTACTGCTTTCCCCGAGGCTCTGCGGCGAGAATAGCTCGGTGCTGCATGAACAGACGCTTTATGTGCTGTGACGCCTGCTGACTGAACACTCCGGCTGTGTTTACATCTGTCCGTGCTTTTCCTCTCACAAATGGCTCTGTGCTGTTGTGCAAATGTGCACTTTTTTTTAGAATCTCGTTGCTCTTGTAAAAAACAATTTAATAGTCTTAATACAAAGAATGAGTGCTCCATTACACAGCAGGGGCATGGTGTGTGTGGAGATATACAGTAGGTATGTTGGAACTCGAAGAGATGAACTTTATCAAGCCATTTCTCATTTGTGTGTGAACTTTAAAGGCAGAGCAAGTTCCTTAACCGTAATTGATGATGCCATTTATGCCCACTGCAGGACTAATTAAAGTGTGAGCACAAAAGTTAAAGCAAGTCCGGCAGTAACCGGCAGTTCTCTTTTCCTACAAACTGGTACAAAATTTGACATGACAGGAGAAATGGACCCAGTAAGCCATAAATTTTACAGTATGGTACTATCTATAAAGCTATTGCAGGGAGTAAATGATGCACCACACTATAGACAACAGCAGTAAATTTAGGGTTCCACGAAGGCCACTTTAAAGGAAACAAATCACTCTGCAAGTTTATAAAACCAAAAGAGTTTTAAATGCAGATAAATCTCCATTTGAACGAGTGCTGGGGCAGCGCTACACATGCCACAACACATTTGTCGTTATCAGACAGAAAGATTGTATCACTGCATCTCTTGTGCACATCATTCCTGCTCTATTTTTCCTTAACAAAATCTCTTAATCTTTACTATCTTTGCCGTTTAGTCCTGTCACCAAGATGCCATACTTGTAAATGTTTCACTACTGTATGAACAAACAGTGTTGGCCATGAAGTGAACTTTGCCTTTGCTGTGTGTGAGTAAAGGTTGAACCTTAAATCAGAAGACAGGACAGTAATACTCTTGACTCGTTAACCTCTCTTTTTTTTATCCTGACAGGAGAAAACCCCTTCTCTTCAATGGACAGCCGTGATACCAATAACCAAGCATTTGCTGTGAGTCCTATTGAAGTCTTCTAAATTTCATCTGTAACTCACATAACCAAGAACAATCTACTCCATTGGTGCTACATGGCTTTGGGGAAAATGGAAAGTGTTTTGTTGTGTCTCTATGAGAATTGTTTATGCCATTACAGATGGATGAACCAGTCAGCAAAGAGCCCAGAGAAAAGGATGGAGAGACATGTAGGAGCAATAGTGTAGAAGAGGACAGAAACAAGCCGATGTACAGTGTCACTGATGTGCCTCCGTGGTACCTCTGTATATTCCTAGCCATTCAGGTGGGCTGAAAGATGCTGTGCAGAGAATATTACAGCTGCTTATTATAACATAACATTGTAATTTCTGCTCTAGCATTACTTGACTGCATTTGGCGCGTGCTTCGCCATCCCTCTCATCCTCTCAGAGGGGCTATGTCTGCAGCACGACAGACTGACCCAGGGCCAAATCATTAACACAGTTTTCTTCGTCTCGGGCTTTTCCACACTGCTGCAGGTCACATTTGGGGTCAGGTTAGTTTCATTTCCACTCCTTTGTATCACATGTATGTATTTCAAAAACAAATAGACAATACACTTTCTTTCTTACTTTAGACTGCCCATCCTGCAGGGTGGTTCATTTGCTTTGGTCACTCCTGTCATGGCCTTGCTGTCCATGCCCGAGTGGAAGTGTCCGGCTTGGACGCAGAATGCCACTCTAGTAAACACATCCTCCCCTGTTTTTATTGAGGTGTGGCAGAGTCGTGTAAGAATAGTAAGTCCAAGCATTTTCTATTCAAACCGGTTATAAAGTTAAATAAGAATCATGTCTCTGGTTTATGAGGAAATCATTTGGTTTTATTTATACCACTTGTTGTATAACATTGTTGCTGCGTTTTTTCTCCACAGCTGCAGGGCTCCATCATGGTGGCCTCGGTGCTCCAGATCCTCGTCGGTTTCTCTGGGCTGATCGGCTTTCTCATGCGCTACATTGGACCCTTAACCATTGCCCCCACGGTCTCTCTCATCGGACTATCACTGTATGAATCGGCCGGGGTCAAGGCGGGGAGCCACTGGGGCATCTCGGCAATGTGTGTACTGCTCCCTGTCTCTGTGCATGCTTTTAATACGAATCAGCTTTGTCCGGCGAGAGAATGATGCCATTAGTACAGAGTCAGATCATTCAAATGAATTCTGACAGCAGCTGGTAGCTAAATTGGTGGACACTCCAAATGTTCTCATTAGGAAGCTTGTCCTAAAGTTGAACTGACAAAGCTCACACATATAGTTGCAGCGGACTTGAATTTGACTTTAGACCTACTACTAGTGTTGTTGTAGTACTCATGACCAGTCAGAAACAAGTCTGAAGACCACTAAGGACTCGGTCTAGCCTCTGACTCCAAACCTTTTACTAAGTCTTGGGTTGGACATAGAGGTTGCAGAGCTTTGACAAAAACTTGGTCGATTAATCCACATTCCTCTTGTGGCTGGATTTATTTAGATTAAAATATGTAGGATTTTGTAAACAAATGTGACCCATGTCCCATCTTCAGTTTTTGTGAGTCTTTATTCAGGTTTGTGAAATAACATAACAAATCTCTAATATAGTTTTGCTGTATTTTTTATTCTTCTGTTAGCTGTGATTGGCTAATAGCTCCTCCCATGCACATCCCTCCCATGTAAACAAAGGAGGAAATAATGAAATGCAGGCAGCGGGACATTGGTTTGATGGTACTTTCACCTTCACATTGTCCTGAGCTTAGGTGAGGTATAAAAATAATTTTTCATGGCGTGAGAGATGATTTAATTTTTCATATATGCAAATTTTACTTTTAATTGATACCTTGACCTGTGTCACCAAACAATTTCATGACCTGGACTAAAACTGGACTTAACTGTGTTAATTTGCAAACTATTCCCTGGTATCTCTTCTAGTTTATGTCTTGTTCTTGAATTCATTTCTCTGCAAGAATTGATCGTATCTCATGCGATCTTGGTTAGTTTACAGTGTTTATACAACCAACCAAACTATGCTTGTCTGATGCACATATGATAAATGTAAGTTCCTCTGTGATGGACAACAATCACTAACATTATGTGTATAGTTATATTTGCTCTCGTACCCATAGGACCACAATGCTGATTATCCTCTTCTCCCAGTATCTCGGTCGGATACCAGTGCCCTTCCCGGCGTACAGCAAAACCAAGAAACTGCACACATCCAAGTTCTTTGTTTTCCAGTTTATGCCAGTATGTATCACTTCTAAACACATATACAGTATAACAGGTTCTCATCAATAAGACGTCATACTTGTCAATGCAGTAAAATGCTAATTCTAGATATTGATTAGATCCTGCTCAGCATAGCGTTGTCGTGGTTAGTGTGTTACCTCCTCACCATCTGTGATGTTCTACCTGCCGACCCAGACCACTACGGCTACCTGGCCCGAACTGATGTAAATGGGGATGTATTAGGACAGGCCTCTTGGTTCACCTTCCCATATCCTGGTAAGTGGGATTATATAACATAACATTATACAATTCTATTATTTTTCAGTGACATTCTCCATTCAGGTCAGTGGGGCTTGCCGAGTGTGAGCCTGGCAGGTGTCATCGGCATTATGGCTGGGATTATATGCTCCATGGCAGAGTCTGTGGGGGACTACCATTCGTGTGCAAGGTTATCTGGTGCTCCTCCTCCCCCCAAACATGCCATCAACCGGGGCATAGGCATCGAGGGGGTGGGGTCCCTACTGGCGGGGGCCTTCGGAGCAGGAAACGGCACAACTTCATATAGTGAGAATATAGGAGCAATGGGTATCACCAAGGTAACACTCTCAGTATATGAGTAAAACGGGAATCAATGTGGTCTCACTCATGTGTTTGCCAAAGGTGGGGAGTCGAACGGTGATTCTCGTGAGTGGTTTTGTGATGATTTTGATGGGGATGCTGGGGAAAATTGGTGCTATCTTCACAACCATCCCCACCCCTGTGATTGGAGGGATGTTTCTGATCGTGTTCGGAGTCATAGCCGCAACTGGAATTGCTAATCTGCAGGTAAACAGCAGCATAAAAGATGATAAGACATTCAATCAATGTCAAATAAGCTGGTGCACTTGAGCGTTTCTGATTTTAAATTGATATTTTGCAGACCACAGATATGAACTCTTCCAGGAATATATTCATTTTTGGTTTCTCCATATTCTCGGCACTTGTCATCCCAAATTGGATCATGAAGAACCCATACTTTTTAGACACAGGTAACACAGCTTTTTGTCTTTTATCGAACTGGGCATACAATAACTGTGATGCACTGTGATGTTCTGTTCTTGTCTCTGATGTGATTCAGGAGTTAAAGAGGTGGACCAAGTGCTGCAGATATTACTGACCACACATATGTTTGTGGGAGGCTCCCTTGGATTCTTTCTAGATAACACAATTCCTGGTAAGCCTCAGCCAATCTTTATGGCCCTAACACAGCTAACTAATCGGATAAAGTCATGTTATTGCTTTAAATTGTGCCTGTAAGCCACAGAGCACTTCCACAGCACATTTTGGCAAAGATTTCTGTTTCTGTTGTATTCTCTCAAACCATTGAGCTATTGTTATTGTGTGTGAATGTAATCCAATTGTATGGATTTTTACTGTCATATTCTAATGCCCTGTGTAATGCTATTATCCAAGGAAGCAAGCGTGAGCGTGGTCTTTTATGTTTGGAAAAAGAGCCTCTCATAGACTCGGCTGAATCTGCGAAAGTGTATGACCTTCCTTTTGGGATCACCTCCTATCTCTCGTCTTGGTCGTGCGTGCAGTTCATCCCTTTTCTTCCCAAGGGAATGGGAACAGATCCCAGGACAAGTCAGGAAACTACAGTTTTATAGAAAAGGCGAGAGAAGTGAGCACTCTCGTGAAGTTGTTTTGTAAAGTCAGTAGGTCAAGTATCGTTCCTAATTTCACAGTATTTTTAATACATTTTTGGTTTTGATGTGTAAAATCAAATGTTTGTTGTGGAGCCTTTATGGTGACATGCACTTTACACTCCTTTTTAGAGAATGTTAATAGCACTCTTGTCAATAAACAAACCAAATGGAAACAGGTGTGATGGTGTTTTAATTTTAAGAAACAATGAATAAATTTCATTCAGTTTGTCCAGTCTGAGCCACTGTAGAAACAGGTACAGGAAGTAATGTGACTTCAACTGGTTTCTGAGGAGCTTTAAATATATATTTTCACAAGTTAGTCAAATGCAAATGTATTATTTTGATGAGCTCCATTTTGTTTGCTATGTATTATAATTATTAGCATTTATTTTTATCACTACAACATTCCTACTGTGAAACATTAATAATTATGATTGAGCCACTCTGGGGAGATCACAAATGTGCAGTTCATGCAAGACAGCCCAAGAATTTACAGAACTGGAGGCTTTTTGCCAAGAAGAATGTAAATAAAGAGCCTCTTCCTCTTCCTCTTCCTCTTCAACTACCACAAAAGACTTTAAGCTGTCAGTGATATTTGAGGTGGCAATACATAGTATTATGGTTATTTAGGCAGTTTATGATTTAAAAAGAACCAACACAATTGTTTTCTGGAACTTCAGGTGTCTCTTACTCAGATTTCAAAACGTGGGATCTTCACTTCAGTCTTCCCTTTCAAAGGAAATTAAATTTAGCCCGTGGATAAATATATTATCAGACTGCTCTATCTTCTTACTGATCTCAGCAGCTGCTTGAAACGCCCAACAGCAGCGACCCCAGAGCTGTTATTATGTTTCCTTTTTATGCAACAGCAAACAAAGATAGCATCTTTTTTGTCCCCCGTTACAAGCCTTCTGTGGATTAATTTCCTGTGTGGGACAGGTTTTGACGGGCAGGTTTGGCACATTCATCAGATCTGCAACAACTTTTTCCTGAAACTCTTTCTGGCCAGTCATCAATGGCCCGCTGCCCACCATTGTGTTGTTTCAGGACAGGGCCTCATGCATTGATGTAAATTGCACCTCTAAACAGCTTCTCTTACTGTACATCACAACATTGTGCTTGTGTAGAAAGTCCTCATGACACCTCAGCAATTCACTGTCATTTCCAAGCCCTACAGTAAGAGTGTGTTGTGAGGAACTGTTTTTATTTATCAATCGCCCTTCCTACTTTCATGCACTTTATGAGATTGATGGGGAGCTTTTTAGGTTTTTGAAATGGCAACTTGGTCTCTTTGATACAAATGGAGTAAATATAGAAGTGAGAGTGATGCACTGAATCCGTGACACAGATATAAAGTGTTGATGAGCTACAGATGCAATCACACTGTAAGGAAATGGAGGGAGGAGTCTTCATTGTCCTGCTGATTCATTCATTTACACAAATAGGATAGAGAAAAGCCATCAAATAAACACATTTAGGGTGTATTTCAATTCAGGCTGCAGGCATTTATGCAAACTCAGATGGAGAATGAATAGGCTATAGAAGTACATTTGTATTACTTTACTGCCTTATACTTATGGAGTATATTACTAGCAATACATTTCTTGGGCTTTAAAAAGAATGGGGTCTGAAAATGCCAGACACATATGTCTGCCTGTGGCTTTCTCACAAGATGATGAATTTTCAATGTGACTGGACTCACTTATAATAATGAGATAGCAATTAGCAAACTAATTGCTACAAACATCTTGCTCCAGCTACAAGTGATAATGAAGGTGCTGCTGTGCTCCGAGAGATAGCCTAAAATATTCATAACGCTGCAGTCTCTCTTCAGTCATCATAACTTCTCTCTCTTTCATTACACTTTTATCAAGCACTCACAGGCTCCCCACCCCCTCCACTGCCCCTAACCTGACTCTCTTTTTCTGCACCTCCCTCGGTGGAGAACAAAGAGGGTAGGGCGTCCAAACTCGTTTCCCACTATCCTCTTTTTCACATACAGGGGGTAACTCTCTCTTTTTTTATTATTATTATCTGCACTTGCCCAATTACAGTTGGTTCTCATTGGTTGTTCATTACTAATCCACCCTAAGATTTCAGTCTGAAATAAAAACTCTCATTAAGACTATTATGTAATGCTTGAGTGGCCTAAACAAAGCTGTCTATGTGTAAGACTCACTGTCAGAAGTAGCATTAGCCATCAAGTTGCTTCTACATCAAGAGAGAGGTCTGTGGAGGTTCTCATTTATCCAGGACATCTTGAAGAAAAGGTTAAAGCAAAATAATCTGGACTCAGTTTTTAGTGTAAAGACGTTTTGTCTCTAAATTCTAAGAGACTATCAATTCTGAATTGATTCCGAATTAATATAGTCAAACTGAGTCCAGATGCTTCTGCTTTAATCCTAGTGTATTCTCAATGTTTTATTTTCTTTCTTCCCAAATTCCGCAGTATTTTATGCAGTATGTATGTATAAACACCAGAGGGCGCTCCATGCCAAACCTTCTCATATCTGCAGCTCATTTTGATTCCAGTATTTGTTGACACATACACATCCTCCCACACACTAGACAGAGTGACCTCCAGAGTGATCTTTCAACAGCCTAACTCAAGAACAGGTCATGATTTTAAATAATGATGACCATGTCTGTTTCAGTGGAGCTGTGCTGTTTGGATTCAGACACATTTAATCGTCTGACCCTACAGAGCCAATGCAGTCCATAAACAACTAGAACCCCTAATAGGGATCATTATAACTGGAACTACTGTAATACCACCCTGTGGACGGTTGTGTTTTATTTTAAATGGTTAGAGCATAGTGGTCCACGAGCTTTAGTTTGAACTAACTTTATTAAAAGACATTTGAGGTGCACTGTTAAAAAGTCCCTCCTGGTTGCGTAACTAGTTGAGTGCTTTCGTAGAAAATGTTTGAGGTTGTTTTTGTTCCGTGATCAACGTTGCAGCATTCGTGACGTCACGGTCCAAAACACCCCAGTCTCCACCCATTTGGACCGAGCACTTTTACCGCATCCCATAAACAGGCTGACCCGTCGATGGGGAAATTAAAGCGCACCTATCTCCGCCAATGGTATGTTGGGTTGTTCTCGTTTTGTTAATGAACAAACTAATTTTCTCAGTCGTGGCCTACATTTTCTTTCTTGTTACAATAGCACAGGTAACTGTCTGCCACTACCTTATACCAGTGAATGCTGCATTTTACCACCTCACCAACAGCACTCTCTTGCCGCCAACTTACATTCTTGGGTTGTTATCTACTCCTTGTGTCGCTTTTTATCGTAACAAATGAGTATGTTTTCATTTAGCATTAGTTTCTAGTTTTGCGGTTCGCTGGCATGGACGTGTGTTTGTTAATGTTTTGTATGAAAGATGAACATTTTCCTAATGTTCGTGAATGCGACACAGCTGACAGCGCACAGATCCGGAGCAGGGCGGTATGAACCAGCTCCGTCAAGTAACAGCAAGCAGACCATACATTCGCGAACACAGGGCTCGCATAAAAATAAAAGCCCGCAGACTAGACAATAGAAGGGCTTATTGTTTCCTTTTGAAAACTATACAAGACGTACTGTTCTTCTGACTAAGGAAGATATAACAAGCAGTAGAACAGACAACACAACAGGGTATTTAAAGCTTCTACAACCTCTCAGACTTAACATTATACCATCAATAATTCCATCTGTTATTCTGTTTCACAAATACGGACGGTATAATGTGTCCACCCCTTTTTTATCAATGTTCACAGAAGTTAGGGTTAGTCTAGTTTGGTCTTGTTGGTTGTGACTGTGTACTATGTAAGCTAGAAACGGATTTTATGTTGATGGTAATTTCCGGAAGTGGGGTTATCGTGAGGGTGATTGTCTAACGTTTTACCGCTCATGCTGCGAGTAGCTAGGAGTTAATATGGTGTTTCGATTTAGCTTAGATTTAACGCTATATTTCCTATGACGGCGAATATCTGGCTCCGTTAATCTTGTCGCGTTAAACTAAGTGATATTTTTAATTATCGACGTTTTTTTTCATTATCTGAAGAACCATGACTACCGTCGGAAAAGCTGGCCACATTTTCTTTCACCGAGACCGGTGCCTTTTTGCGGGTTAAGCGTTCACGTTTTATATGAATTCCATTTCCCCAGGCCCGCCAAGAGAGTTCGTCTGTGCCAAAAAAGGTGTTACCAAAAAGGTTGTCACAATATATATTTTATGTTTTGTGCTTTGTGCTGTTATTGATTTGGCCTGGTGTTAGCCCAGCATTTTACAGAATTACGTCAGTTCGTTCTCGTTTTAGACGAGACGCTAAAATTCACAGTTTTACCCTCTTTGTTTATTTCAGCTTGTTTTTGCTGACAGTCTGCGAGTGCCTGTTGAAGCCATGGAGACTCTGGTGACTTTAGTGGTCAGAGGAGACACGTCGGCAGGTATTGATGCGTTTCCGTGACTGAACAATCGAATATAAAACGCATATAACTTTAGACTATAACGCCATGATTTTAATACTGCGTTTGGTTATTCTAGGTGAGGTGATTGCAGTTGTTGGAAGCTGTGAAGCCTTGGGAAATTGGAACAACCAAAAAGCTATTACTCTACATCCTTTAGGAGACGATGGGTAAATAATCACATCAGGCCATATTTTTATATGCTTTAATTGTGAGTAATAAAACAGAACTCATGTAAAATAAGAGAGACATTGTAATGCTGCTCTTGCCAACTTTGAACAGGTACCCATGAGCGGCATTTGTTCATTTTTTGAAACAGGGAAACCTGGACTTCAACCTTCAGTGTGCCCAGTGGAGCTGTTCTGGCTTATCGATATTTCAAGGGTTTCTTTTTGGAGTCAAAGGTCAGCAGACACAACTTTTTATACAGTCATATAGATATATGTTGTTTGTAATTTTTTGCAAATTTAGTATCATAATGGTTATTAAAGTTTTGAAAATGTTGATGATGAATGTTTGTCCTTTTGTAGCTCTATTGCCGAAGTGAAAACCTATAAAACCTGTTTTATTGTGTATTTGAGAAGCTCTAATTTCTATTATATGGAGGTTCCCCATTCACGCAGCTCGTGGTACAAGCTTTTAGATAGATTTAAGCGTTGTGTTTACATTTTATAAAGCTGTGCATCTGCATTCTCCATCTACACTCTCATAGCAAACCCTGTTTACCAAACTGCGCCTAAAAGGCTTGGCTGAACAAAAGCTTTCAAACACAACTTGTCAATACATGATCATGACCACATTTTTTGCTGACTTGATTAATTATGTTTACCTAGTTTTGGCTAAAGATAATGATTAATAATTGGTCACTTTTTCTTGACTAACAAATCCCCTTTTCAGATTCTAACCCCTGGTGGCTGACTGCCCTAGCTGGGCATTGGCGACTATAGCAGTTCTGATTACTTTTTGACACGCTAGTCTTATGACAACTTCTAAGACCAGTCTGAAAATAAGTAAAAATGTATCTGATCTGAAAATCCCTAACATTGTACTAAACATTGGAATTGCAGAGTGCAGGTGGTCCCTGTCAAGTGATAGTCAATATGTGGGAGACCCATCATCACCCCCGCACGATGAGCCCCACAGGTATAGAACAACAAAAACGCACCGTGTGGTTGGGTTAAAAAAAAACTGAGTCATACTCGAAACCCCATTTGGCCGTAACATGTCCTACTAAAACACTGATGAAACATTTGGGTCACTCCCAGAGCTCTGTTTGGAGCAAGAATTTATGCCAAAGTTCACATAGTTTCACTTTGTTTTTGCATTGTTTTCTTTTAAACAAGCTGGTGCACTCCTAGTCTAGCCTGTTTTGGTGTTCGTTATGCTTTGCTGCGAGGAAAACAATTTGCAACAATTTCTAGACACACTATTTTTACTTACTTTTAGCATTTAGTGTGTTGCACACAATTCAATTTTAATCCAACCAATGTTATCTAAATAATAGCCAAACCCTGCCTGAGTCTTTTTTTATCCCACCTTGCCATCCCGTTTTTTTATTTTTAGGTATAACATGTTCTTAAAATTGGTAACTTTGAATTATAACATGACATTTCCTGTTGTCTTTGATATATTTTTAATAAATAAACGTATAATAAATGAACTGTTTTTATTGAGGCAAATCAATTTCAGAGCAAACCAAAATAAAGACATTTATTGGGCTGCACAATATACATTTTAGCAAAAAACAGTTTGAACTGTAAAAATTTATTGCAAGTTATACAATTCTTACAATATTCACAAACACAGCTTTCTATGTTACTCATATTGTGGAGCTCTATTTACATTTTAATGTCCTGGGACTGCTCGTATCTGATTTGTTCTCATTGTAGTTATTGTCGTGATGTATTGTGCTCCTTTTAATACTTTTTAATTTTCAGGTTCATACCTGAAAATTGATGACGGCCCGTTTGGAATACAGAGTAAGTGGAGCTCTATTATCCTGAATTTAGCCTGGTCATCTGTTTAATCCCCCGGGCCTATTACACTGTTGATTACTTTAAACTGTGGCTTTGAGGTCATACATTGTGACGGGACAAGCTGTGTTCCCCCCTTTACTGCTGTCGTCACTGCTGCCACATCTGTCAGCTCAGCATTCACTACGACAGACAAAAGAGACATAGATCGTCATGAAATGCTTCCCGTTTGTGTGCTCTTTTTTGTTTTTATAGATGGGGTGAATTGTGTTGACTCTGGGTGGCTGACGTGTCAGACTGAGATTCGCCTGCGTCTGCACTATTCCAAGATGTCGCCGGTGTCCATCACCAAGAAGAAATACAAGAAGTCTCGGTTCAGGTGGGGGTGACGCAAAAAGGCCGAATTTAACACTGTTCGGTGAAAGTTCTTCTTGAAAGCGACGTGAGAGGGATCGCTTAGCCTTAAGTGTGCTACTGTATCTACTATATCTATTACTTAACCGTGATACCAATCCTACAGCAATACAATTATAAACTGCCCTGAGGTAAAAACAATTGCGGGCCACAATTTTGCCAAACCATCACAATCTTAAATAAAAAATTATAATAATGTGATTTATCTAAAGAGGGTTAATTTTCTACAGGATTAAGCTGACTTTTGAGGGCATTGAGGAGGAGGAAGATGAGACGGAGGAGGAGCACAGTACTCCATCATGGCAAAAGATATCAACCACGCTGAGCATCAGTATGATTACTGCGGGGGGGTACAAGTCTCGACACTCGCAGCCTGAGTGTGGCTACGCCTTGGAGCCGTCCCGGTGGACTGAATACACCATCCACACCATGGACCCAGATAACCTAGAGCTCACCTTTGAGTTCTTTGAGGTATTCAGCAATATATTTCTTTTAATAATCTTCTAATCATTTAGAACGGAGATAAATTACCTGGAAGAAAAGAAATGCTGACACAAGTTTATGTTTTGGTTTACAGGAAGATCTTGGCGAGCATGTGGTCCCGGGTGATATCCATCCAGGTCACGCGGGAACAGCATGTCTCCTTTCCTCTACTTTTCAGGAAAGTGGCAAGGACATTGGAGTAGTCACACTTCCCATTATGGGACGAAATTCCAGACAAACTATTGGTAAAGTCAGAGGTACGGTTCCAAATTTCATTGTCAATGACTTTGCTTGTTTCAATATGCACTATGGAAGTAGTAATCTTTACTTTATTTTGTTTGGTCATAGTGGATTATTTGGTCATCCGTCCAATTCGTGGTCTACAGTGTGACATGAGTTGTTCATTTGCCAAGTACTGGAAGAAAAGGAGTACACTGGATGTGGGACATAGAGGAGCAGGGAGCACTCATGCAGACAAGTGAGCAATAGCAGCAGTCGTTTCACATTTATTTCTTTTCATTGTTATCACAGCTGAAGTTTTTTAAATCCACAAAAGAATGTTTAGCAGCATGAAAAATACTGCAGGTTATTTAACGGATATGACCTGTTTTCGAACCATGTTAAAAAGTTTTCAACGTTTATCTTAATTTATTCTTCCCAGGCACCACCGAATCAGAGAGAACACAATAGCCTCATTCAAAAATGCTGCCGAGAATGTAAGTAAAACGTAACGAGTAAGAGAACAGCACAATAGGCCACAACCCTTTTAACTTGTGATCAAATCTGGTATTTTCTTTTTGTTTTCTAGGGTGCAGCGTATGTAGAATTTGATGTTCACCTTTCTAAGGATGCTGTTCCTATTGTGTACCATGATCTGACCTGCTGCATTGCTACTAAGAAGGTATGTACATACAGTGTGATAATAGTATGATTTTCAGTATGTTTTTGGTCCCTTCCCAAAAAACATTGGTTTTATTGTTAGAATTATTCTGTTTCTGTCTGGTTAGAAAAATGATGACAAGACTCTGGAGCTTATTGAGGTGCCAGTGAAAGACCTAACATTTGATCAGCTCCAGCTTCTCAAGGTCTTTTTATTTATTCTACTTACCATCTAAAAACATAAATGATCATTATTCAATGTTTTTGGTTAATTCCACAGTTGGCACATGTTGCGGCCTTGAATGGAGCTGATCACAGAGGTATGCACCACCTGTGCAACTGTTGATTTAAGAAAGTTGTAAATTATAGTGGTTCTTAACATGCTTTTTATTTATTGAATTAGCACGGGTCATCTATGTTGGTTATACAATAAATGTGTTTGTTCTGTTGTTTAGAGTTGGAGGATGAGGATGAAGTCGATGAACACCAGCCATTTCCTTCACTATCACAGGTAACTCATTATAGAAAACAAACATTTTATTATTATTTCCATACCCTCCTTATTCTGACAAGTGTTTCACTTTATAGATATTTCAAGCCATTCCTGAAAATGTGGGATTCAACATAGAACTCAAATGGATCTGTCAGATGAAGGCAAGTGTTTAAAAAAGTTGAAAAATCCTTGTTAGATAGATGGATGGATGGTTTTTGACCAACCTTTTATGTTGTACAGGATGGGTCCTGGGATGCCAACCTATCGTCCTACTTCAACATGAACACATTCCTTGACATTATCTTGTCCTGTGTGCTGCAGAAAGGTGGAAAAAGGCGAATTGTCTTTTCCTCTTTTGACCCAGATATTTGCACCATGTACGTTACACTTAGTACCTTTTTATGTAGAACTAGATTTAAACATTCCTCATCACTGCACAGGATCCATAATGTATCGGCGCTATAAATAGATTCTTATTGGAATTTTGTTTTCAGGGTGCGTAACAAGCAAAACAAGTATCCAATCCTCTTCCTGACTCAGGGAATTGGTGTAAAATATCCAGAGATGATGGATATCCGCTGTCAGAGCACGCAGATTGCTATAAGCTTTGCCCAGAGTGAGAACATTCTGGTGAGCATTGGTTACTTTTTAGCATAGGTTTTTGGAGCGTTTTGTCCACACTGATCATGAACCGACCTTACAAAATGTTTCTTTCTGACCATTTAGGGAATTAGTGCACACACCGAAGAACTACTCAAGCACTTAAATTACATTGAAGAGGCCCAGTCCAAAGGCTTGGTTGTGTTCAGCTGGGGCGATGACAATAACGACCACGAGAACAGAACGAGGCTGAGAGCGAAGGGAATCGACGGGGTGATATATGACAGGTGGGACCTATAATTCCATTTATATCAGGGTTGCTGAGATTGAAATCAAAGTAACTAACTGTTCATTATTCCACCAATAATCCCACAGCAAAGGCCTTGTCAAGCCACAGATACCAAACAAGGAACAGTATGTTTGAGGTTATGTAATTATAAGGTGCAAACAGGTTAATCATTTAGCATCAATCAAAGCTGCTGAATGACTGGTTGATTATTCAAAGTCCAGTGTGTGGTCTCAGTCCACAAAATGAACCACTTCTGTTCAATAAAACATCATTTAGATGTACGATGGAACACAGTTTGTTCTTGTTTGTAACATGACCTTTTTGTGAGGCAATCTGTTCAGCTGTTTCAGTTCCCTTTCAAATGACATTTGATCTACATTTCTGACATAGTCTAGACGAGACTTGAGACGTGAACTGTGCGTTAACCCTTGGACCCTGCCGCAGACTTCACACTGTGCCTCTGTGGATTTCTTTTCCTTTCAAGCCTGTTATTACAACTGTACTTTTTCTTTGCAGAATTTGTGAGTGCTTGGTGGAATATTTTGACTAAAGTTCTCCAGATTCCCGTAAAGTCCTTCTGGTTGTTGACTGTGCATTTTATTCACTACTTACGTTATACCCCTGGTGTGTTATTGGGCAAACAAGTTTCTGCTGAATGATGCAAGACGGTTGACTTCTCATAAATTTTCTCCTCATTCCCGAAAAACCTTTGCTTTGTAAGACAGGTTTTATGATAATGAAACTCCTTTTTAATTAGTAAAGTTTTTTTTAATGTTTGACTTTTGATTGGTCAACTGCCCTGTCTATCATTTTAGGCTAGTATCCTTAGCTAAATGCAGGTGTACTCCTATTTTATGCTTCTTGGTTTGGCTGTGATTAAAGCCATTTGCTTTGTGTGCACAGTGTACTTTGTAAAAACAGGCACGTCTAGTGAATGGCCTGCATGCCACTTGATGAATATGTTTTCCTTTAAGTATGAACTGTGTATGAAATGGTTTGGGATGTCCACTGCTGTATTTATTTTGCAGTATGGCAGTTTTACTTTACACACTGGATTGTTGGAAACTAAAAT
>JALDNG010000033.1:2707500-2940000 GCA_024349245.1 Neodontobutis hainanensis
GCCACAAATAGCTTCAGAGCCTCCTGTTCTAACCATGTGAGCACAGGTCGAACCAGTCCGCGGACCGGTCGGACCAGCGATCAGACTACTGAGAGCGCCCCTAGTGGCAGTCCTCCGCAATGGTCCGGACCGTGGTCCTTGTCACTGGACAGACCGCACTTTTGGTCACAACCCCTGCTGCTTGGTTTAGTGCAGGGACCAAAGAATGATACTAATATGTCCTAGAAGTGTTACAGTTGGGCCCTGTAGAGACACTTTGATAACCAAAATCACGTGCAGTATTTCCCAATAACATTATTATTGTTAACATAATGAAGTTGCACCAACAAAGCATTATAAGCCACAAACGCTTCCGGAGACGTGCTTCTCAGTAGTAAAATTATGACATTGTCAATTTAACGGGAAATATAAAGGTTGCAATGTTAAATGAGCGAATTAACTTGTAATTATTTCACAAAACCTTTTCTACGGACAGCCATTCACATAAACGGTAATTCGGACATTATTTTTTTCTGCTGCGACACTAACGGCTCAGGTCGCAACAAAGACAATACACACTCTTGCAAGACTAAAGAGACTACAGAGGATAAAACCAAGAAAATGCACTTTTAAAGGACAAAATATGTCAATAAGCCTACCTTGATATCTGATCCCACAGAAGCTCTTCCGCCGCGCTCTGTTTGTAGAGATAAACCTCCAAGGGGAAGTCCCGCCTTTGGCTCCGCGGCGCTGCTTGTTGTTAGCAGTTAGCACAACAGCAGCTCTACTGAGGTTAAAATGTCCAGTGTTCCTGCTGCTAAGAGCATGCTTTTCCTCGTAGCGGCTTTACCTGCCTCCCCGTATTTCACATCACCGACAAGTGCACAGGACTCAATGACGTAATGGAGGAGGAGAAATGGGGTGGGAGGGGGCCATTTGTTGTGTATTATATATTTATATTTACTTTGTCAGTTACAGAATGTGGTCAGAAGGTGTCATCCGAGGCTGTAAGTGTCGGGGCAACGCTGTTCCTCTGTAGTTTCGGTTTTATAGAAAGGCATCTCCGTAATCTCGCTGCTCAGTGAGACTATTTACAACTTTTTACAAGATCCTCACTCAGTTACAAGAGGGATTATTTTACTGATCTTTACTGCTATCATGAATGATCTGGGTTTATTTGAAATGGAAAGGTGTGCAGTTTAAGAGAATGGTGTTATGCCAGAAGTAGGTTACATGTGGTTTTCTCTGCTGTTTTTCTGTCTGTTATAAAACTTGCAGAGCAGGAATATTGGATATTTTATATTTAAAGTAGATGTAAATGTGCGACCCTGGATAAGCGGTAGAAGATGGATGGATGGATGGAGATGTAAATGTACTTAATTTATATTGCACTTTACAACGACCCACAGGTGAACCAAAGTGCTTTACAAGAGGTCAGATAAACAGTGGCACAGTAGTCCAATATGACAATATGTCATTTAACATGGGTACAATGAAGTGAACAGATCCATGCAATGTTTACACGTTATATGCTGTAGCTTCAATGCCATGGAGCAATGCATATTGTAAAATACAATTTTAAGTTGGCTTTCTGAAGTATATTTTAACATAAAACAAGGCTCAGCTGTGTTCAGCAGTCACATCAAATCTAGTGCCCTCATTTTTAAAATATTACAATATACAATTATTACAAAACTAGATTTCACCATCAAGTACTAACTTGTAAAATAATAACAATAAAATTGTATTTGAACATAAGGGGCGGCAGTAGCTCAGTGGGTTGTGCGGGCGTCCTTCAACCGGAAGTTCATACTGTTGTTGTGTCCTTGGGCAAGACACTTAATTCACCTTGCCTCCAGTGGCTGTAACACTGGTAATTACTGTAGAACAATGTAAGGTGCTTTGGATAAAAGCGTTTGCTAAATTAATAAATGTAAGACATCAACAAGTTTGTATATACATAACACAACTGGTTCACAAATAGCCTACATATTTTGGCTGGTGTAGCTAATAATGAATAAAAGGTTAATTAAAGATTTAATAGAAGATACCAAATGATGATTATCATTGACTCTCCTGACATTATTCTTATTTGTAGCCCTTCATATTTACACTGCTGAAATATGGCCTTTACCAGCTTACCTCAGTTTCCATAAGTAAACACAAACCCAAGTGGTCTTTAATAAATCAAAAATCTATTTTCTTTCTGTGACTCTCTTCATTTGGAGAAATTTTATCACCAATGCCTCTCTGTCCAGTGGGAATTCATTATTGCCCTGCCTATGGCTGTTTCTCTAGTAAATTGTTTAATGGATGGTTTGTGCTGTTTATTTGGCATCAGTCCTGATACACTTGTAACACTCAATCACCTCAATTCAAGCAAACGTTTCTGGAGCCAACCCTTTTTTTTTATCACCATTTCATTTTGTGAGATTTCTTTTAACAGTTTTGAATGTCTTTTTTTCTCACTTCGTCTTTGCTGTAGGTATAGACTACATACATTTATTGTTGTGTTGTGTATTGTGTTTCTCCGGTGTTCAGCTGACAATGTAAATGGAGGGCTGGAACAGTAGTCCTGCCATTGAGCTATTCCTGCTCCTGTGTTTTCTAGGTTGACTTCTAAAATGCCCTGCCACTATTGTGTATGTGCTTTGGTTTTGTAGTAAAGCTCTCTATATTATAAGTTTGTGGTACATTCCTTTTATTTCAATTGTAGACCTAATTTTCACTAAAAAATTAAAAGGTTTATTTTTTGTGAAAATTTTAATAGTTTACCAACCTACAAAATTTTAATTACACGTGGAATAAAGAGACATTTTCCATTAATAAACAGTGTTAGGATTATAAATATACTATATGTATAATATATATTCATTTGGTTGACCAGTGGGGCAATCTGAACTGACCTTAGACCACACTAGCTTTGACATTTGAAGCTGTCACAGTAAACAACCATCTGGGATTGCAACAGGAGATTGATATTTTATAACTCACCAATGCAGTAGGCATAAGTAATTTTATTAAATCAAACAGGAAGAGAAATTATTTTAGGAAACATTTTAGATCAACTAAGCTGCCAGTGCCACGTTTAAAATCATTATGTTGGTAATAAACTTAATAATTGTTCACTTCCACTTTTATTATTTTTAAAATTGGCTTGAAATAGCTTTGAGCACATAATGTTTGAATGATACAGCAACAACAAAGAAGCAAATCTAATGTCAACATATGTTAATAACAATTTTTATATATTTTATTAGAAAACAACATCCAAAATAAGAAAGGTAAAAATAAATCTAGTACCATTCATGTTTTACTTGGCATACAGTTCTCACACACCTGTTTGAATTACAGCAATTTAGCTATTGTAGCCCAACACTTTCTAGCTGGTAATTAAATAGAAAGTAAACATATCATTGTATTCTACTCTGCATTAATAAATCTTGGTTAGCACAGAATATTGACTTTATTATTTGTACAACTACTGTCCATCTGTTCCCACATGAAAATGGTACTTTTTATCTAAATAGTTTATTGTAAGGCGGGTAAAAACATTAGCATCGGACTACTCTAGCCCTTTGTAGCTGTAGAAACCCCATAATAAGACTCAATGCCCAGGTTTTCTGGAGCTCCTTTATGGCCGACATTGTACCATTGTGTTGTCCGTATTTCTGGTCCTTTGTGCTTTATTTACAATGTTCTGTCTCGCATCCTACATTACCCAGATCCACCGAGAGTCGGCCCCGCTTTCAATTGGCTTGTCTCCACTTTCCCTCGCGACCGCGGTCGTGTGTAGAGATCTGCGTGCAAAGAGCGCGGAGCCAATCACATCGACGGTCTTATTTACATGGAAACGATGCGGACCAATAGGAAGTGAGCAACACAGAGGATTTTGAGCGGTTCATCCAATGGCTGCTCGAGGTCTAGAGTTTTGGGGAGTGCATATAATCAACATATTATCGAAGGTGCTTAGATATTGATCCTGTATTTCGAGGTAGTTCAAATTCACCTCCCTTGGACCTTTCGGTTTCATCTTAGTATTTTTCCTTGTTGTTGGGAGAATAAAATTGAAGCGTAAAATGCCGAAGAGAAAGGTGAGTGTCGTTTTGTGTGCCGCACAGCTCACTTCACTGTAGTTTTGTCTCGCATTTGAGGTGAAAATAGCGGTGCCGCGAAATTGTGGCGACGTCGAGGCAGGTGAGCAGATGTCAAAGTTTCAGGAAGCGTCTTTTACGACCGCCGTCGTTTCAGGTGTATTCTGCACCTGAATTCACCTCCTAAGTTGTCCGCGTTTCTATGTTGTTAATGGCCGTTGCTGCCGTCGTTTTAGATGTCACTTCCCTGTCCACTGTACCTACTGGTGAATGTCACGTAGTGCGGCCGAAAAGATGGATGCGTGAATCCCAAAGGAGACGAGCGTAATGTTAATTATTCTGGCGGACGACGGTTACTGATTTATACAGTCGTATCAATGTGTAACGTAAATGACAGACAATGATAAGCCCCTGTTAAATAGTCTCCAGTGGAGATGAATAGGGCATAGAGCCAGCTCAATAAAGCCACATCCACATAAAGCGAAGGGGAAAGAAAAGATGTGGGGTTAAGGGACAATTGGTGCCGTGTTAAAAGAAAGAGCTTTTACACAACAGTGCACGACGAGCTCTACTGCACCGATTCACTGCATAGCCTAGATGGAAACAGATTTTTTTTTTTTTGCTGTGTAAAAAAACTGTCATTGTCTGCGCACATTTTGCCTTTGAGGACAGAGAATAGGGGGCCTCTAGGGGCGGAGGTCGCCCACATGCAAATGATGCGACTGCCAACCTGCAGGCTCAACCAACATTTTTTCCTTCCTCTCCAAGGGGTGGACTCTATAGCTTGCACTCCCTCCTACCTGAAGCTTCACCGTACGTCTATTAATGACTGACAAAGCTCACGCAGATTGACGCTGTGTTATTACATTATTATCACGCCTGCGTAAAGGAAGTATGCATATATAAAACGGGCTATGTTTGTGGCTTGTCATCAATTTGTCTATTAAAATTACACGGAGTTTGCTTTACTGTTAATTGTAGTGCACCAAAACTGTTTAAAGGAACAATTAAAATTTTAGTGCTTATCAGTGAATAAAAGTCCAATTCTAGGTTATGAGTGAATAGATCTGTCACTATATATTCTCTAAGCTTTTGGCTGAGAGTCAAATACAGCCAAGTTGATTTTTGGAAACATTTTTGTCCAGGTTGTTCAAGAGCTGTGGAATGAAACTGTTTTTTTATCATATTTGAAGTAATTCATACTTAAATATAAATAAAGCATAGTTTACAGTTCAATATAATTTATTTAGATAAATTATTTAAAGATACATCAGTGTAATTTACATAACTCTGACTTGATAAGCATTTACCAAACAAATTTGTCATCCGTTTCATAATTTGAGCTTTGCTAATGCTTAATTATTAACGTCTCGTTCCTTTTTAATGGCACCTGAGGATAAGTGCTACCAACAGTAAAATTTAACCACTTTGTCAATCTTATATTGATGATAGAGAATGTCGAACAAAAGGTGAACTCAAGGAACACTGAAGTTTTAGTTTTTGTAAAAAGTTATGCCATAAATTTTGGATAGGCCATTCTTTAAACATCTTGAATTAGAGTGTTATTCAATAAACACAATATTTATAATTATTTTCATGTTCAACTAAATGTACATTTACCATAAAATAACATTTGATAAAGCAGAGTTGAATGATGGTTATGGTCTTTATTTTCACTCACCTGCACACACTTGCCCTGTCTCTCTCTTTCTCACAGTCTCCAGAGGGTCCTGAGGGCAAGGAAGCCACTAAAATCACAAAACAGGAGGTAAACGTTTTGGGTGTGTTTGTGTGCAGTGCGTGAAATAATAATGTATGTATTTTAAGGGTGTAACGATATTCACACCGAACCGAAAAACCGTGAACCCACAGCCACAGTTCGAACTGCGATACTCGCATGTCGAACCGAACGCGCCCCGCCCCCTGCTGCACCGGCCCAACGTTCATTTTATTTTGTCACAGGTGTGCTAACTGCTCTAAAGAAAACATGAAGCCAATGTATAAAGTTAAGTAAATAAAGATAAAGTTAATAAGTTAAATTATTATTAAATTATATAATTATTGTTGTTTTTATTAAGTTAAAGTGAATCTAGTGTTATTATTGCTGGTTATTGCTGGTTATTATTGCTGGTGCCCTGCAATGAACCCTGCCCCCACAGCAAACAGAACCGAACCGAACCGTGACTCCAAAACCGTGATCTGAACCGAACCGTGGCATTGGTGTATCGTTACACCCCTAATGTATTTGTGTGGGTGATTTAACAGATGTACAGTATGAGAGGTTAATAATCATAGTAAGTTCAGAAGGTAAGCAGCTGGCAAAGGTACAACTGATCTCTCTCTGTCACTGTCCCTCTCCCTCTCTCTTGTTGATCATCTTTTGCCCCCGCAGCCCACCAGAAGGTCACAGAGATTGTCAGCGGTAAGTTTTTGGTCTACCCTCCCTGTCTTCACCTCTTTTGCTCCCCTCTACATCCATCAGTCTTGTGGGATAAACTGTCATATTTTCAAGGTTCTGACTCAAGTCTTCATTTAGTTTATGGATTTGATCAAGGTAACGTGCCTTTTGAAAATTCCATAAACAGACATCTCTGACCTGGTGTGAGAATTGTGCCAGGTCAGAATCTCGCTAGATTCTGTTGTCTATGGCCTCTTTGTCAATGTGGTCTGGTTGGGAGGTCTGCAATAAAAAAAAATATTAGATCTTCTCACTAACAATACTTAACATAAAAACATAACATTAAAAAAGCCTATTTTTCTTTGAGGCTCTGCCATACAGACCACGTGTCACTATCTGTTTGTACTTTGCATGTTAAAATCCTTCCTAAAGAACTCTTTGCATGTGTTTGTACATTTGCATGTGCTCTATACTCTCTACTTTTTTGGGGAGCAAACTTATTTGCAATATGTTTTTCTGTACCTGTGATCCCAATTTTAAATCTCTGTGTTTGCATATCTCAACTCCTTTTTACTTTTAAATAGATTTGATGTTTTTAATTTATTCTCCTGTGCACTAGGCCAGTACATTCTAAAGCAAAAACAGAAGGTCTCACATGATTTAAGTTTATCTCAGCAGTGTTTGCCTCAGGTGATCCACATTTTGCAAGCTGGAAACAAAACTTGAATAGAATTTTAGGCTCCCATCTTAGATATATGTGTTGTGTAAGTTCTCACACCTAGAAGAAAACCTATGTTATTATACTGCAAAATTTGCAGTTGAAGGATTCCAAGTATTGTTAGTAGAGCCCTAATGTCTCTGCATTTCAGAAAAAGCACATTCATAATCCAACAATATGTCTATATCACGTCTAACTGTTGAAACGAAGTGGAACACAAGAAACTAAGCTGAAGACTACCCACTCACACTTGGTCAGTTTTGACTGGTTTGTTTTTTTGTAGAAACCAGCTCCTCCCAAGCTCGAGGCCAAGCCTAAGAAAACTGTTGTCAAGGTAAAACACAAACATCACATACTTTGAGGGAATTCTGATTACAATTAACTTAAGGTATTTTTCTACTTTTGAACTGACTTGAGGCTATTAGAATATTTGTCCTCTTTAATTAAGGAGATTTAAGGAGAAGTAAATGTAAAAACAATTGAAATCCCCCCACAACTTACCCTTTGAGACCTTGTCTGCATAGTGCATAGGATTTGAATTTGTCAAATGTGTTTGGCTTTTTTTTTCACAGAAGGTGGCAGAGGAAAAGGGGGCAAAGGCAAAAAAAGGTGGGGCTAAGGGAAAGAAGGACGATGGCCCCGCCCAAAACGGGGAGACTAAGACCAATGAGGTAAGACCAGGAAAAGATCAGACATGTCATTTTTAATAAAATTAAAACTAAACATTCTGCTCTGAGACACGGAGAAGTAATTAATTCTACTGCCTTTTTGTTTATTTTTTATTAACATTTAATACATACATTTACTCCCCTGTCACTCACACTCTTACTCTGAACTCACCTACATAATGACATGCACATACACACGAACACACACACATAGATCTATGTGTCTCGTCCATCTGTCAGTGTGTCCTCCATCAGAAGCACAGGTCCCTCCTTGATGTCAGTGCGAGGGCAGAGTGAGACAGTCAAAGTTAAGGGTACGACTGGGTGCTTCTAATCCATTCTCAGTTTATGGTTGTACACTAACATTTACAGTGGCTATTGAAAAAATATCCAGTGTGTTTGCAGTGTTGTGTGTACTAAACCAAACAGAGTACTAAACCATAAAGAAGTGAAGATGTGTGGCGTTTATTTGGCCGTATTCAGCAAAGTGGGCCAAGGACAACTTTTACTCATCAGCAGGAGGCATTGCTGCCTCTCAACGAGCTGTTATATGGAAGGTGATTGGTTCAGTGAATTCAATGGCAGCCAGCTTCACCAATGAGCATGCAGCGGAAACAGACAGGAAAAGATCAGTTGTAAGCTGAATTATTAAACCAAAGTCAATTAAAGTGTAGAACTCAATTTTTTTTATTCATATGTGGCATTTATACCAGCAACTGTTTCTTTAATTGCAAATATAGTTTCTCATACATAGATGCTCTTAACTTTCACTGTTACAAAAGCATTAGGGTGGATTTCAGGAGGTTTGACAAGCAAAGTTGCTTGGCAGGATTAACATCACCTGTGCAATATTAAGTTAACCGTTAAAACTTCAAGACTTCAAGATGAAGAAGGAAGTTTTACGTTAGTTAAAGACTTGAATTTAAAGTACAATTTTATCTTCTTTATAATCATTTTAATTTTGAATTGTAAAAGTCTGCTGTAGTGAAAAAAGTTTGCCAAAATATTAAACGATATTTTGCTTTAATTTAATCAAGATGAAGTGGTTAAGTGTGTGTAAATCCTGCTATTCTTCACTTGTTTACTAGTAATTGTGACGTTTTAGTAACACCTAAAAGTGTGGGTTTTTGAGTGTGGGTTAATAAAACTTCATGATAACTTAATAAAACTTTAAGATTGTAACTCAGCATCCCGGTCTTGTCTTCAGGAAACTGAGGCAGCGGAGGAGGCAACTGACGAGAAGGCATAAAGAACCTGGACACGTCCCCCACAACTCGTTCCCTTTGACTACATGGCAGCGAAACATCTTTTTTTACTGACGTTTTTGTACCATGCTGATTTACTTTTTAGACTTGTAATAGTACAAACGGACAACCAGCAACTCCATGCCATATTCGCTCTCCGTTAATTCTCTCTTCTTATAGACTATGTTTTTGCTTGATTCTCCTCTTTCTCCTCCTATTACTCTGTATTACTGTTTCCACTCAGAGGAAGACAGACAGAATGAAGTGGTATGGTTTTTAGGAGAGCTGCAAATGTTCCTTGACCTGCCTGAATGGATGCTGTGAACACGACTGTTAAAGATCTCAAGCAGCTCTACTTCCATTCCTCTCATCAGACAATAATCCTAACTATTGGGCTCCAAAATGAGCGCCAATTGTACTGTATTTCTCTGCAGGTTTATATATGATCAGTGCCACAAACGACATCTGCAGCTTTTCCAAACAATCATACATAGTCGATAGAATCTCTGCCACTGTTTCCCATTGCTCCTTTTGTATGTGTATGCCGCGTGAATGTGTTTGTGGGTCTTGTTTAAATTTGTTCATTTTGTTACCCTCCCCTTTCTTCGTCTCCCCTCTCCCCTGTCCCACTCTCTCCTCCACCGAACGTCTCGTCCTGCAGCCGAGTGAAATAGCAATAATGAGTGGTGCTTCTGTTCTAGATGACTTTTTTGGCTTTGGACCCTCTGGGCTTCTCTGAGCTTCATCCTGTTGGGAGACTATTTTGAAATAAAATAAGTTGATGTCACATGAGAGTTATTTTTTTTTTGTTTTTATTCTGTCTCATTAGTTATTGGTGAATAAAGCTACAGTGTGCAGAATAACGTTTTGGTGAAGTTTCTCTCTTTGAACAGCTTTTTCAGAAAAGCTCTGTGCCACTCTTAGGTAAGCTGTCAAACTTTGAAAGCTGTCATTGTGGTCATGTTTAGGACTACTTTCTAAACCAAATACAAAGCTTTTGGTCAGTGTCTGTGGAACTATGAGGTCACCAGGGGCACATGGCTATGTTAAATACAACTGCTGTGTCAGGAAGTGAAAGGTCAGCAGTGGTTGGACTGATGAAGCCGTACAATGTCTTCATGGTGGAATAGGCTCACAACCATGGAGTGCAACTTAAATGTTGAAGATGAAACGTATATACTATTTTTTTATCCAACTGAATATTCCAAAAATAAGCTTTGTGGCATTATAGTGCACTGTGGCTTTAGATTAAATACATTTACCAAATATGTAGTTTATTCCTCATAATTACAAATCTGCTTGAATCATAGTTGAATACAATCATAATAGGTAATTATAAATACCAATACCCTAAACCAAAAGATTAACTTGTTAGTATTCAGAAGTAAGCCACAATGGATAGACTGCCAGAGAAAGAGTGGCTTGACAAGATTCTTTTATTGAACATAGGTTTTTTATATATATATTTAATCTCTGACCCCCACATATTCAGGGCAAAGCTGAATACAACAGAGTGAGGTTGCCTCCTTGTGGTAAAACCCACCAACACTGTAACAGGTATACAATTTCAGGGTTTGTGTGGAAACACATATTAGTGTAGCTTAAAAAGTTAAATCTGGCTCGTTCCAAAATCATCAAAACCAAATTATAGCCTACAAAGTTTTTAACTCATGTTGACTCACAATGCAAAAATGAGAAATATATATAGAATTCATCCATATATATGTTCCCTGATCTTGTGCATTTTGAAAACAAGAGTTATGTTGGTAATAATTGCTCACAGTTATTTCTGACTACAGTAAAAAGGACACTTAATAGAATGACCCAATGATCTGAGGTGCTTTTCTCAAGTATGAAGCCATTGCACAAGCACAAACATCAACTTAGTATGACTGAAGTTTGCAACTGAGCCCTGCATTCCAGGCCCTTTACCACATCAGACTGAACTAAACCAGCACAGACAAGTTAGTAGCAAATTCTGATGTTACAAATTTAATTTATTTATTTTAATTCTGCACATTTAATTGGACATACACTATAATGTGCTAAATTATTGCATATAGAATTGAACTGACATATTTAATTAGATATTTGACAGGAAATGACTGTTCTAATAAATACTCCTGTCATAACAAACCTCTAACAAAGTCTTCACAGTGCCTGTCATTTAGACAGAAAATTTGTGCTGGGGGTAGACCCAGAAATGGGAAAATTGCTATATAAAGCTTGTAGAAGGACTTTGTAGCTTGATACTATTCTAAGTGTTTTTATTTTACAGTACTTACACAGTAAATTACTTTAAAAGAGTTACAAAAGATGTCATAAGCAAAAAGGAAATATTATAAATTATAAAAAATAATAGTTAAACAGTGTGGACAATGTTATTCGTTTTATTTCCGGATCATGCAAGTAAGCATCATTTACTGACATCCATTCTTCATGAAAGACATATGTTAAGATGACTTGTAGCTTAATTTAATAAGTAACCAATTCTGGTAATGAATGCAAGAGTTACGTTTTGGACAACACTGTACTTTTTAGACAACTATTTAAGCTACAATTGCTTTTTTCACAACTTTTAGGCTACTAGCAGGGTATGTTAGTGATACTAGTACATTGTTTGATATAGCATTCAGTCTTTAAAGGGCCCCACAATATTTCATTTACGTGACCAGACATCAAATTATACATATCGCTTTTAAAAGCTACATACTGTATTTGTAACACTAATTGCAGTTACAATCTTTCCAAAAACTGTCCAACTGTTTGTGGCCTACAAGAAATGTGCTGTCACATATGTCCTTGATAAGCTCTGATAGTGTGTGTATCAGTGTCTCATCGGTTTCACCATTAAATTCCTGTAACTCACGAGGTTTCATTCATTAAGCTGCATTCCCCTTCATTCCCAGCCCTTCCCCCATTTTACTGCCTGCCTGCCAGTATTTGGAAGAGAAATGGACGACTTCCCCACCATACGGCTCCCAGAGAGTGGGTGTGTTAGGCTTGACGTCTTGTTACACAATAACGACACAGTAATAGCAGCCATGACCCGCAAGGGCACATAAAAACGAATTTGATATTGTTTGATTAAAAAGAGCTCAACGTGTTACGTCGGTTGTAAATCCTTCTCAAACGCGAGTGTTGTTTAAAATCGCCCATAAAATACAGGAACTATAAAAAAGGTTTGCGTTTGTATCAATCCGCGGCAGATAAGTAAAACAAAGATAAGCGTTGGTATTTCTTATAAAAATTATAATACTGTGTTGAGAGAAAATAACAGTCACTCTGCAGCAATGTGTCCTCTCTTGCAGCAGGCTGCCATTTCCACCTCCCTCCCCGAGTTGAGTCGAACACACTTGTAGTCCTCCGCAGAAGGCTCGAGCGGTTGCCGTTGAGGGGGAGGGGATTAAGACAAGAACTCTTACTAAACTAAGTAATCCTCGCAGAAAATCGCCCAAAGGATTAATAATCTAAAAGGAGTGTCGCTTGTTTGTTTTTCGTCGGGTGAAGAAGGCATTTTTTTCATGAGAATCTAAGCGGACGCACTAGTTATTGCTGCGCGGAGGAGGACCGCACGCAGCCGGGACTTTTTGCGAGCGCGAGCTGAATGGAGGCAGCCTCTTCCTGGTGGATAAACAGTGACAGCTACAGGGCAGCCACCTAGACCCACCACGCAGGCTCTGGCGCTGCCCTGCCAAACAACACCAAAATGGCTTCAGACAGTACGCACATCGCGCAGTTGACTTCGGGTAAGTAATGGGACGTCGGGAAATGCGTCATGGTTGTTTAAATATCCCCTATAGTTTCCTCGGTGCCCTTTTCTAACGCAGCACCCGTCCTCTTCTCCTCCTTCCTATCAACAGAACTGTACTTCCTAATAGCCCGGTTTCTAGAGGCTGGACCGTGTCAAAAAACGGCAGAGGTTGGTGTTTTTGCATTTTAGGAGATTAAAGAACATATCCGAAATTGTCAGGAAGTGTAATTTGTCGTTCTTATGCTATTTCCAGAGCCTGATAAAGGAGGTGGAGGAGAAGGAGGTAAGCAGTCACTGTGATGGTTCTCTGTGCACTGTATTCGTCCTGCTTTACTTTTATTTACCAATTGCCGTTTTTAAATATCACTTTTGACATTTATAGAAATAAAAATGACAACACACACCTTTCTTCCTATTTAGCTGCTACCCAGAAGACTGGATTGGACAGGGCAAGAACACCCTGGGACATACAAAAATTTGGTAAGCAAGCTCTATAACTGAGGAAAAAGTTTGTACAGAGCAAAATAAGAATTGAATTTCCCGCAATTTTTAAATCAGGTGGTAAAGTAAAAAGGGTAAAAGGGTTTGTGGGGTGAGTTGGCTGCTAATTTGGGAGGTTCTGGGGCATTCAGGGGTCGGGTCCCAACCTGCTGTGCACCTTAGGGTGACTTTGGGACCGTGCATGTCCTAAAGGATTTAATAGTTGCTGGTAAAATTTGTGTTAAATGTTGATACGTCATGAGTGTTGTGCTGTAGCAACGAGAGGATCCGGAGGAGGGACTCCCTGCGCCACAAGACTGAGAGATGGAGGCGCTCTTGTCCTGCCATAATATGTGTTCATGGAAAACACACAGGGGGCAAAGAGTTTCCAAACAGGACTTTTTTTAGGGGGTGAAGAAATTAAATATTATATAAAGTAAACGCTGCATGTTCCAGCTCCAGTTTGTGAGAGGGCTTCTGCTTTTGGCTTCTGGGGGGACACGTTTTTTTATTTATTTATTTTTTCTTCCTTTGGATTGTAACGCGGATTGAAGAGGGCTATGACTTGATGTGGAGATGAGAGGTAACGCTCGGCTCATGTCTTATTATTGCTCAATTAATCGACGTGCTAATTATAAAGTAAACAAACGGGGCTCGTCTCGAAAGCGCCTTATATTTACGCATGGGGGCGTGGAGGGAATTCATCATATCTTCCGATTTATTTCTCGAGCCGGCTGTCGAATCGCTGTGCAACCCCCAAATATTTGAACTGTTATTATTTTAAACGCGGCGATTATTTTATGAATAATGACCTATGCCCTATTTAATCTAAAACGATATTTTCGCCTGTGCTCTCTGTTATCCAAACAGATAACGACACTTTGAACACAACCCCGCATGAAGTGTAGCTTGAACGGGTCGTAAAAACTGCACGTTTAAGATATTATTGACAGAGTGGCTGGCAGTGTGCGTATTTTTTTCTCTTCTCTCTTCTTCCTGCTTGGCTGTAGCTCGCCATGCCTCCTCCTCCTCCTACCCGAGCCCTATTCGTTCAGCCTGCCTGCTATCATTTGTGCATAATACCCTTGTATTAAAACATACCACGGATGGTGCATTTTTAATTATTTGACCAAATAGAAACAGTGTCCTCAGGGGCTTTTGAGGTGAATTTTGGTGGCGTTTTGTTTGGCTAAGGTTATTGGTTTGTTTTAAAAGGGGGTTAGGCTGAAGTGAACGTTGCCTTTTAATCATATTGCAATAATTAATTCTATTAATCGCAGTTAATTAATTAAGACGTGTAATTAGATATACTGCCCTTTTGCATTATGGATCTAGATGGAACTAGTAACAAAAAACACATTTTAAAACAAACTGAATCTTTTCCGGTTTTTACCTAAACCATAATTTTTCCATTTTTTTTCTCCATTTTTGAGCCTACAATTTAAGATGAACCTGCATTATTTTTAAGATCCGTGATATAAACTTTATTTTGGCTGTTGGTCCTAATTGTTCGAAAGGAAAATTGTAGTCATTGCTCTGCCATATTTGTCTTACTGGTGTTATCAATTATTATACAGAGGTGTGTAAATAGTGATGAAATATCACTTTGTTCCAGTGTCTTCCTTGGAGCTCGTTGTGTACCTGACAGGTGTGTGTGTGTGTGTGTGTGTGTGTGTGTGTGTGTGTGTGTGTGTGTGTGTGTGTGTGTGTGTGTGTGTGTGTGTGTGTGTGTGTGTGTGTGTGTGTGTGTGTGTGTGTGTGTGTGTGTGTGTGTGTGTGTGTGTGTGTGTGCGTGTTCCCTTATAGAAACACAGATCACGTCTCAGAGCCAGCAGTGATGTTGAAAGCAATTAATGCTTCATTAATTGTATGTCTGGAGGAGCGTGTGTAAGTGGCAGCGGTGCAGGTAAAGAAACAGGAGGATGGTGTCTGTCTGTGCCAGGGGGAGTAACTGTTTCATTCCAGGCTCTTTTCATCCTGTTGAGACATTTAGAGACGGCTCTGAGACAAAGCAGATTATAGCGTGTCCCCCAAAAAAAAAAAAAAAAAAACCTGCCTGCGTCCTCCAACACTCACAGACACATTTTCATTTGTCATCCTGCAGTGTGTGTCTGTCGGCGATACTCCGGTCTGGTTGGTCATGTGTGTCTGGTGAAGTAGGCCATGCAGGAGTGCCCCCCCTCCCCCTCGTGCCGTGTGTCAGTAGAATAAGAGACACACGGTTGTGTTTAGAGCAGCGTGGGTTTGTGCTCGGCTGATGCGTCACTGCCACGCCCCCCTCAGCCTGCTCTTCCGACTGTGATGGTTATTCCACATGAAATCCAAAAGCTCTTTTGTTGCGTTTAGCATGTTTTTTCTTTAGGATTTCAATTGATCAGCTCTTGAGGTCATTTTTAGAAGTGGGTGTTGAAGACAAAATGAGTTTGTCTTGGAAATTTTGATTGCAGCTGTAAAGTAGGTCTTCTCTAGTGTCTGAAATTTGTGATAATTGTTGATATAATGATAGCATCAGATAGTATGTTTCAAGGTTTATTTGGTCATTAAAAAATATGGAAACGCAATAAATCGTAAAATGTTTGTTGTTAGAAAAATATTTATACATTTTGGTCATCAATAAAGTATTTTTTTTTCATTAAGATTTAATGAAAGGTTATGGCGAAGTAATGGAATAGTTATGAAAAGTGAGTAAAACGTGTTTGAACCCTGATCTTTTCATATCTTACAGGAAAATACATGGCGTGGCATAATAATTGCCTAATTAAAAAAGCAGTGAGTCCTTAGTGTTTTATAATTGTTTGCTGCATGTTTTTCTTCAGGTGACGCTAAACCGCCACATCAGCGCAGACCACCTGCTGCAGATCTGCACCAGAGTCTGTCCGCTACTGGAAAAGGACGTCCCGGCCAGTGTGCCCGGACTGATCAGTCTGCTGGGGGCAGGCCGGCAGAACCTCCTCCGCACCGACAAAAGTGAGTGAGCGGATGTTATTGAAATTCCACACAGCTGTTTCCTGAATTCATGCAGATATGTTTGTTTTTGGCTCATAAACTTGTTAATGAGTTTTTTTTTTCTTCTCTCTTTCTTCCAGGTTGCAAACATGTTGTGTGGAAGGGCTCGGCACTGGCTGCCCTTCACTGTGGACGACCACCTGAGCCGCCAATTATTTTTGGGAGCCCACCTAATATTGGTAAGATTTTAAATTTTACTAAAGAATGAATGAAAAGAAACCTCTCACAACAGTGTCACAAATGTGACAAAAGTTTTTTTTACAACGCTGTGTGCATTTCTGAACTTATTCCACCTGAACCCATTAAACAGCACTGTGAAGCTGTGGCTGCCTCTGGAAAAAACAACCTTTGATTGCATCTCTTGCCAAGATCCTTACAGGCTGCAGCATTTGACAGTGGTGTGATTACTCATTTGTAGGAGTATATGCAGCAGCAGAAAACCAGAGTTCTCTCTGTTAGATTTGTCTGTTCTTTTTGAGAGCTCTTCAGTCAAGAAGGTTTTCCTTAAAACTCCTTTTATTTTATTCCAGTGGAGACAAGCTTCAGTCGCCGTCTTAATGGCTCCTACCGACTTCGCCAACTGGTGCCCACGGCTGTGTACCAACACATGAAGATGCACAAGAGGATCTTGGGACACCTGTCGTCCGTGTACTGCGTTACCTTTGACAGGACGGGACGACGCATCTTCACGGTTAGGACTTATTCATGAATATATACAGTAGTGGAGCTTGCTCTCTACAAATTTATGTATCAATTTCGTTTTTATGACGCATATGTTGTGCATTTGCATTTCCATTTTCAGCAAGGACATTCAAAGTTCCAGTCAGAGTAAGGGTATTATACTGTCCTAGAGTTAGCTTCTATCGCCTGAGTGGCCAAGACAAGTATTAAAATGTGGAGGTAAATATACTTAGTTGATTGGGTGACAAGAAGTTCTCACTTAGGCCAAAGTAAAGTCAAAAGAGAGAATCCTCTAATACATTATTACAAATAGCTGCAGCAGTTCAAATGCTGGTCATAATGACTCTGCAGACGCTGTAGACACTAGTAATCACAAGAGGCAAATTAGCACTTTATAACATGTCTGTATGGAGGGTATGGACACAGAGAAGGCTAAAAATTTAAAGTCAAGATTTATTTTTCAAGGTGATGGCAATGTACATTTTCTACTGCGATACTGATGTTGTTTTGTGTTTGTATTGAGCAGATAAAGGAATTCAATATTCTAATAAAAACACTTGACACTGTTTGGGAGGTCAGTAGCAAAAGAAAAAAACATAGTGATATAGAATACCATAAGGTAGCTTTTTGTGTCACTATTGAAGTAGAGTTTGCTTGTTTAAAATAGTTTGTCTTCCTGAACTTCAACTTGCACTGCCATGATTTGTGCCAGATTAGAGTTTGCTCTTCTAAACCATACCGGAGCAAAATTGCTTTGTGCAAATGAAGCTGAAGACTGTCACAGCTGGATGCTCTGTAACACAACTGTTTGTAAAGAGGTGTTGGTTGATAGTTACAAGTTGTCTTCTCTTGAGCGTCACAGCAAAGCATTTGTTATTCTTGTCTGCAGGTAATTACTCACACCTGTAGCAGGATATAGAATAAGGCAAACATGACTCTTGATGTGAGGACACACAAACCTAAAAAAGGATGTTGACCTTTGCCCTCTGGTTGACCCTTGTGCTGTGTGAAATTGAATGAGATAACACTGGTTTAATGTTACAGGGCTTCTGTTTGAATTCCAAGTGCTGCCTGCTGCTCTTCACCATTTTCAGCTTTCACTTCTTAAATCTCTAAAAATGGCTGGCTGCAGGAGGAGGAGGAGGGGGCTTAGATTGACTGTCTCTTTTTTTTTTCTCTCTTATCTCTCTTTCTACCGCTCCGACTCCCCCCGCTCTCTCTCACTCTGCCATTCCCCTTATCCTGCGCGGCCCCTCCTTTGTTCCTACCCTCCCGCTCTTCATAACTGGAGAAAATGTTTCCTCTGAGGCGCTGGCTAAGTGCCAGAATTAAAATTCATTCTCGCTTTCTCCCTCACTTTCTCCATCTTTTTTTCTCCCTCTCTCTCTCTCTCGCCTTTTTTTCACTGTCTCCTTTCATCACAAGATCATTTTTATTTATATATTTTGTTATTTTTGGATCTCCACATGTCCTTTTTACTGGTGTTTGCTGCAGTGGCGAGCGCACTGATAGATTATTAATTGTTTGACTTTGGATAAAGGCAATCACAGGGCAGCGCTCTGTGATTGTTTCGGATCAATACCCAGGTGTTTTGCAAGCGATCAATTGGACAATTGCTGCATTGATTTGTATTATATGGCTTTAGAGATGCTCATTATCGAGGACATTGTGTAGCACAAATTACACTGGCAGCAGGGATGAGCTTTGACAGTAGCTAAAATAAAACTGTTAACTTTGTGTCAGCTTGATATTTCATTCTGTCTTCTTTGACAATACCAACTTGTGGGTTTTTAAGAAATCACTCAAAGCACATTTCTACACAACATGGTTTAGTATAGGTAGCCCCTGAAGAGGCTGATTTGAGGAGAGTGGAGAAGGCTGGGTAAATGGTGACATCATACACATCCCACACAAGACACATGTCTTCATAATTAAGTGTTGTGTACTTTCTTTAGTAGTCTTTAAGGAGTCTATGATGTATTGAAAGATAAAAAAAAACATGAAAGCAACAAAATAAAGTTTAGCTCTGGCTTCCGTCCTGGTCTGACCATTGGCTTAGTCCTAGTTTAGGACATTTAAAAGTAGTTACAGCTGCTGATAAATCGACACTTGGTGGGTGTTTTGATTAGGTTTTCCCCTGTTTAAAATAGTATAGATAAGAATAAAATTTGCTATATCTGAACTATTGTACATATTTAGTATTTTCAAACTATACTTCTATTGCACTAGACTAGAGTAGATGGTACTTAGGAAGACAAATATTAGATGAAATGGTACTTATTGTTAAAAGGTGTGAGAATGTCTGGACTAGTCAATAATGTCACATAAACGCTTTGTCCTTTTAAAGGCAGCTGTCCATAGAAACACTTATTTGAACTTTTGTCTCTAATCCTTAACTGCTCTTCTACCTATATAAAAAAATCTACCTAACTAATCCCCCTCCATTAAACAGAGTTATTTAGTAGTTGCCAGGCCCTTACTGCCCATTTAGTGCAGTGTATTAATAAACAAGCTTTGAAATGCACATGTGCTTCCTACTGGATTACTTTTAGTTTTACCTGAAGATGAATAAGAAACATTATGGAAACATTCAATGAAACGGGCGTTAACAAATGATATTTATGCACTTGTTGCCTGTTGTTCCTAATAGCTGTTTCAGATCTGTCACATTTCAGTCCGACACTGTTAAACTGTAAAAGGTAATGTGTGAGACCTGTAATATTTTAGCCAATATAGCCTTATGGACTAAAATTGAATGCAATGCAGACAACAGTGCATTGCAACTAATTGTAATTTGTAATTGTTTGTGGCACCAGATAAACCAATGAAAGTTTAGTCTTGAGACTTTCATTTTCTTTTCAGAAGAATTAATTCAGACTTGATCTGCCATAGACTGATTGTTTGTAGAGTCAATGCAGTCAGGAAGGGGCATCCCGTCCAGCAGCGAACTGTTTCTCCCCTACTTCAGCCAAGTTCTTGCATCTCACATGTCTTTTTATTGTACAGCCTTAGAAAAAAGTACATTTACAACAAAGCATTGTCATTTTGTAAAAGTGAAGTGTATTTTTCCATGACTGTAGTATTTAGCACCAGTCTGTGATAAACGTACTACACTATTAGAACACCAGCTGAGCGGTTACCAGAGTGGTGCAGTGTGGTTATTTGGGACACTTCATACTCCTTTTTGACACTAAAAGCACATCTAAAAACTTGCTGTGCTACCTAGATCTGCTTTTCTGTCTTGAAACCTCACAACAGCTGTGCTTTATGCAGCTCTAATAGTGATGGCGCTGGTGATTATCATTTATTCAAAGACGGGAGTGTAGTATTTTCATCTCACATTTCCACTTAAATCTGGGCTGAAGCTCTGTCTCATAAATGCAAGATAAAAAGGAGAAATGTTCATTCATGTTCTCTAACTAACTGTCTGGTTTCACATCTCAAGTTATCCATTTTAAATCTACTACACGCCTTACATTTATGAATATTTCTCATAGTCTGTTGACTTCACTCTTAGTCATCTCTCATTAAACAGCCCCAAAACATAAAAACAGTCACTTCACACTGAGTTTTGGTGTTTTAATTTTGGCGACCTGTTGCTTTTTTAAATGATTTGCAAATTTTAATCAAGGTTCTCGGGTGGGTTCAATCAGAATCTCTTTAACTCCTTATGAGCTGGGCTAAAGCCAAATGTTGCCGGTTGCTCTTTTCATTGTGCTGCTAATCGTGTTTTTATTGATTTAATATTCATTATTTTTCATTCATTTGATGTCACACTTAATACTTTAATTTTGGCGCCAAGAACTGCTGTAATTTCCTTTCAGTATCATGTTGTTTTTTTGTCCAAAATAAGACTTCTTGTGAGGTGAATGTGAAGGTTTAGTCAGGACACATCAGTGTTTCTCCAAAGCTTGAGATGACTTCATTTTCTACAGTTTCTACAGTTGTTGGTTCTTTTTTTTAAGTACTTACAGACCAGAGTGTTGGGGAAAAACACAGTCCTGATTCATCAGAGGGAGGCCATGTGTTCTGACATAATACTCCTGTCTCTGTCACTTATTAAAACATTTCCTTTGAATCCAATAAATAAATGTTTGCAAAAGAATTTCACTGAAAGGTTTGACTCCTCTGCTTCCATCACCATTAAAATGGGCTTTTTGTAGAATAAATGTTGTTAATGTTCATCTGGTTATCAATTTGCTGGGCTAGCCTTCGTTTGAAGTACTTAAATAAATATTTGACGCGTTAATATACAGTCCTAAATACTATTATAGAGAGTATTATTACTTTACAGTATTTCCTCAGAGCCTGTCATCAAATGTGATCTGATCTTTGTCAAAATGACACAAATGAAAAAACAGTGTCTGCTTTAACTAAAACCCCCTAAACATTTATAGGTTTTCATATTTTTAATAAGGATAACATGCAAACAATGACAGAAGGGGGAGGAATAAGTAACTAAACCATCACATTTATTATCTGGTTGCCCCTCCTTTGGCAGCAATAACTTCAACCAGACGTTTCCTGTAGTTGCAGATCAACCTGGCACATCAATCAGGATCAAACTTGGACCATTCCTCTTTACAAAACTGCTGCAGTTTGGTCAGATTCCTGGGATGTGTGGCATGAATCGCTGTCTTGAGATCATGCCACAACATCTCAATGGGGTTTAAGTCAGGACTTTCCCTTGGCCACTCCAGAACGTGTATTTTGTTCTTCTGGAACCATTCTGAAGTTGATTTACATCTGTGTTTTGGGTCATTGTCCTGTTGCAGCATCCATCCTCTTTTTAGCTTCATATGTCTGACAGATGGCCTCAGCTTTTCCTGAAAAACCTCCTGATAAACATTTTAATTCGTTTTTCCATTAATGATTGCAAGTTGGGGGATGAGGTGTTGAATGTTGGTGAGCTCCTCCACTTTTCCTTTCACATTTTTCCTCCACACATGATGTTGTGTGTTCCTTCCAAACAGTTCAACTTTCGTTTCATCAGTCCACAAAATATTTTGCCAGAAGTTCTGTCTGTATCTCATTGATAGGATAGCATCTTGCAGTTGATGGAGATTTGTGGGATGCACATCCAGGGCACGAAGCTCCCGTTGCACCACATCCCAAAGATGCTCTATTGGGTTGAGATCTGGTGACTGTGGGGACCATTTTTGTACAATGAACTCATTGTCATGTTCAAGAAACCAGTTTGAAATGATTCAAGCTTTGTTTCATAGTGCATTATCCTGCTGGAAGTAGCCATCAGAGGATGGGTACTTGGTGGTCATGAAAAGATGGCCATGATTAAAAACAATGCTCAGGTAGGCCGTGGCATTTAAACAATGTCCAATTGGCACTAAGGGGTCTAAAGTGTGCCAAGAAAACATCCACCACACCATTACACCACCACCACCAGCCTGCACAGTGGTAACAAGGCATGCTGGATCCATGTTCTCATTCTGTTTACGCCAAATTATGACTCTCATTTAATGTCTCAACAGAAATCGAGACTCATCAGACAGGCAACATTTTTTCCAGTCTTCAACTGTTAAATTTTGGTGAGCTCGTTTAAACTGTAGCCTCTTTTTCCTATTTGTAGTGGAGATGAGTGGTACCCGGTGGGGTCTTCTGTTGTTGTCCATCCGCCTCAAGGTTGTGTGTGTTGTGGCTTCACAAATACTTTGCTGCATTCCTCGTTTGTAACGAGTGGCTATTTCAGTCAAAGTTGCTTTTCTATCAGCTTGAATCAGTCTGCTGTAGCCACTGAAAGGTCGACTTGGCCTTGTGCTTTGGATTGTTGTCATCATTGTCCAAGTGCCCATGCGCAGCATCCGGGCTGATGAGTGCAAATTTTACTCCAATATTTTCAGATAACATGCTGCATTCATCTTGCCATTATTTTTTTAGACCAAGTTTCCTGTGCCTTTGTAGCTCACACATCCACAAAACATCAGCGATCCACCACCATGTTTCACAGTAGGAATAATGTACTTTTCATTATAGGCCTTGTTGACTACTCTCCAAATGTAATGTTTATGGTTTTTCATCACTCCAAATGACTTTGTTCCAGAAGTTTTGACACTGTTTGACATATTGTAAGCGAGATGCTTTGTGGCATTTGTGTAGTAATGGCTTTCTTGACCATGCAGCCCATAATTATTTGTGGGTATTTCTTTGCATCCTGAACAATTTTACTGGCAGTTATGGCTGAATTTTTATTTGGTCTAGAGTTTGAACACTGCTGATTGGCATTATTAATTCCTTGTATATATTTTTATATCCCTTTCCAGTTTTATACAGTTCAATTACCTTTCCCAGATCCGTTGACAATACTTTTGCTTTCCCCATGACTCAGAATACAGAAACATCAGTGCAGCACTGGATGAGAGATGCAAGGGTCTGTCAGGAGCCCAGAAACTCACTGACCTTTTATACACACACAGTGATTACAAGCAAACCGATCACAGGTGAGGATAGTTACCTTTAGCAGCCATCCAAACCTGTTTGTGTCACTTGATATCAGGCCAAAATCCCCAGGGTATGTAAACTTTTGATCAGGGTCATTTGGGTAGTTTCTGTTGTCATTGTGAGTTAACAAAGAGTAAACACATGTTTGACAATAAATGGCTTCACCCAACCACAAACTATGAGTGAAAGGAAAGTTTTTATGTTATCATTCATATTCTCTGAAAATTGGCCAAAAATCACGTTCTTATAAGCCTATGAGCAACTTATGAGCACAACTGTATGTCAAACTAAAAATAATTGTATTTTTAGATTCAGTCAACCTACAGATAAAATTGGTTCTGTAAAACTGACATTTTAACATTTCACTTGCACTGGCCCATCTAGGTCTTAAAATCAAAGCATAAGACCCAAACTTGCGAGCGTGAATATTGCTGTACAGTGTTGCATATAACATATGACACTGCCTATAAATATCATCATCTGTCATGTTCTCTGTGATGATATTGCCAAGCATTAGTATTTGACAAGCATACTGTTCACGTTGACAGCACTCCTCTACTTTCTTTCTTCATTTCTTTTTGTTTGTTTTCCAAGCAGACAAAAGGTCAAGGATTCTCGTGGCCAGTCGTATTTTGAGACTCTTTTAAACTTTAGATGTGACATGTTTCATTTGTCTTACCAGAAGTGCACTTTCACCACTCGTATAAAACCCATGTTTGGTCCATATTGAGTGTGTTTCTTTTTTGCGCTCTCAGGGTTCAGACGATTGCCTGGTGAAGATCTGGGGAACAGATGATGGCCGTCTGCTGGCCACGCTGCGCGGCCACGCTGCCGAGATCTCCGACATGGCCGTGAGCTACGAGAACACTATGATCGCTGCCGGCTCCTGTGACAAAACCATCCGAGTGTGGTGTTTACAGACCTGTGCGCCTTTGGCCGTTCTGGAGGGACATGCAGCCTCCATCACCTCACTCCAGGTACAGTTAGAGGAGCGTCCACAGTTTAGTCAGTAAATTATAATATTAAATGTATGGTATATTTCAGTTTTTAAATTGTTGTCTTTGCAGTTTTCCCCTCTGTGTAGTGGCTCAAAGCGCTACCTGTCCTCCACTGGAGCAGACGGCACCATCTGCTTCTGGCAGTGGGACGCACACACTCTCAAGTTTGGGTGAGAAACGCTCTTATTCACCTACGTCTCGTCATTTTCTATTTTTACATCTGACATGTTTAGTTTGTGTGATTATCTGTTTCTTTTGGCACAATGCTTTAGTTTAAGGTTGCATACATTTTACTTTGTTTCTCTCACATTTTAAGTTTTGCATCTGTATTTTCCTTTGATGTCTCCAGGCAGAGGCCCAGTAAGTTCACCGAGCGCTCCAGACCTGGCGTCCAGATGATCTGTTCTTCGTTCAGTGCAGGTAACTTTAGATTGCTCACTTTGATTTCTTATGCATGTTTCCAGTCCATCCAAGATAAATGGCAACACAGCTGTAAAAACATGTGCATAATTAGCCCAGATTAGCTCGAAAGCACTGAACTTCCCATAGGCCCATATCATGTGAAGGGCCATGTGACAGACGGTGATATTCTGTTTGTCTGTGTTCAGGTGGCATGTTCCTGGCCACAGGGAGCACAGATCACATCATTAGAGTGTATTACTTTGGTTCTGGACAACCTGAGAAGATTTCTGAACTTGAGTCGCACACAGTAAGTGTGGGACTTTTACATTTTTTTTCATTTTAACATCTACATAATGTATTTTTTTATATTATGAAACCTGCCTTTATGTTAGAAATAATGAATCTTTGAATGATACTAAAAAGCCAGACTCAACATAGTATTTTATTTTTCAAAATCACATCATGCAGTATCTTTAACCATTATACATTTTATTTATGTGAAAAAATGTTACAGATATCATCTCTGTTTTCTTTCAGGACAAGGTTGACAGCATCCAGTTCTCACACTGCAGCGATAGGTACGTCTGCTCATTAGCTGCTGTCCTAATGTGCGAGCGCCATAGTTTTTGCGTTTATATTTTTTGCATGCGTGCTGTTGGTTGTTTTATGTAACCTCGAGGTGTTGTACTGTGTCTGGATGGTGTCAGCAAAAACAACACCTTTACTTAGTATCTGATATATTCTGTAATACACTCTACGATACACAAACACACACAGACTCAAACACTTTCTGCACTTGCCGAGTGTTCATATGTATGCACCAATGTGGAGTTAGCAGAAAAACAAGATCAGCAGTAATTCCCTGGGGCTTCTGTAATCTCCGCAGTCAGACATGGACCGAAATATGAAGATGGAAAAGTGGGATAGATGCATTTGGATCTGTGCAGATGACATCTTTTTACAGAAAGCTGTGTTACATTCAAACATGTTAAACACAGTTTAGCAGCTGTGTCAGATGTGTTCTGTTTTGTTTGGTTTGTTGTAGGTTTGTGAGTGGCAGCAGGGACGGTACAGCACGGATCTGGCAGCTGCAGCCTCAGGGCTGGAGGAGCATTCTGCTGGACATGCAGACCAAATTACCCGGGTATGTTTGCTTGTGGCTGGCAGGGTCCAGGCTTTCAACTCACACATCTGATATGAAGATTCTGTTGCAATTTATACACTGTTTTAGCAGCTTTATAGCATTTTCCATCTGTTATTTCCATCTACAGTTATTCATGGAGAGTATAAAAGATGCCTTATAATAAACAACTCATGAATAATGTAAAGACTAAACAACACCTGGGGCAGTAAGCGTGACTATGATTGATCACGCCACTGCCCCCAGACACATTATAGAGTTTTATCACACAATCAATGAGGAGAGATGACACTGACTAACACTTTGAATCTTTACCACTTTCAATGAACAATCACTCGACTACAATAGGAATACAGTACCTACCTCAGAAGGCAAGTTAAGAACATAACAGATAACTTTACACATGGAAGTGCTGATTGTCACAGTATAAAGTGAGAATAATTATCCTTGGCTCTAAAGTGATAGGGTCTGACTATCACAATGGTTCCAGCTGTTAAAACTGTTAATGACCAAGATTCTTGTAGGCACATAGTACATAAAGCCTGTTTTTGAATGTGTCCTCAGAAAGTACAACCCACCTCCACTTGAAGATAAAGTAACCAAATTGAAAGTTACCATGGTAGCGTGGGATCGCCATGACAGCACGGTAATCACAGCTGCTAATAATCTAACTCTGAAGGTGTGGAACTCCAACACTGGAAACCTCGTCCACGTCCTGATGGTATGTGATGACTTAACACACTGATTAACTCTTTCGTACCATTTCTTTATTATTCACAAATGTTTTGTTTGGTGAATTTTTACATTAGGGTCACGAGGATGAAGTGTTCGTTCTGGAGCCTCATCCCTTCGATCCAAGAATCCTTTTCTCAGCAGGGCATGATGGGAACTGTATTGTGTGGGACCTTGCAAGAGGAGTGAAGATCCGCTCCTATTTTAATATGGTGAGATTTATGAGCACCTCGTTTCCACTGGAGCATGGTTGGGTCAGTACGCTTAGGTTTTCATAAGCTGCACTGCAATAAAGCATACCGTACCACACTACTTTGGCATGGAATCCCAAGTGTGTGGCCTGCTTTTGAAAAAGGTGGAGGTAAATACAGGTATGTAGGTAAACACTGCAGTCTGCTGATTGGATGATAGATCAACCCTACTTTAGCAAAAATGAAAAGCAAAAACGCAAAACTGAAAAGTTTCTTTCAAGGTGTGAGGTGTGTCTTGTTTTTGTGATTATTAGTGAAATTATAAATGAAAACATGCTAAATGTTGTACACAAAGCTAGTGTTTATTATTTATTTCCAGTTTTAAACAGAACGCTACTTGTTTTTTACTTTGCTAAATGTCATTGTCAACATTGCATTAAGCTGTATTAATGTCATGTTCAGAAAACTGCCAGTCTACCGTAAACAATCAAATGTTTGCTGAAGCAGCATTTGGTTGCACCTCCAGCTTCTCACATGCTCTCTCTCTTCTTTATTTTAATTATTGCCATCACATCAAAGTTTGTAGAAAGTCCGCTTCAAATATGATTTTTTATCTCATAAAGAATCACAAGTTTTGTTGCACTTGTGTACAGTTGATGTAGCAGATGTTGCTCTTTTGGACGCTGCTCAGTTAAAACAAGTGCATCTTAGGCACTGCCTGGACCGAACGGAGCCCTACTGAGCTATTAAAGTCTTTTTGGTCTTGCTCACTTTCTTTCATACGTACTTCACCTTTCTTGCTTTTTTATTCAAAGTGAGGATTAAAGGTTCAATCTCCTAATACCCCTCCCCTCACACATGTCACAAAGGTGAGAGATAAGTATGTCATGTTAGGCACAAATATTACTGTTATTATTCTCTTTTGTCAAACTATGAAGCGTAGAAGGCACAGAAAGTGTAATAAATAATTTGAAACAAGCAAAACAAACTTTTACTGTGTTTTGCAATCACATTTTCCTCATTTTTTTAAAATTTTATTTATCATTCTCAATCTATAATTTTTTCTGCTCTGACATATTCATGTTGCTAAACACATTTAGTTAATTTGCACGAAGTGGCTTCTTGTGGCAAATACATGCAAAAAAAAATATATATATATTTTTTGTATGCACTGTATTTATTGTTGGTCTCCATGGTAACAAGCGGTAATGAAAGTCTCGGAGCAAATGAGCCCGTCAATATGCTACTCAGTCGACCGATTGTCAGTAGTGATCTGGCGGTAGTGAGTTGTGCTAATTAATAACGCAGTGTGTGGTGCTATTAAGGAAACTAAAGTCAGCTTGAAACTGACTAAGTCTGAAGCACAGAATCTGAACCACTCTGCTGCTCCCACATACAACATATTTTCCAACTGTCATCTAACACACCCCTTTGCATTACTGTGTGTTTAAGCTGTTGTGCCTCTGTTTCATCATCGCACTGCAGAGGATCGACAACTGAATAAACCACAAAAGAAACAGATTAGCATTTATTTTAGAGAGAAAACCAAACTCATTTTAATAATGCGTTCAGCTACATTTAAAAATACCCTCTTTGTTGGAGATGAATAAAACTGAGTATCCAGCTTTATTGGTCTACTTTGTTTTATTATTAAATGCCACTGTGTGAAAAAATACAAAGAAGCAAAAATTGTCTCCAGTGAGCATTACATTTGATTTAAGTGATTTCTAATTATTTGTGCTTGTCAGACAGCTGCCAGGACTTTTTTATTCATACAAGGGAATTATTTGGAGTGTGTATTAATATCCACACTACTTTTCTTTCTGTGTGGATAGATTGAGGGCCAGGGGCACGGGGCGCTGTTCGACTGCAAATGTAGCCCAGATGGGCAGCACTTTGCCGCCACTGACTCTCACGGGCACCTGCTTATCTTTGGTTTTGGCTCGAGCAGCAAATATGACAAGGTAAAGCAGCTTCAGTTAGATCTATTTTTCACTTTTGTTATGTGCCTGTAGTAGTGATTTTGTCATTGAAATGTTTTTAATGTGCCCATGCAGATCGCAGACCAAATGTTCTTCCACACTGACTACCGGCCGGTGATCCGAGATGCCAACAATTATGTTCTAGACGAGCAGACTCAACAAGCGCCGCATCTCATGCCCCCTCCCTTCCTGGTGGACGTGGACGGGAATCCTCATCCTCCCAGATACCAGCGGCTTGTGCCGGGCAGGGAGGGCTGCAGGGATGAACAGCTTATCCCTCAAATGGGGGTCACTTCTTCAGGTACAGAGGCTTAAGTTAGACTCACTGGTGTAATCTTTTAGCACAATGTTGGAGCATATTGGCTCGAACTGGCTTGTAGTTAAACATGGTTTCTTGTGCACTCTAGAGTAGAGCAGCCGCCAGATAATCAAAGACACCTGTTAAACTGATCAGACAGTTTATTTTATGTGTTCAATGAGGAGCTCATACTGAAAATACTAATAATCAGTATATTCAAATAATATACAACATAAAATAACCAGTAAAGAAAAAGCCAAAGCAAATAATTAGTGGTTATCTTAATGTTTTAAAGCTTTTTTGCTTATAGTGTAGCTTTAGAAATATTTAGAGTGTTGAATTCTTTTAATGGTATTGTTCTCCTTTTTTCTGTTTGTTTCAGGCTTGAACCAAGTGGTGAGTGAGCAGGCAGTGGATGGACCCAGTCCTCTGGATAGTATGATTCAGAGGCTGCAGCAGGAACAGGACCAAAGACGTGCAACCAGTGACTCTTCGGCCTCTGCTTCTTCTTCTACGACTGCTGCTGGCATAAACACCCGATCCAGCAGAGGTAGGACAGTTTTCCTACTGTAACTTATAGCTCTCAAAGCTGGGCAATATGTGTGTAAATGTATTCTGTAATTCTATAATAATATAATTCTATAATTGACCAAATTGACCTGAGAACATTAATGATTAAATTGTGTTTAAACCATTATGATTGATTCTTGTCTGTTCAGGATCTGTGGGCTCCCCCACAGAGGTACACTCCCCACCCAATGTGGGTCTACGTCGCAGTGGGCAGATCGAGGGGGTCCGCCAGATGCACAGTAATGCCCCTCGGAGCCAAATGGCCACAGAGGGCGACCTGGTGGCCTGGAGCCGCAGGGTACTGGTCCCAGAGCTGGAGGATGCATCTGTCAGGTATTAACACATGACCCCAGTGCTTCACTTTATGAATGTCCATCCATTTGAGGATGTGATTTACATGAATGCTGAATTTACATCATAATTATGTATGTGTGCCCTTATTGTGTAGCCGGCAGGTGAACTGGAGAGAGGCTAAAGGAGAAGAGGAGATCAATATTTACCAGTCAGAAAGAAGGAGACGTACAATCCACTCTCTGCCTAAGGAGAGCAGAGTAAGTGACACATAATCAAACATGCACAAATAATATTTATTTTACATGAGAGAACCCAAACATTTTGTACATTTAAATTCTCATTTTAATGATGCATTGTTTTATTCTCTTAATTGACCCTTTGTTGTCTGTTGCAGGTTCATCCTTCATCTGAGAGCGCCGTTGATGAGGGAAGGCGGAGCCAGGGTAACCATGGTTACCACACTCGCGCTGCCATGGAAGAGACAAGTCGACAGAGCGCTGAAGTTGCAGACGATGATGAGAGCACTTCAGAGGTAGATGTACTAAACTTGTCAGGGCTTTTGTTTTATTTATACTAGTATTTATTTAGGTGAACCTAATGTTCTTTACTTTTTACAGGCCGCAATGACTTAGCTTTATCTACAGCTCTTCTTGTACATTACATCTTTGTGTGTGTGGAAAAGCAATAAGACGCATGTATGTTTTCAGACAGAGATAGATGTCCGGCAAATCAACGGTCACTCCTCGGAAGATGAGAAGGAAGAGGAAGAAAAAGAACCATGGCCTGATGATCACAGCAGTTCAAGGTGAGAACACACACAAATATCTCCTATCTCCTACAGATAACAAAAAAAATACTCTATATAGTGTATACACATGCAGATACATTTGTATATTCAGTCTCTTTTGTGTGGTTTATCTCCAGTGAATGCTCCAGCGATTATTCAGACTGGACGGCAGATGCAGGTATCAACCTTGAGCCACCCAAGAAGAGTGTGAAAGTGAAAAAGAAAAGCAGTGGCTCTGAAGAAGACGGAGACAAAAAGACAAAGGAGGGGAAGAAAGAGCGAAAGAAAGACAAAGTAGAAAAAGATGGCACATTACCAAAGAAGACAAAGCCAAAGGAGAAAAGGAAGGTTTGTTGTTTTGTTGTGAAATTCTTACACATCATGTAAATTAAAATAAAACATTAAGTATTCACATATTCTCCTTGTGTGTTTGACACAGAGGACAGAACTTCAGGACCAAGGACTTACTCTGGAGGAGTGGCTGCCCTCTTCTTGGATCACAGACACCGTGCCCCGGAGATGTCCTTACATACCGCAGATGGGAGACGAGGTACGCTCACTCTGTTTATGCTGCTTTCATGTCAGCATATGTGTCCCACATGTCACAGTGCTAATGCCAACACACAGGCTTGTTCATGTATGTATTAATAAGTGTCTGTTACCACCCACACGGCCTCAGCAGGCTTTGACCTAAATTACTTGCCACATCCATACCAACATCCAGGCTCCAATTTCATTGACAAATCATCTTACATTTAGATTTATTCATTTAGCTGACGCTTTATCCAAAGCGACTTACATTGTTCTACAGTAATTACCAGTGTTACAGCCACTGGAGGCAAGGTGGGTTAAGTGTCTTGCCCAAGGACACAATGATAATATGAACTATATGGGGAGAGTGAGAATCGAACCACCTACCTTCCGGTTGAAAGACAACTGCTCTATCCACTGAGCTACTGCCGCCCCATCTTCAGTCTATCATGAGCCATTTTAAAACAGCATTACTACAAATGAAAAATATGCTTTACCGTTAACATGGCTCTTTTAAGATAATCAAAGTCCTGTTATGATACATTTTGGGTGATCTTTTGTGATGCTTGGTTTTTTTTTACTGTTCTAGGCACTTAGTTTTCAAATGGTGTGTGTACAGGTATATTACTTCAGACAGGGCCATGAAGCGTATGTGGAAATGGCCAAGACAAAGAAAATTTTCAGCATCAATCCTAAGAAGCAGCCTTGGCACAAGATGGAACTTCGGGTGAGGACAAAAATAATAAAGTCTGTTATGTATGTTTATTGTATTTTATTTGTGTGCACTAAAGCCTTCAATCTATTCTATATTTTTTTTAGTATGACAGTTATTTTCTAGATATTTTGTATCAATTCAACTTTCTTAATTCCTAAGGACAAATTCATTGTTAGGTCTCTTTTAAAATAAATAAAAAAAACAAATGAATTGATCCAGACTTTAGCTGCCATAGACTTGACTGATTGTCTTAACACAGTCGGGAAGAAGGAGTTCTCCTGACGTTCCGTCCTGCAGCTCACTGATCTCAAGACGTTCACTGGCTGCTCGCTGTTGTTTAAAAGCTGAGTGCAGGGGTTAGTCCATGTAGTTCAGTATGGCATCCGTTGTCTGAGAATTAAGTTTAATGGTTCGAGCATAGTCCTAGTTCTGTCAAAACTTGATGTACTGGGTGACATTTTGTAACGGAACTATAATAAAAGGCAGAGTAGTAAAAAAAAAAAAATAGCCCTAAAAATAGAAAACATTTCATTGGAATTTCTTTGGAACATGGCCTGTGATTATGTAACAGTGTGTTCCGTATACTAAACCTTGTCTTCAGAAAGCCTTCCTGCTTTATTATCACATCAGCCATAATGTTGCTTTTATGTGATAAATGTTCATGGTTTTACTTCTGCATATAAATCTGCTTTTAAAGGAAATAAGAAATGTGATGCATGCTCTTTTACTTAAATACATACATACTTACATACAATATATACACATATTTTTCCATGTGTGGAAAAATTTTTGTAATTGTAATTTTTGTAATTGAATAATATTGTAGAGACCATAGAAACCTTTTTCTTTCACACAACACACACAATCTTTCCACCTTTTTAAATTTCTATATGTCTTAGGTGTACTTACTTAAAAGATAACAAACTAACAAAAGACAAACTGGAGTCATTTCCTCTGCTCACAGATAAGTAAAACTGATATATTTTTATTTATTTTTTTCTATTGTGCTTAGGAGCAGGAATTGATGAAGATTGTTGGGCTCAAGTATGAAGTAGGCTTGCCTACACTGTGCTGTCTGAAGCTCGCTTTCCTGGATCCTGACACTGGCAAACTGACTGGAGGGTCTTTCTCTTTGAAGTAAGTGGCAAGTGAGCAAAGAGTGTCAAGTAGTTCCAGTCTATTAAAGGTACAGTGTGTAAAATGTAGCATCCCGTTAAACAGACTGGAACACATGAGTCAAAAGTATGTTTTCAGCATTGTACCCCCCCAAACTTTTCCTTTTTTTTTTTCCTTTTAAAGCCACATAGAACCCGGTGGAATGTTTTACTATCCCCTGTTCGCACTGTGCACAGCTGTAATAGAAACACATTCATGTTTCTATTCTAAGCACTATTGTGTATAAAGGTGTTTGACATTTGAGTTAAATGGATTTTGTTGGCATCTGCCCTACTTCCACTATGTTTGTTCATAGACAGCAGCATGGAGCATTTAAGGTGGTGTAAAAAAAAAATAGGCTGTGAGGCGTGGAATGTGCCAATGTCATTGCCAAAAGTATTAAAAACTTCACACCCAACGAATTTTTAAAGCAATAATTTATGAATGTACTGATTACATTTTTTGTATGTTCTATGAGAATCCCCATTAATTAACAACCTGGTCCTCAAGACTACTAAAACCAAGGAGCTAAATGTGGATTACAGGAGGGAAAGAAACAGACATTCAGCCCCTGTACATTGACAGGAACTTTGTGGAGAGGGTGACCAACTCCAAATTTCTGGGCGTCACCATCGTGGACAACCTGACCTGGAGCGCCAATACCACTGCGCTAGTAGAAAAAAGGCCCAGCAGAGCCTGTATTTTCTGAGAATTTTCAAGCAGAACAACCTGAGTGAGAAACTGCTGTCCTTCTACCTCTGCTCCATAGAGAGCATTTTAACGTAGTGTGTCTGTGCTTGGTCTCCAGAAGGTCACTGCCACAGCCCAGGAGTTCATCGGCCGCCCTCTCCCATCCCAAGGACCGTGCAGTTCCTGCTGCCTCAAAAAAGCAAAAAAAACATTTTATGTTACATAATCTGTTTCAATTGTTGCCTTTGGGCAGAGAATACAAAACTCTAACAATTTAAAAAACTGTTTTTATCCCAGAGTTGTTGTTGCCTGAAATACTGCTACAAACTGACACTCTTTCAGTGTTGTATTTTAACTTTTTTATGTGCAATTTTAGGGAGCTGTGCAATAATTGAATGTGATGGATGTGTGTTTTTAACTTAGCCTTAATCTTTTTACCTTTTAACATTTCCTCCGTGTTTTTTATTTATAACTTTCTTGTATTTAGTCAGTGCACTTGGGAATTGCATCCAGTTTTGTTGTACAATGACAATAAAGATATTCTATTATAAGTTGTTTCATACTTTTTTGCATTATGTCATGTTGCAGGTACCACGACATGCCTGACGTAATTGACTTCCTGGTGTTGCGTCAGCAGTTTGACAACGCCAGAAGAAGGCAGTGGAGTATAGGTCGGACAATTTCTTCTTTGGTTACTGCACCTTATCAAAGTGCAGTAGGCTTAAGACTGTGAACATTTTCTTTCATCTGACGTGCTGTGTGATATTTGTGTAGGCGACAGGTTTCGGTCCGTGATTGATGACGCCTGGTGGTTCGGGACCATAGAGAGTCAGGAGCCATACCAGCCCCAGTATCCAGACAGCCTCTTTCTCTGCTACAATGTCTGGTATGAACACAGCTTCACACAATTCAATTATTAACACTGAAAATTTATTAAGACAAACCATTTACAAATTTTACGCGTTATATATCAATCTGGATATTGTAAACAGCTTCTCAGTGGTAAAATTAGACTTGAAATAATAAGTTAGATGAATGTCATTTTAGAACCCTGTACTGTCTACATCCTTTGTTTTTGTGCCATTAGTGACTCACATTTGAAGGTTTAATTATCCTTTTACTATGTAATAGAGGCTTTTGTCCACAAAGCCCTTCATGGAAATGTTTTGCTAGTAATTTGCGAGGCATTTACTTCAAGCACAACAACATAATGTTTGCAAAAGGTGACTTATGCAAAAAGAGAAAAACAACAACGGCACGTATTAACAGAAAATGTGATAACGCTGATGACTCATCATTATGATTTGTTCTTGTTTAGCTGGGATAACGGAGACACAGAGAAGATGAGCCCGTGGGATATGGAGCCTGTCCCTGATGACGGTGGGTGTCACAAAAATCTAAAACTGAATCAGAACAAATGTCATATTTTTATATACTAATGTTCTGTCATTTGTTTATTTTTACTACTGTGTTTTGTGCAGCCACTTTCCCAGATGAGCTGGGATTGAGTGTACCGCTGACTGAGGAGGAACATCGGGAGCTGCTGTATGTCCCCATGGATGGAGAGTGGGGCTGCAACGCACGAGCAGACGAGTGCGATCGCATCATCAAAGCCATTGACCAGCTTTGCACACTCGGTATGATCTGACTTTTCCACTGATTAGATGTAAGAAAACAGGTGAAGTTAAAGCCATGAGGACATGTTTCCCGTTCACATCGCGAGTCACTGCTCTGAGCTCATAGACGTGAGCCCTGCAGGGAAGTGGATCATATGCTAAAAGGCACAAGCTGCTAACACACTGTGCCAGATATGGAGGTTCTTGTTTGGATTCCCGTTAAATGATGTAATGATGTCACTTTAGATAGAGACATTGTATCACTGCAATGCATGGTAAGACAAGAAGGTTGGATCAGAGCTCCCTCTAGTGACAGATTAGGGACTTGGAACACATGAACAAGCAAATAAAGAGCACTTCTAGATCTTGCTGTACTCCTACGCTTCAGTTGCAGTTGGAGAGATTTTGACTAAAGTACTTGATAGTGACTGAAGTCACTGTGATTAAGTATTAGATTAGAATACTTAGGTTGGCCTTTTACTTTTACTTACTGTGATACTTACTGTACTGTACGGTGCTCTTACCCCATTGTGGGACTAATAGAGGTTTTCTTATCTTATAATAATTTAGAATGACGTATTAATTAATTCATTTTTTTATTTATTTACTTACCTGAGTTTAACTTTGTTTTCCAAGTCATTAAGTTTTAAATGTTGACAATTTTATAATATCTAAGCTCTGGTTGTACATAATTACTTTTGGTTATTATTGTAATGCCAGTAATGTAATGCCATTTTTTTGCCTCCACTTTCTTAACCTCAGATGTGGCAGCACCATTTGCCTTCCCAGTTGACCTGCAGGCCTACCCGACCTACTGCACTGTAGTGGCCTATGTCACCGACCTCAGCACCATACGGCAAAGGCTGGTCAACCGCTTCTACAGGTAATTCACACCAGTTTCTTCAGTGAGTGTGAACATAAAAAATAAATATATATATATATTTTAACGCTTGGTGAAAACATTTGTCTTTCAGGCGATTGTCCTCTCTGATGTGGGAGGTTCGATACATAGAACACAACGCCCAAACATTCAACGAGCCCGGGGCATTCATTGTCACCACCGCTAAGTTTGTGTCTGACCTCATGCTGCAGTTTATTAAGTATGTTTATTTAATCTTCATGGAGCTCCCCTTCTGATTGTTTAGACCTTTCCAAGTAATGTTTTTCATAGACTTACTTTTGCTCCTGCTATCTTGTTTTTTTATTTTTATAAATTTTTTTTATAGGGACCAAAATTTGACAGACCTCATGCCACTTTACAAAACTATGAAGAAGGCAACGTTCTCTGACTCTGAAGACTCAGTATGTTTAATTCTTTGCTATTTCTCTATGTTCAATTCAGTTAAATTCAAGCTTTGAGGCACTAATTTGTTTCTATGTAGGATGAGGAGGAAGAAGATGAAGACACTAACACTCCTGGAACATCCACAAGAAACAAAGTAACATCAATAAACCCTGTCCTCTTTCTAATTAAATGCAGATTGGGCTCTCTTAAGACAATTTATCTTGGTTGTTTTTATTCCAAAGGGTCGGCGGCCCATAAAACGCCAGCTGCGAAGCCGACCTCCCTCATATGACCCCCATTCATGGAAGGGACGCTGTAAAGAGCTGCTGGACCTCATCTTTCAGTGTGAAGACTCAGAACCCTTCAGAGAACCAGTGGACCTACAGGAGTACCCGGTAAAATTATGGCTTATTTTGTAGAAATATTAGGGCTCCCACTTCAACAATCAGCACCTATTCCAGTTTTGTAGACCAAGTCATAGTTCTCTTCTCCCTAAACTCTCACATCATTACTGTTTATCATTTCCTCTATTGTTTCTGTAGGACTATCTGGAAATAGTAGACTCTCCGATGGACTTTGGCACTGTTCTTAGCACACTCACAGCGGGAAAATACCAGTCTCCCATTGAACTCTGCAAAGATGTCCGACTCATTTTCAGCAATTCTAAAGCTTACACGCCAAGTAAGAAGTCCAGGGTAAGTCAATCCAACTGACAAAACAAAGCTCACTGAATGAATGCTTTTCTCTTTTATATAGTTAGTTATACACAGGTTTTCATAATATTGATGTGATATGTTTAGATATACAGTATGAGTCTGAGGCTCTCCGCTCTGTTTGAGGAGCATATCAGTCCCATCTTGGCAGACTACAAAGCCATTCATGGACTGACCGACAGACTGACAAGACAGGGCACTGACAGACAGACGCGCCATACAACAGACAGACAGACACGGCACGCTATGAAGAGGAGAAGGAGGAGGAGCGACTCTCCTGCAAGCAGCACTGCATCCAGGTACTAGATCAATTTGCCAGATCAATTTGCTTTCATTTGGGGATTTTCTGATTTCATTTGGGGATTTCTGCTTTCATTTGGGGATTGATAGTTTTCTATAAACCCTATAAAACACTGTTTATAATATGGCTTCCAGCCCAGAGAGGAAGAGACGCGTGTCATCCAGGGGGATAGCAAAGAGAGAGCCATCCCCCCCTCAAACACGACCACCCTTTCTGAGACAGAACATCCCATCAAAACAGCTCCCACAGCTGGTTAATGGGAAAGCAGACACTCCAGCTGCAGGACGGACCCGCAGCTCAGCACGACACTCTGCACTTTCTCCACCTTCCTCAACACAAAACAACACAAGCAACTCACAAACCACAGCAGGTGACAACTCAAACAATGCAAAGTTTGACAAATTGCTCTTTAGTTTAAATTGATTTTAAAAAAAACATATAAATGTTACCATGTCTATGCCTGTTTCCAGAGTCGACAAGATCATTGCGGGCTCATAACTCTTTGTCAGCTTCAACAGCAACTGAAAGAGTGACACTATCACCTGCTGCTGAAAACAGTGGAGGAAGCACCCGTCGGAAACTCAGGACCCCTGTACGACACACACCAGGTACGATAAAGTTTACACCAAAAAGGGTACTTTTACTGGTGTCAGTGTAAATGATGGTTTAGGAATTGTATCTCATTTTGTCAGAAGAATTGTAGATGCTTCTGTATTTTGTAGACATTTTTGAATTTCTCTTGTAGAATCTCCTGTCAGTCCTGCATCTCAAAATTCATCTCACCTGAATGGCCACAACAGTCATGTGACTCTCGGAGTGGGGAGGAGGAGTCGCAGATCTGGGATGGAGCATCCACTGAGTCCTCCAGGAGAGACTCCAGGGAGTCCGTCAAGGCCACGAGGCCGGCCAACTACCAAAAAGAAAAAGAGCAGGCAGGAGCTGGACGAGGACCTGAGTCAGTCAACAGGTGATGAAGGCGGGACATCCTCTGCACAGGAAACCTCTGTGCTGTCAGACTCTAGTATGGCATCGCCTCGGCGACGCGGACGGCCCAAAGTTGTAAAAGCTGAGGACACACCCCCTCCCACAGAGTCCCCCGAGCCACTGAGGAGGAGCAGCAGACACGCAACAGAAGAGGTCACACCCCCTCCTCAAAGCACATCACAACGGTCCAGTCGGAGGGAACCTCATACAGAAGAGAAAGGAGAGGGAGAAGGAGGGTCAATGCGTACTCGTAACCAGGGGCGACGCTCGGCCTGGTACATGGAGGAGGACTCTGAGGAGGAGCAGAGGCAGCTGCTGTTTGAGGACTCCTCCATCACCTTTGGGACCTCGTCGAAGGGCCGCGTTAGGAAGCTGACAGAAAAGGCCAAAGCCAACCTGATTGGCTGGTAACAGACTCCTGTAACAGACTCCTGTTAATGAATCAGCTGTAGAAACGCTCAGAGGAGTCGTACCTGCTGGTGTGTGTGAATGTATGAGCTTTTGTAAGAGAAGTCAGCAAAAGGGAACCGAATCCTTTGACCAGCTGCTGCGTCTCAGTCATGAAGGAAACCAGCCAATATGCGTTTGCTCCTCCTTCATTATTGGTCCATGTTGGATCCTGCAGGAAGGAGTTTCTGGGGCTTGTTACTGTCCTGTCAAACCTACCACTTTGTCTGACAGCAAACAGACTGGGCTAAGAAAAAGTGCAGTACTTGCAAAAGTCATGAGTAGAGCTAGATGTATCTTTCAGAAAGTTTTCTCTAGATAGGTCAAAGTTGTCCGCTAAGATGAATTTTTCAAATCATTTCCCTGCGGAGCCTGTGTTCAATCTTTGATGGACTACAGACCACTGGCCTGGAAACATCTTTTTTACTCAACATCCCTCTCTGCTTTTTGTAAGATTTGTACAATATGACTGGCTGTCGGTTTTGGAAGTCTTACACATAACCTGTCTGTGTGTGCTAAATACCAAATGGTGTACCTCACCCGGTACTGTAGATATGTAGTTCTGTTTACTATTGATGTGTTTGGGTGAGTTTTTTTTGCATGACCATTAAGACGACTTGTTTTATAGACACTGTTCTTACTGTGAGCGAGAGAGAAATGATGCACGAGTGAAAGGGGACATTATTAATCCTTGTCGATGATATTTCAGTGCGTTCCATCGTTAGCAATACCTTGTGCCTTGACGTGTTTGTGAGTGTGTGAGTGTTCTGCCCTGCAGTGTGCGTGTGTGTGTGTGTGTGTGCGTGTGTGTGTGTGTGTGTGTGTGTGTGTGTGTGTGTTTGTGTGTTTGTGTGTGTGTGTATGCATGCGTGTGTGCGTGAGAGCTTGCATTGTGGCTGTGTTTCAGTGAGTATCTGAAGGCGAGTTTGGGTTTTATAACACGGGAGTGTGTTGTTCACTTTCAGCGTTCAAACAGTGGCATACAGTTTGATCATTGCAAAACCTCTCAAAGAAATGTATTTATAGCAGTTGAAAAAAAATGTTGCTATTGTAAACATACCATTATATCCTATTGTCTTTTTAAAGTGCAGAAAATGGAGCTTTGGGGACTAGCTTATCACAGATGCAGTTATTGGGAGAATTCTGTGTATTTTAAAGCAACAGAACATGGAATTTTTAATATTGGTATGTTTTTAACCTGACCACATACAGTAAGGTACATACCCATACAATTCTGTCTCGCATGTTCTAGCACTTTCTCAAAGCGGATCAGATGAAACGGGATCAGACTCACTTTCGGATCGACACTTTCATTCAACTTTCTTATTGTGTGCCTTTGCTGCTCCGGCATTTCGAGTCCTTGTTTCTCCTTTTTGGGGCCTTTCAAATCTAAAAACAAAATTTCCCGGCTCAAGTTGTCAAGTTGAAAGTTGGACTTTGGGTCCGGACCACAAGTCTTGTGCAGACGGCAAATGAAAGAGAGGACTTTCCACTACAGAGCTATTTGATTTTACTGTGATGGTAAAAGGAAAGTGGACATCTCTTAGAAAAAACAGCTTCAAGTGTTGTCACATATTATCCATAATATATCATGTGTTGTAGGTGTTTTTGTGATGCGCAGTCAATGCCAAATTCTGTCTTGGGGCACTGAAGTTTTAGAACATGCCGTTTTGAATGTGTTCATTTTTAACAATTAGTTTTATGTCAGTTTGTGAAATAGTCTTTGTGAATTCCCATTAAGGTCAATATTTCCATGGCTTTCATTTGGGATGTTGCTTATATTTTAACTCTGCTGCACTTATTAGCACAGTTATCCTTTCTGTTAGTCCATCGTTAATGTTTTTATTCATAAGGTCCTCAGTGGCACAGAAAGGAATTTTTGATTGTTATATCTCTGTTATGAATGAAATACAATTTTTTATATATATATATATATATATATATATATAGAGAGAGAGAGAGAGAGAGCATTATGAAATAGAATATGAAAAACAAATTATAATTTCAGGCGGTGAAAAGGAACTCATTTGTATTACACAAAATATACATATTAATATATGAACCGACTTAAAACTATATGAAATAACCAAATGCAAACCTGACTTTGGCCAATTATAGATGAAGATGATTTACAAAGATGTGCATTATTTATGATTGTCTTTTAATATAAAATGCAGTTAAACTCTAATTTGGTGTTTTAGTGAAATATGATTGGTTTTATAAGTTTAAATCAGAGCCAGAGCATTTATAATAGAGATAGAAAATCCATATATGGCACTGACTCCACCTACTTTTATTGCACATGCTCCCACTACATCATCATCTTATTTTTATTCAAATGCAACATTTATCAATTTGTCTATTAAGTTTATGGTGTACTCAACATTTCTCTGGGCTGTGCCAAAGTGTGGCAGAGTGAGGTTGTGGTTTGTGGTCAGAGGTTAAAGGTCACATTGTATAAGTGTGGAGTGAAGTGGCTGAGTTCAAGGCCCCGAGGAAATTTTGGGTGGAAACATTGTGTTTAAAGGACAATGTCGGATTGGAAACAAAAACTGCACATAGTCTGGTTTTGATTTCAAGTGAACTGATTGAAGAGGTTGTTAGTTTGGATATTTTTTATATATAAATGAGTTAATGCAAAAATAAGCTTCATGCTAGAATGTATGTGTAGGGAAGTACTGCTGTCCTGTTAGTTCATACCAATATTTTAAGTAAATAAACAGTTGTGTTTCCATATTCATACTTGTGCTTGTCTTTTTATGTTGTACGTTTAGTCACTTTGCATCAGTTTAATTCAAATATTAAAATATGTGTAATAATATATAATTTATAATGTATAATGTATTAGGTCTTTTGTGTACAACTCTGGCCTCTTGTGGCGCATCTGCGTAACTGCGTCAACACGCCCGGAACCCCTGTTTGTACCTGACGTGGCGCGCAGCTAAAGGTCCGATGGTTCCTTCGTGGGCTGACACTATTGGGTAGAAAAAACAAGTTTGTTGAGTTCTAACAAAAAAAATGCAAATTCAAATGTGGTTTCGATATGGACGAGTGTGTTTCTTCAGTAAATAAAACGCCTTCTGTTCCCCCAGACGATCAAAACTACTTCATACGCAATGTATTCCACATAGGTTTGCCTGGAAGCATTTGAACAAGGTAAATATTAAATATCCTATAACTAATTTGGGAAATTGCTGGGATGTACGTATCATTTTTAGCATATTGTGTGCAAATGGTTTTCTGGCTAGTTCCATATTGTGTTGTAACTGGACTTTCGATAGCTCTGTCTTGATTTGTAGTTGTTACACCTGACATTTCCCAGGTAACACTCGCGCCGACATGCCCCAGCTCACGGCTACGACGGTGCTGCAGCTCGCGCTTATTCTGTCTGCCGTGCCCGCGCAGTACTACCTCTCGCGCTGGTATGGCTCCACGGCCACGCAGCGCTACCACGCGACCACACGGTACGAGACACTAAACGTGTTATTTTAGGTGGGCCGGTGAATTAAAGCTGGAGTAGAAAAAGTGTTGTGGTTATTATCCGAAAAAAATCAAAATAAAGCACTGACATTGATTATTGTTCATAACCCATAGTATTGTATTTTGACCAACTAAAAAGGAGATGGGGGTTTTGGTGACAAAATATTTTTTTTAAAATACGTTTTTATTTTAATTAAAAGTAAGCTATAAATAATTAAAACATAACATATAAAACAATTTGTAAAAGTATGTAATGACAGTAAGTACGACAAACAATTCTTTATCTGTAAATTAGCTTGTACTTTCAGATGTAGGCTACTTGGATGACCCAAGTTGGATCATAATTAAGAAAGAGAACCAGTGCAAAGGAAACGAATTATAACTGTACTAAAATCCCACACTAAGCAGGCTTTGGACTAAAATAAAATAGTGAAGAAATGACAGAAGGCAACCTATTTGAAATTAAAACAAAAAGTAACATGTAACGCAACCAATGAAAAAAGGAGTGAAATAAAAAGTACTGGTATTTGCTCCAAAATGTAGTGGAGGAGATCTAATTTAATGTTTAGAACAGATATATGAAAGGAATATATAGAAGTACTTTTACTTGACATTACATTCCACCCCTGCAGCCTTCTCCGGATTTGGAAAGAGTGGAGGTCGTCTTGCCTGAATGGCACAGCGTGGATGGAGTGGACCAACCAGCAGTTCTCCAAAGTGAAGTGAGCATGCATCTGTAATTTTAATAAACTCTTTATTGTGATTTTTAAATTACGTTGTACCAAATAGTCTTTTAATTTCTTCAGGTCATATTTTGGTTTTGAGACAGACTCTGACGTGTCTCAACAGACCCCTCCCGTCGAGAGCATGCTTATTGACAATGACGAAGGATATTTTGGAGGTATAGTACTACGTTTAGCTTATAATATATTTGTAGACATTTTTGGTTGACATTATTTCCATTTCAGACCAGAATGCTATATTAGATGTCTCTTTTAAGGATTTTGTCTCTTTTTGTACAGATGGGCATTTTAAAGTCCAGTCTTAAAAGGGGTATGAGGCACTTAGTTCCAACCAATTCCTTACACACACTCCCACTTTGAAGGAGCAGACCCAGTGCATGTGTTATGTATCGCTGCTAAAGGCACCACATGGGCAGTGTGCTCACAACTGTTGCATTAGCTTTCCAAATAGTGTCTAACAGAACTTTTACAGATTGCTGTATCTATCCTTTATTGTCTGACTCCAGTTTAAATCCGTCTTCAAACTTCAGCTTCCAAGATTGTCCGCAGCCCCCGGCCCCCATATGTGTTCCTGAGGGTCGGAGAAGTGGTCATGGAGTCTAAGGGCCACATGGTCGGGGTGGTGGTCAGCTGGGACCCTGAGATGCGAGCTCCTGCAGAATGGGTGGACAGAGTGTACTCCAACTCGGAGGCAAGAGTTCATAACTTGTGACACAAAAGTTCATGATTTCAGAGTTTGAGGGGTGCTTTCTAATCATTTTTACATTTCTATAGGGCATTACAGCAGAGAAGACCCCTCATTACAAAGTCCTGTTCAGCGGACCTGGAGAGTCGTCTCTGCTAGTGGCCTACCTCCCTCAAACACAACTCGAGCGTATCACTGGAATGAAGGTGAGTAGCGCTGCACTCTTCTTAAAAAAACAAATCTGCATATTGTCGGACTTATTTGTCAGACATTTCCAGCCCGACATTCCCACACTGGAGAGATACTTTACACATTTTGACGGCGAGAGGTTCGTCATGCAGCCGTGGCTCAAAGCGATCTATCCCGAAGACGAGGACAATAACTGACATCTGCGCTTTGTTTGTATGTGTTTGAGAGAGTTCAAATGTGTGAGTGAGTGTTTGTCCCAACAATGCCCAGACCTCTGAAGGTATTTGTATATGAAAAATTAATGAAAAGGAAGATGATGACTCTAAAATGAGGTGGAATGTAATTAAAGTATTTTATTGACTGTACAGACACAGTATTTTTACAATTAAATGCACTTTAATTCATGTCAATAAAGTGTTTGAAATGTGTCTTTAATAAATGTTGCTATAGTTTCTTTTTGTTTCCATCTTCGAGGCTGAAGGAAACAGAGACGCGTGAAAATGCAGTGATTGAAGGTATATGGGGAAGGTTTGGAAAAGATTCAGTTCTCTGTTCACTATTGTCCTTTTCATTATTTTGTGACTCTCTTATTTCCTCTTCTGTGACCAGCTGAGGCGCTCCAAGAGTCTGTCCCAACAGTTGGCTAACATCATTGGCCTTTTGCTGAGCATTTTCAACAGCGCACGCACAAACACACCGCCTGGAAGCACAAACGCAAAGGATAGTCGAGATAGCCTCTCATTGTATTTCAATTAAAATGGCAGCAGTTATTCAGGGGGCTTTTACCTGAGCTGACCAAGGCATTTGGGGCTGTGGTAGAAATGCGGGCTTCCCACAAGGACGCTCTTGTCTAGTTTCTCCAGAAGAACTTTACAAACCTGTTCCATTCTCTCAAAGTCGGAGAAAGTTACAACTACCTGTCCAAACACAAAACAAAACACGAAGTGAATATAGTTTACAGAAAGGTCATGTCTTTCATACACAGCTAACATGTTACCTCAGCATCCATGTGATACAGGTCCACCTCTCTGTGGAGGAACTTTCTCACCGACATGTCTTCCTCTTTTACACCATGTTGTCTAGGAATAAAAACGGTAATTAAATACTTAGTCGCGCTAATTTATTACAAAACTGTTACAATTAGCCTTGATGGGACACTTATTTCTTATGTAAAAGAGGGTCTGTGCATTACACTTTTGATAATTTCACATACATTTCTTAATTTTATTCCTGTTTTATTTTTATTTTTATACAGCTCTCACCTTTTAAGCACCTAGTGTGGCCGTCTGAACCAAAATATGCCATTATTTTTAGCAAGATATCAGAGAAATAGCTCTATGGACCACTTATTTAAATAGACATTAAAAACAGGACAATGTGCAAAATCGACACTGGGTCTAGCAGTTCTTAAAACTGGGAGAATGTTGTAATGAATTAGCTAGTTAGTAATAATTATGGAACCACATTTGTAAAACACATAACTATAAATTTTAAGCTTTGTTCAACTTTTCTGGTCTGTAGCCCTTGTATTTTCATGACATCTTGTTTATCATGGGTCACTGATAAAACTCGCGATAAACAAAAAACTATAAAGTCACCGGAGAAAACAAAAAAATGGAGGGGCTTGTACTGTTATTAGCAAAGTGGCTAAAAGAGAAATAATCCCATTTAGGCTAGTATTTTTCCTTTTTTTTACCTGACACACTGTAAAATATAGTCTAGTCGCCGTGACACGCTGTTGGTCACTTCGTTGACCGACTCTTTGCTGTTGCTCACACCGACCCGCACAGAGGCTCGGTCTGCGGGGTAACAGAGCTCTGCTGTCCCCGTGACCCGGAGCTCTCTGAGCCGGTGGCCGGGGTTAACTGTCCGCACGTCCGCTTCCATGATGTTTCTCTTCGCCTCACAAACAAAAGACGGTAAAACAGTAGCAAACACACGGCTCGGCTTATTTTCTATGGCGGAAGACACGAAATTAACGCTGCTATGGTAAAAGACGCAATGCATGTTGGGAGTTGCAGTCCACTTTTTGTTGAGAGACTCCTCTAAAGATTGCGATTATTTTGTGAAGATTTTTCTGTGTATTTCTGTAAACAACACATTAAAAACACATTTAACCCAAGAACTAACTGTTACAGAATTACAAACACTCCAGACATATCCTTGTGTAATGTATTAACACTAGGTGGCGACAAAGTACACTATTTGCAAAAGAAATGTATCTGCGACGTTTCCTACAATTACTTTCTCTTTAATAAATTGAAATATCTAGTGTTTACTTAACTTTACAGACATATTAGCCTAACATTAGGCTAATAAAGATACTAACCATGTTTATCAACACAAAACAAACACACCATCTTGGTTAATTGTGTTTATTTTGATGATTTGAAAAATGTAAATCTGTCTTAATGGTATTTACTTGTTTGTTGCACTCTTTTATTTCAGGGGCATTTGGGAACTATTTTCTTTCCAATAACACAATCTTGCTGCTTTCCCTGAAATAATAACTGTGAAATATGCTTTATAATCACACTAGATAATGCTTTATTTGTTGTTGCTGTCTATGGTTTCACTGGTCTTGTGAAACTGTATGATCTGATGTACAGCTTTAGACAGGACGATTTAAAGCCAGACCGTAACATACATTCATTGGGAAGCTTTAAAACCTCAGAAATAGACATTAATACCACTAATAATTGAATATGTCTGTTGTTGCTATGAAAGCATTGCATTATTTGTTGAGTTAGCAATCATCACGAGGTCACTAAGCCTTACATAAACAAGAAAGTATTTTATTTTTCAAAGAATTAGTTCCTCTTTCCCTTCACATTTATATTACTACCAGCAGTGTAATAGCGCATATTTTTAATGGCCGCCATTAAATGATGTTGTGAGTCAAACACTTTTGTGCCCCTCAGAGGGTCTTAGATGTTGGCTGGAAAGTGCACAGGGGTCCTTCCACGCAGACTGCGGCCACTTATGGAAAAAAAATAGGCCGTAACGCTCTCTGAATCTGTTGATGTGTCTCTCATTCTTTCAGATGAAGTCATAAAGAGTGGAGGTCGTCTTGCTTGAATGGCACTGCGTGGATGGAGTGGACCAACCAGCAGTTCTCCAAAGTGAAGTGAGCATGCATCTGTAATTTTAATAAACTCTTTATTGTGATTTTTAAATAACGTTGTACCAAATAGACTTTTAATTTCTTCAGGTCATATTTTGGTTTTGAGAGAGACTCTGACGTGTCTCAACAGACCCCTCCCGTCGAGAGCATGCTTATTGACAACAACGAAGGATATTTTGGAGGTATAGTACTACGTTTAGCTTATAATATATTTGTAGACATTTTTGGTTGACATTATTTCCATTTCAGACCAGAATGCTATATTAGATGTCTCTTTTAAGGATTTTGTCTCTTTTTTGTACAGATGGGCATTTTAAAGTCCAGTCTTGAAAAGGGGTACTTAGTTATAAGAAACCAATTCCTTACACACACTCCCACTTTGAAGGAGCAGACCCAGTGCATGTGTTATGTATCGCTGCTAAAGGCACCACATGGGCAGTGTGCTCACAACTGTTGCATTAGCTTTCCAAATAGTGTCTAACAGAACTTTTACAGATTGCTGTATCTATCCTTTATTGTCTGACTCCAGTTTAAATCCGTCTTCAAACTTCAGCTTCCAAGATTGTCCGCAGCCCCCGGCCCCCATATGTGTTCCTGAGGGTCGGAGAAGTGGTCATGGAGTCTAAGGGCCACATGGTCGGGGTGGTGGTCAGCTGGGACCCTGAGATGCGAGCTCCTGCAGAATGGGTGGACAGAGTGTACTCCAACTCGGAGGCAAGAGTTCATAACTTGTGACACAAAAAGTTCATGATTTCAGAGTTTGAGGGGTGCTTTCTAATCATTTTTACATTTCTATAGGGCATTACAGCAGAGAAGACCCCTCATTACAAAGTCCTGTTCAGCGGACCTGGAGAGTCGTCTCTGCTAGTGGCCTACCTCCCTCAAACACAACTCGAGCGTATCACTGGAATGAAGGTGAGTAGTGCTGCACTCTTCTTAAAAAAACAAATCTGCATATTGTCGGACTTATTTGTCAGACATTTCCAGCCCGACATTCCCACACTGGAGAGATACTTTACACATTTTGACGGCGAGAGGTTCGTCATGCAGCCGTGGCTCAGAGCGATCTATCCCGAAGACGAGGACAATAACTGACATCTGCGCTTTGTTTGTATGTGTTTGAGAGAGTTCAAATGTGTGAGTGAGTGTTTGTCCCAACAATGCCCAGACCTCTGAAGGTATTTGTATATGAAAAATTAATGAAAAGGAAGATGATGACTCTAAAATGAGGTGGAATGTAATTAAAGTATTTTATTGACTGTACAGACACAGTATTTTTACAATTAAATGCACTTTAATTCATGTCAATAAAGTGTTTGAAATGTGTCTTTAATAAATGTTGCTATAGTTTCTTTTTGTTTCCATCTTCGAGGCTGAAGGAAACAGAGACGCGTGAAAATGCAGTGATTGAAGGTATATGGGGAAGGTTTGGAAAAGATTCAGTTCTCTGTTCACTATTGTCCTTTTCATTATTTTGTGACTCTCTTATTTCCTCTTCTGTGACCAGCTGAGGCGCTCCAAGAGTCTGTCCCAACAGTTGGCTAACATCATTGGCCTTCTGCTGAGCGTTTTCAACAGCGCACGCACAAACACACCGCCTGGAAGCACAAACGCAAAGGATAGTCGAGATAGCCTCTCATTGTATTTCAATTAAAATGGCAGCAGTTATTCAGGGGGCTTTTACCTGAGCTGACCAAGGCATTTGGGGCTGTGGTAGAAATGCGGGCTTCCCACAAGGACGCTCTTGTCTAGTTTCTCCAGAAGAACTTTACAAACCTGTTCCATTCTCTCAAAGTCGGAGAAAGTTACAACTACCTGTCCAAACACAAAACAAAACACGAAGTGAATATAGTTTACAGAAAGGTCATGTCTTTCATACACAGCTAACATGTTACCTCAGCATCCATGTGATACAGGTCCACCTCTCTGTGGAGGAACTTTCTCACCGACATGTCTTCCTCTTTTACACCATGTTGTCTAGGAATAAAAACAGTAATTAAATACTTAGTCGCGCTAATTTATTACAAAACTGTTACAATTAGCCTTGATGGGACACTTATTTCTTATGTAAAAGAGGGTCTGTGCATTACACTTTTGATAATTTCACATACATTTCTTAATTTTATTCCTGTTTTATTTTTATTTTTATACAGCTCTCACCTTTTAAGCACCTAGTGTGGCCGTCTGAACCAAAATATGTCATTATTTTTAGCAAGATATTAGAGAAATAGCTCTATGGACCACTTATTTAAATAGACATTAAAAAACAGGACAATGTGCAAAATCGACATTGGCTCTAGCAGTTCTTAAAACTGGGAGAATGTTGTAATGAATTAGCTAGTTAGTAATAATTATGGAACCACATTTGTAAAACACATAACTATAAATTTTAAGCTTTGTTCAACTTTTCTGGTCTGTAGCCCTTGTATTTTCATGACATCTTGTTTATCACATGGGTCACTGATAAAATTCGCGATAAACAAAAAATTATAGAGTCACTGAGAAAACAAAAAAATGGAGGGGCTTGTACTGTTATTAGCAAAGAGAAATAATCCCATTTAGGCTAGTATTTTTCCTAATACGAATCCTTTTTTTTTACCCGACACACTGTAAAATATAGTCTAGTCGCCGTGACACGCTGTTGGTCACTTCGTTGACCGACGGTTTTGCACCCGCGTGAAGTTGGCCCCCCACCCAACGCAAAATTAAAGCAAAATAATGTCGTTCGTTTGTGCCGCGTTTGTGCTGGTTTGTGCCGGTGAAAGTTTCGTTTGTGCTTTTTCGGTTTAATAAATATCAAGCACTGAACTATTGGCCGATTACGTAATCAGCCCCCCACATGCTCCACATTCAACAAAAATGGTCTTGTTTGTTTGTGCTGCGTTTGTGCTGGTTTGTGCTGAAAAGATTTTCGTTTGTGCTGTTATAGTTTTTGAGATATTAATAATTCTTTTATAGGTCATATGAGGTCACCCAGCCCCTGAAAATGCTTTAAAATGCTTTAAAATGCCCCAAAATAGTTTAATTAGTTTGTGCTTCGTTTGTGCTCTTTTGTGCTGAAAAGATTTTCGTTTGTGCTGTTATATTTTTAAAGATATTATTATTAAATATTTTCCGTATTATTATGTCTATGGTATTAATGGAATAACCCCCGGCCAGCTGATGCTAACATCCGGTCAGCTGATGCTAACATCCGACTAGTTTAAAGACGACTTAAACCCACCATGTGTACAGATGGAAATGCAATATAATGTCTGTGTCATGTAAAGTCACTTTGTTCTGTGGCCATATTTTATTATTTATCTAATTATTTTAAGATACAATTATCGGATCAAAGTATGTCTGCAAAGTTAAAACCTTTAAGAGATGCTACTGATGGAATTGTAGCGTTTATATATATATACACACACACACACATATATATATATATATGTATATATATATCATTTGAATAATACACAAAATAGTCAAACAAAAGATTAATTTGCTTGTCTAACAGAAGCCCTATGCGGAAGATTTTTGTTTAGCAATCGCTCTTGCTAGCTGCCCGGATGTTAGCATCAGCTGACCGGGAGTTATGCCGTTAATACGGAAAATATTTATTAATAATATCTTTAAAAATATAACAGCACAAACGAAAATCTTTTCAGCACAAACGCAGCACAAACGAACGAGACCATTTTTGTTGAATTTGGAGCATGTGGGGGGGCTGATTACGTAATCGGCCAATAATTCAGTGCTTGATATTTAATAAACCGAAAAAGCACAAACGATACTTTCACCGGCACAAACCAGCACAAACGCGGCACAAACGAACGAGACTGTTTTTGGGCCAATTTGGAGCATGTGGGGGGCTGAGTGAACTTGACCTACTTAAAATTATTCTTTTAATATCTAAAAAACTAAAACAGCACAAACGAAAATTTTTGCAGCACCAAACCAGCACAAACGCAGCACAAACGAACGACACTATTTTGCTTTCATTTTGCGTTGGGTGGGGGGCCAACTTCTGGTTTTTGTTCATTTGTGCTCGTACAAGTGAACACGCACAACACTGGATGCAGTACCGCTAACGCCAGAGGTGGCACACTAATACAAAAACTCTGGATCTTCCATAAAGTACCTTTAAGGTAACAAATCTTTTACATGATATATATACTCTATATAAATATTTTTTGCAATACCTTATTTTTTGTTTAGATATTGGTATAGATATCTAAATTTTCACAAATGTGTTATAGCTCTTTCAAAGGCTGTATATTATCTTTTTCAAGGACACACAACTGTTCATTTACCACTAAGTCAAGAGCAGAGGGGAATCAGACTTCCAAGTCATAGCAATACATTTACTGTCTCCTGATGAGGATACTTGAAAGAATTTTACCTTTTTAGTTTAGTTTTTATAAAGTTACCTAAAAAACCAAGCTCTGGGTCGAGAGGTAGAGAAACATGGATGATATTAGATAAGGCGAGGAAAAGTCTACGTAAAATGCAGATTTATTATGGAGACAAATTTCCAGACAGATAAAGAAGCCACATAGATAATAAGTGATTGGTCTGATCAGTAACTACACCCTGTACCTACTTATACTGTATGTCCACCCAGTTTCTGAACTCTTGACTATTTTCCCTAATGGGTTATATGTTTTGGTCTAAATAAACTTGCAGCTATCCTGATCTACTTTTGCTTTTGTCTTGTCTTTTGTTCCTTGAAGTAACCCACTTTCCCTAAGCTGCATTTTAAGTCTGTCTGTTGTGTTTACTCTTTCTCTGTTAATACAAGTCAAGTGAACAAGGTGTCCGTTTGTCCAAAGTGAGAAAAGCTTTCAGTAACGTTTCCCAAAGTAAATCTAAAAGAGGTGTGCCCTTGAGCCTAACAGCAGCGAGACAAGGCTCCAGTGACGATGTTAAAGTGAGACCAGTCCCAGAGCTGCTCTGTGGATCCTGAATAATTGAACAAGTACACGTCCACCGTGACAGCACCCGTGGTGATTTCACCGAGAGAGACACAGAGACGTTTTATGATCCCCGGCTCGAAGGCCTACAGTCAAATAAAACTCATTTGGATGTAAAATCACACAGTCATTTGCTAATTTGTCAGTGGACTAACTCTACGGAGTGTCGTTAAATCATTTCAACACTTTATGGTTTATTCAGCTTAGGTGCAATATCTAGTGTCCAGAGTCACTTAAAGTGCCAGTTCTTTTTTACCGTCCCAGTCTCAACCCCACCACCCACCCCCAACAGCAGCCTTGGGACCTTTTCTGCTTTTCTTTTATTAAAAAATATTAAACCGGACCATTTTTCCATTACATCAAACCAAAGTTTAGAGTTTACCTTAAACTTTTAGCTCTGGGTTCAACGTCACTTTGTTTTTACTTGTGTGGTTTCACTGAGTTAATAGACTTTCACAGAATGACCACTATCTCGGTATTATCTGTAGCCATTACATCTTTGTTAAAAACTCTTATTCTGGAAGCGAGCATGTAAATGTTGAAAGATCTGTTTTTTATCTTTTAAAATCCAAGATAATGAAGCCATTAGGACAGTGTTATTTTCACAGAACATTCCCGTGACAATATGCTATTGGGTTTTTACATGCAAAATAAAAATCACATACTTTAAGTTTATTTTTATTTATTTTTTTGCAGTTGTATAAAATTACTACATGTAACACTGTCGTATAATTGACTTCCACCGATAGTCTGATGCATGTCACACCGTGAAACTACAGTCCCTGACAAAAGTCTTGTAGCTTATCCATTTTGTAGAAACAAAAGCTTATAACCTGACTTTAAAATTAATCGATTGGTTTTAGAAATGTCTCATATGAAAGCTAAAACACTCCCAAATTATGCTCAATATACTAAAATAAATTTGCTTCACTGAAAAAAGATTGATCATTTAATGAACACAGAAAGGTCAGATTTTGGCAAGACAAAAGTCTTGTCGCCTACAGAAAATTTAACAAATAATTTACTTCAACTACAAAAATATGTTGCATAACGTCAGTGAATTAAGTAGTGGTGCTGTGAGATCCATGCGGTTCGACAATGATTCACACAATTTGTTGATGAAGTCATCAGGAATAGCAAAGAAAGCAGTCTTGCATGCCTCCCAGAGTTCATCAAGATTCTTTGGTTTTGCCTTGCATACTTCCTCTTTCATTCTACCCCAGACATGCTCAATGATGGTCATGTCTGGTGACTGGGCTGGCCAGTCCTGGAGCACCTTAATCTTCGTCGCCTTGAGGAACTTTGATGTAGAGATAGAAGTATGCGATGGAGCACCATCCACTGCAAAATTTGACCCCTTTTATGGTTGGGAATGTAAGATGTAGCTAATACTTCTTGATATTTTAGGCTATTGATATTGCCTTCCACACTGCAAATGTCTCGCACACCCCCATACTGGATGTAACCCCAGACCATGATTTTTCTACCACCAAACGTTAACTGTTTTCTGGGTGACTCTTGGATCCATGCGGGCTCCAGTAGGTCTCCTGCAATATTTGCGGCAGCTGTGATGTAATTCAACCGAGGATTCATCTGAGAAATCCACCTTCTGCCACTTTTCCAGTGTCCATCCTTTTAGCAGGCTGTGGGCCTTGGCAAATGCCACACGTTTTTTTTATTGCCTTTTGTTTTGTGCTGGTTTCTGTGCACTGATTCGACCATGGAGGCCATTTCGGGACAGAATTCTACAAACTGTTCTGGTTGACACAGGGACTTGAGGTGACCAGGCCTGGTGGAGCTCTGCTGCAGTGGAAAAGGGGCTGGCCTTGGATTTTCGCATCAACAAACGGTCCTCCCGAGCAGTTGTCTTGCGGGGTCTGCTGGACCTGGGCTTGTCAAAAACATCTCCAGTCTTTTCATATCTTTTTCTTATTCTTTGTACTTGACGCTGAGACACATTGAAGGTGTCAGCCACCTCAGCAGTGGATCTGGTCTTCAGCCTCTTGATAATTAACGCTTTGGTCTCAGGGTGGATCTTAGGCATGTTGTCAGAGGTCTGGTGTGCTGGGGTTCTTTTTATACACTCCCACTAATTGATTGATCAGGAACTGATCACAGGTGAGGCTGTTATCTAGGATTGGGTGCATCATATGACAAGGCGACAAGACTTTTGTCTTGCCAAAATCTGACCTTTCTGTGTTCATTAAATGCTCAATCTTTCTTCAGTGAAGCAAATTTATTTTAGTATATTGAGCATAATTTGGGAGTGTTTTAGCTTTCATATGAGACATTTCTAAAACCAATCGATTAATTTTAAAGTCAGGTTATAAGCTTTTGTTTCTACAAAATGGATAAGCGGCAAGACTTTTGTCAGGGACTGTAGAGATGCCAAGAGTTCTCATGAAATGACGTCCTGCATTTTGTGAAGAGAGAGGTGTCCGGGAGTTGAACATGACACAAACTGATAAATGTCTGTTGACAGGACGTTTAACTGTCAGTTTATCAAATCACATGCGTTTTTATCTTTCATCACACCTATTTTTCAAAGTGCTTTTATCAGTTCACTTTATTTTTTTTACTTGTCAGTTTATTAATTCAAAGGAATTTTTATCAGGTATGTTTTTACCACATCCAGTTTCATCAATTTTTCAATCCCATTTATTTATCAGGTTATTGCCATAAAGAGACCTTGAGGTAAGTAGAAATAGGATACTATGGTAACTAGCCTACTATGGAAACAGGGAGCAGGGTTCGCTATGCTTTTCTTATGATTCTGATGCTGTCACACATTTGTACAACTGCAAGATCAGTTGTCTTTAATCCTGTCACAATGTGCCACTTAGAAACACGATATGAAGCAGAAAATTGTTTCTAGGATATTTCCAACCATCTGAACTTTAAATCCAGGTGCACAGTTTTCCTACATGTTAAGGACTCACTATTTTTTTTAAATTGCATAAGTTGAACGATAAGTTTAGGGGCTCGTTACCATACAGTGGTAAACACATCTTCGGCCACATGTTCCTAGATTTGTGCTCTTACCTGAGAAATACAATGTCGCACGGGTTTTTCTGACCTGACAGCTCGTTGCCCTCAGTCTGAACCTCGGCTGCCAGATGTGGAGACAACTTAAAAAACTTCATTAGCGACTTCAGTTGAAGGTTTAATTAGCGACTGCAGGAGCTTGTGCTGTGGCCAGTGTGACAGATGGCACCGGGGGAAGTTCAGTACACTGTAACTTTCGCAGGAGTAAATTGCTCAAATTGGTAGAAACTTGAATGAACTTGTGGATGATTTTTTTCAACTCTTTGAGAGTACCTTAATAACCGTAAGGGGTTATTAAAACACTGTTCCAAGGCTCATGTTTTATCATTTATTTTTTTAGACCAAGGCGGTAACCAATTATACTTAGGAGTGACACATACTCTGACTTTAATTGTTTCCCCCAATAAATATTTTAGATATAGCCTTCTACTACAATCTCAAAATATCCCATCTTAACAAAAAGCTATTAAATTTTGCCATATTAAATTAACACTTTGTTAATACTTTATATATCACAGAGTTTTGCAGAATGCTTTTTTTGTTGGCTGGCAGGTGTGCAGCAAAACCATTTAAACTTACAGACCATTTTTGATAAACAAACATATAACCATAGCAACCATCATCTCCTGAAAGTTTGAACAGATAAGACAAATGTAACAAGTTGATTTCTTTATTTTTAAAGCTTTATTAATGTTGGATTTACGTTGTCCTCAGGAACTCCAGAGTTACAGACCAATAAAAAATGTGTTGCCTGACTTTCAATACATCAATGGATTTTCTACCACTTCATCCCATAAAGGTTTGCAGAGGTACGTCCGGGACAATGGCCAGTTGATTGCAGTTAATCATTCTTTCTCTCTGAGGATGAAGGACCCTCTTTCACCACTTGACCTACACATGCATGTCTTTGGACAGTTGAAAAAAAAAAAAGACCAGTCCTGGACAGAACCCACCGTTGGAAACATAGAGAGGACATGCAGACTCCCCCCAGAAAATCTGAGTGACAGTTCTACCCTGTCTTTCCCCACATAAGAGTGACCTGGACTAGATATAAAGTCTATTGATTGCCATTAGCACGCCAACACTTAAGAGGCAGGTATATTAGCTCTTGGGTTAAAAAAAGGATGTTAAAACTGTTCCCTGTTTGACTAATTAGGCGTGCTAAATGCTTAAATACTAATAAATAGGTTTGTCTGTGATTGGCAACATCCATATCAATATGCTGCTCTGTCCACAACTAAAGACCTTTCCATAATATGTTATGGAGTTGCTCGGGCCTGTGTCATGCCACTATTTGTGTTCCTTAATGACTTGTAATTCCCCATCAGTGAGAGTCTGGCGGTGGCTGCAGTAGACAGAAGCGGTGGCAGGCTGCCATCCACGAACAGGTGCTGCTCCATGTCGTACTTATGCTGTCCGTAGGCCTCAATTACATCCTTTAGTTCCCCCTTAAACCGGGAGCACTTTGTTGGTTTCGGGGCTTGGCTTTAAGTTTCAGTTTCAGATGTGAAGCTCACTTGAGGTAAGCGACTTATTAGCTGAAGTGAAACATGGTAGTAACATCAACCCACTTTCTTTTTTAGAATATCAGTGAAGTAAAATACTTTTTGGACCTTTTGACCTTTCTCCCTGTTGTTATAAAAATTTTAATATTATGTTTAGAGTTACTGGGTGCTTATAGTTCTCTTCAGGTCATGTCAAATTCATGTCATGTCCTTCGTGCAATCCAAGCATGGAGTAGACATGACTAGACTGAGACATGGCTTGTCACGGGACTCTTGCTCCTGGACCATTGTGAACGCCTCTCACCAAGGACGTCACTGTGTTGTATATAATCTCATGTTATGTTTACATCTGGAAGCAAACCTCTCGCTGTAAAATTGTACTGTGTCTGCTTTGCGTCTCCTTGCAAGGATTAAAACCTAGACATTGCTTGGTAAATTATAAATCTGTCTCTGTGTCTCTCTGGATAACTATAAGGATATAAAATATTCCTATAACACCTGTCTAGATCTTTTGTAAAGATGGTGTGTTGGTCCAGTTATAGTAAATCTAAGCACAGTTCATTTGAGCTGCTGTGAATGCTATTAGTTGAACTCTGATCCAGACTTAAAACTGTACTCAGTCTAATATGAGTAACCTATAATAGAGTCTCATCTCACATTCTCATGTGCATAATCCAAATGAAGATGGATAAAACCAGTGTAAGGAGCAGTTTTTATTTTGTCTTTGAAGATTAGGCAAGGCAGGGCAATTTTTATTTATATATATAATTTTATTTATATAACACAATTCATACACAAAATAACTCAAATTGCTTTACAGGAATATAAGACAATTTACAAAATTCAGATTAAGAAACATTAAAAACCATTTAAAAGAAAAGTGCAGATAAAAAACTCTTTAAGTTTAATGTAGGTGTTTTAACCTCCCCTTGAACAAGATTATGTTGTGGTCTTGTGATGTGATGGGTCTTGCAAATGTGTCTGTTGTTTGCGCTGCTCTGACAAGAAGAGTATTTCTCTTTCTCATCCCAGTTGAGTTTCAATCCCTTTAAACTGGGTAACAAAGTGTGTGGTCCTATTGCAGCTTTTACTCAAAACATTATATACTGGTGGTAATATATAAATAAGGCACAAGTTATTTTTTTTTGTGTTGCTTTTTATTGTTTTTAATGCAAGTAAGGTAAAGATGTCCCGAAGCTCATCTCCCGAACAGTGGATGACGTGATGTCCGGTTAAAAGCGTTTTCTGGAAAAGAAAAGAACAAACAAATTGTTAAACAATGTAAACTTTTACAGACTCTATGTTATTTGCAACAATCATTTCTGTTTTTCTTTTTTTTTTTTTTTTTTTAAGAGGAGGTCCAGGGTAAGCCTAGTCTAACTTCATCTATAATTCACATGAGCTGCACATTCCAAACGCAGGCATCTCTGTGATGAGTTCCTAAATCTTTACAGCAAACAAAAAGTGTGTCGGCCATGACACTTCTCCTGCTCTGCACTGGTCAGATCACTCCCAGCAACATAACAGAGCACATCTAGCTTCCTCCTGTGATCTCCTCCAGCGAGCAGTCAACACTTTCATATCAATACCCTGTCATCTGCCAATGTGGCGTCTCCCCCTTTGAAGGTGCAGTAGCATTGTTGCAGCCGCTCAGATGTGAAACTGGCTGCTTTTATCATCCTGTTTGGGCCGAGTATAGGAGAGGAGTGGAAGATGAAGATTTCTTTTTAACCCGGACCCACCAAAGTAGAAAGAGTGCACTTTGTGGGATTAATAAAAACATAAAATATCCAAGATAAAGCTAAAAATCTTCACATTGGCTAACAGTAAAAACTGCGCTGTTTACATTTTGCTGCATTATTAGGCTAACTAAGATGACAAAAGGTTTGATTAGATAGAAATGTAGAAGGATTTCTATCATTATAACTGTCATTAAATATGAATGTGTAAATAGATGTCCAGGATAAGTAGCACGAATGTGGGTAAGTTTCCTTTAAAATGGAAAGGCCTAAAAATGGTTGTTAATGAGTATAATTTGCAGTGTAATTCAAAATGTACTCATTACAATGTGTTTTATTTTGAAAAGAAAAAAATATTGATTGAATTCTCTAAGGCATTGTTGTCTTGAACTAACACTATTAAAGGAGGTGTACACTTTCAAAGAGGAGCCAGACAGAAAAAGTGGAAAGTGGAGATACTTGAAGTGATTTAGACCAGGTTTTGCTGCCACATTGTGTCTAGTCTAGAAATCCCAACATTGAACTATATGGAAACTGTGGCATGCCAAAAGAAAGCCTTTACTGCCCTCTGCTGGTGACATCCAAAACATAGAAAAATTCCTCTAAACTCTAAGCTACACAGGACCTCCTCAAAGATATCTACCAAAGTGTGGCCAGGTTGCACCAACAAGGTTTAGATTTGAAATCTGTTTAAATCCAGGTTTACGTTAATTTGCACTAACCAACATTTAAACTTGGTTTGAATTTACCACTATTTACTAAATGTTTATGCTGACTGTGGTTCCATTAGCAGTTTTAATATTGCTAAACTCTGCTGTACTAAACCAAGTTTAATTTTAAATAGCAACTCCAAAACTAAGCTTTAAGTTTAAGTTAAACTTAAAACATAGTAATTTAAAACAAAGTTTTTGCACTAGCACTAATCTACTAAGTTTGAACTAAACCATGTTATTGCAATCAGGCATGTAGGTATGAAAAAGACTTTGTGCCGTACCTTGAGAGCTTGAGTTGGATGCGGTTTCTCTGAATAGCCACTGGTTTGGTGTGGGCTGCAGCCGGTTCGACGAGTTCAACAGGAGCTGGGCTCTTGAATCTCTTGGCTTCATAGTCGGGCTCAGAACAAGGTCGCTTGATGCTGGGAGACTTCTCACATGGCCTATCACAGAGTGTGGCACTCGTAGCAGGTTCTGGTGAAGTTTCCGTCTCTGGAGTGGTTTCCTGAGCACACCTAAGCTTCTTGGAGCAACTCTCCTTAGAAGGAGAGGAAGCCCGTTTTTTGGCCTCAACAGTTTTTGTCACTGAAGGCCTGGGCTTCACAACTATGGGCAGCGCGACGTCCGGCAGGAGTCTTCGAAGACCCTCTTGTCGTACATAAGAGGCTGAAATGTCCATGCCTTCTTTGTACATGCATTCTGCCTGACTATAGACTGAAACATCACAAAATAAAAATTTTTATCTGAAGTTATTATCTGTAACTAACTTCTTATTTGAGTGTTGTAGTGAATTAAAATACATACCAGTCTGGCTGAAAGACAGAAGATCAGAAGTCAAGTTTAGCAATTTGGGAGCATCTTTGTTTAGGAAGAATCCAATGAGCCATACTGTGCTCTGTCCATCCCTGAAGACAAATAGAGAAATTAAGATATACAGCACAATATTAGGAGAACAAGCAATTGATTATTTTTTCCAATGACAATTTAGGTTTTGATTTATTAAAGCCCCTCTGGGTATAGTTTCTAGGCACGTTTGGTGGGTGGGGTTAAAAAGTACCTCAATCAATAGTTCACCTCACAGTGACATTACATTTGGGACTCTAAGTTACAGCAACAGGTTACATTGTCCCTCTCCCTGTGTGATCAATTGTTGGCCCAATTCAAAGCTCTGGGCTGAATAAATGTTCACCCAAATACTTAACAAATCAAGGGGGGCGGGACATCACACCTGTCACTCGCTAGAGATGAGAAGTGTTGTGATCAGTTTATAGGACTAGTAAAAAAATGTGGACATACCGTTGCTTGAGAGGGAAGGATTGTAAATTAGCCTGGGCCAGGGAGATGTAGGGATTTCTCTCCAGAACGCCTACCAGGAGCCGGATTTTAGACTCGACAAGGCCGGCCCTAAAGTAATAATACAAAAGAGATTATTCCAAGTGTACAGATTTCAAACAAACAAAAACTTGAATATACAAAAAATATTAGACTACTACAATTTTTCATGTTTGTTTGGCTTACGTACCATTCTTGATGTTGCAACTCATGAGTGGTGGTCGCACGCAACACAATATAATTTCTAAAGAGACACAATAACAACAGAGTTTATGACACTTTTCTACATTTACTATAATCCCACTCCAACTTTTTATAGCTTTACTAAAGCAGTTGTCTTAGAACATTTACTACAATGTAAGCTATAGGGATATTATATTTAGTTTACCACATACCGGTACTTCATGAAAAAGTTAGACGGTTCAAACAATTTTCGCCATTGGTCTTGACGGTCATTGATCATTGCTTCGGTGATAGAACGGCCTGAAGAAGAAACAGTAAATTTTAACATAATTTGTTGCAATGACATTATATCTTAAGATGAATTTATTTTTAGAGAAGTTTATTTATAGAAAGTTATGAGCAAATACATACCGCGTTTGATCTCGTCCATCATAACAGTCAAAGTGGAGGATGACACATTGAAAGCCGAGTTCTGCTGGGGGTACACAGGTGTGATGATCGGCATGAGGTGGTAGTAGTCCCTTGGATTAACCTAACGAAAAAAATTATTGTTTTATTTACAGATTACAGTCAAATACCCAAACATGTCTCTGAGTCTCTCAATTGTACTTGGTAACATTAGCGATGACATTTAAAACCTAAGATCTAGGCCTGTAAGTGTTCATGATGTAGGACAAAGTTTACATTTAATTCCAGCAATTGTTTAGTGATTTTTTAAGGAGACGTTTAAGATGGCATGTTTAGAAGAAAAAACATGTCTTCTGAAACATTTTAGTGCACTTATTGACACTTCTAGGGCAAGGGTTCAAGAACTTTCCAGACCGCGACCCACAAAATCTCAATCTGTGTCTCCACTACACATCCTACATTATTCTTTTTATCATAAAATGCAAATAAAGAAGAACATTATAATGTACTGTATATGTACTTATTGATTTTCTGGAAACAGTGCATAATAAACAATACATTTAGGAGCTGGGGTTGATTTATAGCACAGGGTAGCACTTTCTTAAATGCTAACAGGTACTTACTTTAGGATTCCAAGTGGGCAGATTGTAGTTGTAGTGTTCTGGCTGTCTTAACATTATTGGAATTTTCCAGTTCCACATGGAGTAGACCAAGAAAAATTTAGTCACAAGTGTCGATAAGCAGGCATAGGGGTACAGCTGACAGATCCGGGCCACCAGGATACACCATGACACTCCACCCAAGAAGCCCAGCTTGTTGGAGTAAATGTTGCGACCTGAAACACAATGTGTAAATAAATAGCAAGCCTTTACAGAATAATGTTTCAAGATGTTACTATGTGTTTCACTGCTACAAACTGGATGTGATGCAAATTGTTCACTGTTAGCTTTGTAAATCCATCACTTAAATGCAATAACTTAATAAATATCATAATAAATGGTAATTTAAATGTGTTACTTACATTTAGCCCAGTGCTTGATGGCAGATAAAGCCAGTCTAAAGTTGTACACATTTGGCACAAGACTCAGGATCTCCTCGGAAACTCTGTATCCTGCACAGATATGAAAAAAATATATTAAATTATGATTTCTTCGTATTATCCGCTTTATTATTTAATTAAATGGAAATGTTAGTTTACCATTGAGGCTTCGTGCACTCTGTTTATCCATATCCTGTAGCAGCGTGCTATCTAGGAGGTTGAGTTTGTCGGATATCTTCTTTCGCATGATTTTGGCATAAACCATGTCAATCTAAAAACACAAGACACACGTGAGTTTCTTCAGATTGAACAGAATAGGTAGAATAGGTAGCTGTGATATGGGAAAGTTTGTATAATTACTTGAATTCCATTGTAGACCAGGTTGATGACGGGAACGAATGCATCGGCAATGACCTTAAGACAAGAACACAACATTGTGAAGTAAAGAGTTATAGTAGAAGGAATACCTGCAGGGCCCTTGGTCTTGGCCCTTGGACTTACTTGAACGTCTTTGATTTCTTTCTGTGCTTTTAGCTTTTCAGAGAACGAAGTGAAGAAGACCTGTCGTTCAATAAACCCAGGTCCCACACATAGGATGTCGATGTCAGAGTTTTTTGTGTGCACGCCCAGGTGGTATGAGCCAAATGGGACAAGCCTGCCACCCACTTGCTCAGTAACCGACTCTGGTAAGTCCTACCATCACAAAACATGGCGGTAAATAGAAAGTTCTACCGTAGTTAATTTACTTCAACACAAAAGAGAGTCACAAAATAGACAATAGTCAAAGAAATAATATATTACCATTTCAATGCAGATATTGGTAAGCCATTCTTTGTAGAGAGATTTCAAGCTTTCCACCACATTTTCTCTGTGCTGGAGCTCTTCATTGGTTTCAGATATGTTAAGCGAATTCAGAAAGGAGGTCAGTTGTTGGGTCTGCTTTAGATCGTCATCGCCGGGAAAATTCACGTTCATTGGGCCAGTGACGCCGTACCACTTAGGCACTTCAGCTGGAGACTCGAACTCAAAAAAGCTGAAATAATATGAATATAAATGTTTAGGTTTGCAGAAATGCTATATAACACTGAGACAAATGTGTAGACGTAAATGTTAACAATAACTCAAGTGTAGTAAGAGTATCACTGGTGATATGCTGGCAGTTTGTAGTAATACACTGAAAATAATTATTTTTTTTGTTTTGTTTTACTGTAAATTTGACAATTTATTTTACATACGTTTTACATAAAACTATAATATGTTATGTGATATACTTTTTTCCATCACATTGTTATTTATCATCATCAACGTGATTTATCCATTAACCAAAATGCTCACTTACAGTTAATTTTGTGTATTTATTACAGTCAGATACTATTAAAATATAATTGAACATGTAGGCCCATTGGTTTTCATATTGCTCCAAATATAAATTTAATAGATAGTTTTTAGGGAAATTATTCACTTGATAAATGCCTCAAGCTGGCAGAAATAGTAACACATAACATTAAATTCATAATATCTCTAGACAAATAAAATTGTCTGCTAGGTAAACTAATATTTAGCCTATGAAGTTATTCACTTCATAAAGATGGACAGACCACACCGTTGGACAACCATTGCTATAACTCATCTATTAACATGGCAAATGTGCATAACAGCACATAATCCCAAAAAGCATTGATTTTTATCTGTGTTACAATAAGTATTGTGCAAAATAAGACCACATTATCTCTGGAAAGTTTAAATATTATTATTGTCCTGATATGTACTTATTGTGTTAAATAATGTAAAATATTTATATAAAAATGTCTCAAAAATGTTACTTACGCTGACATTGTTGCAAAACGAAGCGAGGATGAAAGAATGAGGGTTTTTTTCTGAGTAAAACTAAGCAAAATCGATCAGTTTGCAGAGCGCGTTGAAATACCAGTGTTAACTCTAGGTCTGACAATGGTAAAGTGAAAAAGAATTTACACGTATCTCATAATTACGTCTTTGGAATGGTGGTTCTGGAATCTGACATCAGCGTTATTATTTTTTAAACTACTCTTGGTGTAAATGTTTTATTTTTACAGCCTACAATACTGTCAATTGATGAGTTTTATTAAGTAATTAGTGTTTTTTCACAATAAAATCATAACACACAGTTCTGGTTTATCAATAAATTAAAATAAATGTGTTTTCAAGTTTTATTTTTGGTAAATGTTTGTTAATTTGAATAATTATAACAAATATATTAATTTTGTGTATGTGAAAATCCAATAAAAACGTTAACATAAGCTTTGGCGAGGGTCCAATCCAGTTTTACAGAAGCCCCGTAAACGTTACAGTACAATGAGTTGAGAGTTGAAGAGGAAAGGACTCTCTCAACAAAAATGGACCTCGTCTAAGCAAAAATAGCATCGTAAGACACCATTATTTAGCATCCCATGCGTGTGTTGTATTGCAAATATGCACATAAACAAAGCTGTGTATTTAATACAGCGGATAACAACTGTGTTTTTGCATAAGGTTATGTTAGAAGGACGACTGCTAGCATCAGGAGCTATGTTAGCGTCTGTAGTTTGGAAACGCACTTGCAATATAAACATTATGACAGTGAACATTATTGTCAACGGTATGGCTGTGAATATAAGGCAATGTTGTATTATTCGTCGATATAAGCTTGTACGCAGTCGTTTGAAGTGCGACAGACATAAAGCTAGCTGTGTGTTTGTCTCAATCAGCTGTTGTTTTTGTTGAACATTCGTGTAATTCAGAAGCCCCTGCATGGCGCAGGAGGCTCGTGCTGTAGCATTGTCAGAACATACAAGTAGCTATCAGTCAAATTTAATTCATAAAGTATTATTATCAGACAATACTTAAGGTTATATGACATAAAACCGACATTAGTCAAATTATCTGTTTACTTTAGCTCTGGGGTCATTTTGTTACATAGCCAGAGGGTGGAGCTGTTGGCCACCATTAAGTTAGGTCTGTTTTGTCAACCATGACTCAAGAAATAATTAGGACATAGAGATTTAAATACAAATACAGAGTGAAACAAAACAACTCAATATAGTATAATATAGCAGCAAACTGAAATGCATATAAGCTTAAATAAATAACAAAAGAAGGTATAAAGTGATTTCATTTGTGTGTATATATATATATATATATACCTGTTAACCTCCACGTCACTATGTGTTTTTGGTTATTGATATTATAGGTAACGTCTTTGCCAACATTCCTGCAGGTGAAGAACATGCTGTACCCAAGACTGATTGCTATGAACTCTGCCCACTTTGATTTCCTTGGCTGCAACTTCTTAGAGAAGAACATGTACGCAAGGGACAAGAGGGATGGGCAGTCTAAAGAAGGGAGCGGAAGAGTGGCTATTCACAAGGTCATAGGGCTTCTGCACAAGTCAGATATTAGATGTGTTTTTATTAAATATAATGCAAACCTAGAGCACAAGTCACAAAAAGAAAAAAAACGTTATAGTTTTATGCAAAGTTTTATGTTGACTTTCTCTTTCTTTTGGTTAGTGTTTGTCTTTTTTAATTCCACTAAATAGATAGTGACGATAATATGCATTGGTTTTAAAGCAGGCAGCAAGGCCATACCACAGCAACAGAACCCACATGCTTTGTTTAATAAAATGAAGCCTTTTACTGCTGTTTTTATATTTATGTCTCATATTTAAAAGATAAATATTGTTTATCTATAAAGTCTGATGTTAATTAGATTCAGCTTAAAAAAATAGGTTCTAGAAATATTTTTTTTGCAAATGACAAAGTCCAATATAACCATAGAAATTAAGTGATTTTGATTAATATTTTTTACTGACTTTCTCAACGAATATTTCAATGATAATTGAACATGTGTAAAAACAGTAATATTCCATCTTTAATATTACACACAACATTTTCATAACTACAAAATATTGCTATATATATATATATATATATATATTTATATATATATATACCATGTGTATAGAGAGAGAGAGAGAGAGAGAGAGAGAGAACTAGAACTAACTGTTACAGAATTGCAAACACTCCAGACATATCCTTGTGTAATGTATTAACACTAGGTGGCGACAAAGTACACTATTTGCAAAAGAAATGTATCTGCGACGTTTCCTACAATTACTTTCTCTTTAATAAATAAAAATATCTAGTGTTTACTTAAGTTTACAGACATATTAGCCAAACATTAGGCTAATAAAGATACTGACCATGTTTAACAACACAAAACAAACACACCATCTTGGTTAATTGTGTTTATTTTGATGATTTGAAAAAATGTAAATCTGTCTGTCTTAATTGTATTTACCTGTTTGTTGCACTCTTTTATTTCAGGGGCATTTGGGAACTATTTTCTTTCCAATAACTCAATCTTGCTGCTTTCCCTGAAATAATAACTGTGAAATATGCTTTATAATCACACTAGATAATGCTTTATTTGTTGTTGCTGTCTATGGTTTCACTGGTCTTGTGAAACTTTATGATCTGATGTACAGCTTTAGACAGGACGATTTAAAGCCAGACCGTAACATACATTCATTGGGAAGCTTTAAAACCTCAGAAATAGACATTAATACCACTAATAATTGAATATGTCTGTTGTTGCTATGAAAGCATTGCATTATTTGTTGAGTTAGCAATCATCTCAAGGTCACTAAGCCTTACATAAACAAGAAAGTATTTTATTTTTCAAAGCATTAGTTCCTCTTTCCCTTCACATTTATATTACTACCAGCAGTGTAATAGCGCATATTTTTAATGGCCGCCATTAAATGATGTTGTGAGTCAAACACTTTTGTGCCCCTCAGAGGGTCTTAGATGTTGGCTGGAAAGTGCACAGGGGTCCTTCCACGGAGACTGCGGCCACTTATGGAAAAAAATTAGGCCGTAACGCTCTCTGAATCTGTTGATGTGTCTCTCATTCTTTCAGATGAAGTCATAAAGTGATCCGTGCTGGAGGGCCTCCATGTGTCTCCATAGACCACAATCAAGGCTCATGCCGTTTTATTACACTTTTATTTTTCATATTGTCCCAGAAATCTCCTGGCTCCTTGCGCCCGTTGCCATAAATTGTATATTTTTACAGTATTTCTTCCACTTACATTTTTGATGGAAGGCGATAAAACTTGCAGCGTGCACTTTGTGTGTCCGCAGCTGTCATCTGACGTTATTGTTAAAGGGGGAAAAAAAGTTTCTTTTTTTTTTTTACTCTGCACTCAAATCACTCTCGCTGTTAAAACCAGATGGTGATAGATTGAAAAACACAATAAGTGGATCATTTTTTAGTGTTTACCTCTCCAGCCCCGTTCCATCAGCAGTTTTATTGGGTATAAAAGGAACAGGCCTCAGCTCTGGTTAACAGTGCGTTCAGGTGGTGAGTCTGGTTTTATCAGTAGGAGGTGGTGTGAGCCTGTCAGAAAGCAGATGACCCAGGGGTCACATAAGGCAGGGTTCCACTAAGAGGTACGGTAAGGGTCGGGTCAGTGCTGTACAGTACATGGTTTGGTTAGGTAACTCATGAAAAGGCCTCTGCAGTGTGTGCAGGAGAGTGGTGTCCTAATGCAGTGACGTCCTGTGCAGACAGAAATCATAATATGAAGCAAACTTTCACAACTTCAAGTTTGTTGCTATTGATTAGATTATAGGATTTAGAAGAGTGTGGCAGCAAAGCTGTGTAAAGCAACGTTATGTTTTTGAACCACAAAAAACAAAAACAAATAAAACATATTTAGCCAATGTAGTTACCAGTAGCCAATAGCTGCTTGGGATTTCATCAGTTAACACTGTGTTTTGTGACGCCAACGATGTGTTGTATTTTTTTAATGCCATTCTAAATATACATGGAGCTATGCATTGGTTTTAATGCTCCCATACATTGCTCTGTGATAAGTAGCGCTTTTCACTGTTTTCCACATTTCACAAGAACACCTCAACAGTTCAATGCAAAGATGTAGTTTTGTTGCACATTCACAATTCACTTTTATGTTAAATTAAAAAGTATTATTGATTTGTCTGGTCTGCCATTTGCCTCAGAGTTGATTCAAGATCCCTCATGAGCTCCTTCCATGTCAGTATATTATTGGAGGTATTTTTCTCATGCGACCATCTCTCTAAACAGAACATAGTCAAATAAACAGCTGCTCTGTCACATATCTGCTCCCATCCCATCAGTGGACGTCACTGCAAATGGATCTAAACAGATTGACTGGTTTATAAGGACCATCATTTATCATTAACACGTTTATAACAAGCACCATGTGACACTTTTCCTGCTCATTTGTGGTCACTGAAGGTTCAGTGATGAGAGGTTTCCGTGCTAGGCTGGTGCACATACTCAAAACCATTTGAGGTATGGCTAAACCTGTTGTTAGGACCTCGTAAAGACTCGACATCTGTTTACAACGACGCAGGACTAAAAATTTTGAAACATGGATGCCGACAGCGCCCAAATAAAGACCCACCACATGCTCCTAATTGGTGTCCACACTCACAGGTGCAGAGGATACGCCAAAATAACTTAATATGGTGACAACGGGAGTATGTTGTTCTTTTTACAGTTTTAAAGGAGGTCTACATAGGACGCATTACAGCTGCTTTTTATAAATTGTGCTGTTTTTAAAGTGAAATGTTTTATTTATATGTTTACATATTCACTATTGCCAGTAAACTGGTTTTCAAAAATAGAAAAGCCATGGGTTTCAATTATCCAATGGTAAAGTGAAGATCACAGTAGTAGTATGCCGTTAAATACTGTAAATAATAAATAAGTAAATAGATAAATATCAGTATTTAGGACACAAATAAGATACAGTAAAAAATGTCTATTGTGTATTTGTGGTAGGGTAGACAGCAGTAGAGGCACTGAAATACTAAATGACAGTAACAGTGTCATTGTGCACATCTATAACAGCACAATAGATATGTTAGAGCTATTTGTTAGAAACTAGAAGAGTACACCATTCAATCTAGGTTTTTACAGTAATGTATACTTACAGTTGCATTTGCTGTGGAAAAGGAAAAACCGAGTTGAGGCGCTGTAATACTAAATCACACTAACCTAAAAGAAAAGAAGACATGTCTGACAGTGTATTCTGTTTGACATATTCATAGTGGCAGTGCAGAGCTCAGCAGGTGTCTGTGTGTGTGACATATATTATATTCTGGGCTTTATTAATAGTAATGGTCTGTGCGAGCAGCGCTGTGCTATTGATTATCTGTTTATTGCAATTCATCGCCTCTCTGCTTTCCACCTCTTTCTTGGCCGTATCCACCTTTTTCTTTTCCATTTACTTGTCTTTTCCTGCAAATCTGTTTTTAAGGCCTGGTTGGGTTTCAGAGCTCTATTAAAAGTTCAAAGGCAGCGTTTACTACTGTAACTGGAGCTAGTCTGCGCCGAGGCCTTTCCACTAATGAGTGCGCCTCGTACACACTGCACATACACACTAACACATGTTCCCCTCATGGGCTGCAGTGACATTCCCAACAAAGTCCATTGTTACCGATAGAGTCATGTCTTCGAGAGCGCCAGAGATCCATCAAAACCTCACCAGATCTTTCAGCACCAAATACATCTTTCCTGTACAACATAAAATCAGCAAGGTTTGCCTCTCATGTCACTTTTTAATGATGTTCCCCAAACTGCATGATGCTATACATAAGAGTTAAACTTTTAATGGTGCGGAAAAGGAGTTTTGACCTTTAAAAAATCCGCCCATCCATCAACACTAGATGGCAGTAGCAGGTGGTGTATTTAGACAAGAAAGGAAGAAGAGCAAATGATACGAAGCAAGCAGGTCTGAGCATGGATGTGAGGTCTGAAAAATGAACGTAGGATCTGCCCTTTTTGTCAATTCAACCAGTGGCCACTTGTGGTATTACAGCAGCAAAAAACATAAAAAGAGAGGTCTTATGTACAAAAGAAAGGACATTTACAATTTTTCTACTGGTTAAATATTGTTATGCTTACTTAAATTTTAGTATCTTGTATGTTTTCTAAAATCCTCTATAAATGGAAAAAAAAAATTATAAAAATATTTTTTTTATTTTATCTCTCTGTCCTGCAGCCGAGCCTAATGGTCAAACCGATCACACAGAACTACAGTAACTTCAGCAATATTTTCACACCAACGCCCAGACACTCTAAAAGAGCCTGCAACAAATAAACCTTAGCTCACAACACCATCTAGTGGTAATATACATTGCTGCCCAGAATGACATTTCAGTAACACGTTATAACAACTCACACAATAAAACCGTAGTTAAACATTATTAGTTAATGTAATGTGTAATTAACAAGTAACTAATGAATTAATTAATAAATTATTTATAGACACTGAAATATAATTTATATGTATGCATGGATTTATGGTTAAGACTATAAGACTAAAACATTTATAACAATGTTTATAACGTAATAGTGAATATTAATGTTGGAAGAATCTTTTGTAAATTATGATTTAAGGATTAGTTAAGGTGTTACAAATACTCAACTAATGTTTAATAGTGTGAGTTATTCTAAAGTGTTACCATCATTTTTGTAAATAATAAAACACTTTGACAACCTTGGCGTATGTTCTGTAGATAAATGTAAAATCATTCTTTTTGAGTATATATTATACACAACCATCTAAATGTTTTTTTGCGTACTTAACAGTTCTTTTCTTACTGCAGCTCCCACTTCCTGGCGCTGTAACAAAATACTTTCTCAGGAACTGTATGTAGTGTATGTATTTGTACATATTTCAATTACCTACAATGCAGTTTAATTGAGAGAGTCTTCCTTGTATATGTATGTATATATATGTATATCCCACTGTGCACGCAGACCTACACACAGACCAGATTACACAGTAATGATTTTACTAACAAATTAGAATTGAATATTGTTTGGTGAGTCTTTCAAGCTCTGCGGTTTTGACCTTCATCTCAGCTGCACCAGTGGATGTCTGACATTCCCGAGTAAACACAATAACAATCTAGTCAGACGGAGAGGCCTGGGATTAGACGCCTGCTAGACACATTTCCACTGCTCCACATTCTGTGTGTGGATATACCACAAGTGGTTTTGTGTCAGGGTTAGCCATTAGATACTGTCTTTAGTGTATTTTCTGGGACTGACCTAAAACAGCTTACATAAACTACAAATAAAATACAAAAAACAACTTTGTTATAGAATACTGTCTGCACAAACCCAAGGATTTTTGCAAGTAACTAAAAATAAACAAGTGTTTTCATTAGGGACACTAGTAGCTCAATATTTTGTTGCTCCATATTTGTGTATACAGAAAATGAGCATTTAGACTACTCCAACTAAAGGCTAAAGTCACCAAATGCTTAGGACTATGTTATGGAATATTGTCGGTATTGTTTTTGTTTCCAATTATAAAACACCTGCTTTCCTTTGTTGTCATGTGAAGGCCCCTCTTAAGACGTGCAAATAAATAATTATTACTCAAAAGCTCATCTTACTTCAAGTCACTCAGCTTATGATCTAATGAACCGCGCCACAAAATGAAACTGTACCGCACAGCTGCAAAAAATAACATCTGTGAGAATTTTTTGATCATGACATGACCATATTAGTTTTTTGGGTCTTTTAATGTGTGCTGTGATATTCGAGTTTGGAGAGTGACTTTGATGGGTGTTTAATACAAGCCCAGTGGACAGAGAGGCGCTGCATGTTGGAATCCCCTGAAACCATTTATTATTACCAAGTTAGCCGTGGTTTTGCCTTGAGGGGGTGAATCTCCAGCAGTGACCTTTGCCCCTGCCACTTAACTACCTCCATACTGCATCTTAACCCCTCTATCCTGACTCCTGACTTGCGTAGACTGCTTTTTTGGGAAACATTTAGTCCAGGCCAATCCTAAATTCCACTTTCTCTTGTATTTTGTCCATTCACTTTTCCTCCCCACCTCCTCCATCATTCCTCTTTCCACCTGGGAGTCGGCTGCACACTGGCACTGTGGATAATAAACACCCCACACCCGCCGGCTTCCCTTGCACTTTAAGGCAGGAAGCCCCACGCACCTGCGCCGACTGCCATGACAACGAGGACCATGTGTCCGCTGCAGCCTGAGAGAACCTGTTTCCGAGATGATAAACACATACACACATATTCGTATGGTCCCGGGTCAAAGGTAAAAAGACCCCGTTTCCTGTCCAGACAGACATGGGGCACAAACTTCCACCCATTGATGGGTTAGCGGCGGTTAGCTTTAAGGCGTATGTGGAAGTGGGGGTGAGCTCTATTGACTCCTACTCAATATGTGTCATTTATTAGAAACAAAACACACCGCTGCTGGAATTGTTTCAAAGTTGGTCACTGTACTTCCTTTCTGTTACACCAGAGTCATTCTAAAACTACCAAACTGTTAGCGATGACTGGAACAGTTTTTGTTTGTGATGACTTAGACTACGTTTGTTTTTGTTTATGCAACTTAGCCATTCTCTCTTCAGCTCTTTTTGCACTTTGTGTGGCAGACACTGTACACATCACAGAAGCTTGTGATGTTTTTTCCAAGAACATTTGGAGGGTCACCTTAGTGAAGTAGAAGTAGAAAAGGAGCATTAAAGGGGCTGTACCCTGACAAAGTACCAGTAATGTTACCTTGGGCCTTCTCTCTGATAGCATAGCCACTAGCAAATAAATTTGTCTTCTAATAAAGAAAGTTGCTCTATTTTGACTTAAAGTGTCTGTGGTTAGTCAGATCTCTTTACTAATGCGCCGAAGATTTTTGATGTAACCTTTGAATATTTAGCATCAGTTGCAAGTTTCGGATGACCATACGTCCTGTTTTTAAGTTCCATGTCCCGGGGGATTTCTGCAAAAACACTAAAAAGTCACAGTTTTTCCCTCTTCCTGTCCCAATTATCCCATTTTTTTTTTTTTACCATCAATGCCATAAAGCCAAAGCAGCGCACTTTGTTTGTAACTTATTTGTCAGGTTGTATGTCAATCACAGAGTTGGCACGGTTACGGCAATATTATCCAATTGGAAAAGATTAATTATTATGATATGATTATAATTAATATACTAAAATATTAGTTACTCAAAGCAATCAGTTTAGTTTGTTTTTGTGTTTACTGATGGTGAATTGATTTTGCGCAGCACTTTAAGCACATTTTTAGCATTAATGAATTTCCGTTAAGGTGCTGTCCTTTGATTTGTGTTTATAAAATTTAAGTGTCCCAGTTTTGAGGTTTGAAAAATTTGGTCACCCTATGCAAGCTTCACATGTTTCTTCCTTTCCTTGTGACAATAAATGACCTCACACTTTATTCGCCCAGTTCTTTTTACAGTCAATGCTTCGACCTCATCTCTTTCCCCTGCCCTCTCTTGCCATTTGAATGTACTTTGGTGGTTTTTCATGATTGATGCTGCGTTTTTTGATGGCAGTCTCGCTTTAGTTCATCCTTTCTTTACAAGGATTCTTAACAAGGCCCTTCCCTCACAGGAGCTCGACTCAATCATAAAGAAGTAAGGTAATCTCTCTTAAGTTAGTGTTTCCCCTTCCTTGAGAGTTTCATTAATAGGGAATGGGCTTATGTTACAAAAGCTTTGGCAAACAACTCCTGTTAGGCACCGTTGAATCTTTTAAAATAATTTCGGGCCTCTGCATTAAATCAAAATAAAGCAATTTTTTTTTTTTTATGTTGCCAAATATATCTATCAAATATATACAGTTTCATTCATTTCACCCACTGCCATTTAACCAGCCTCAAAACTGGACACATCCCTCTTAAACGACTTTGTACGCAGAATATATTTGACTCTGTGTGGTAATGGCCTGGGCTGGTCTGAGATTAATGTGAAGACTTATTGATGTAATGACGAAGCCATGAAAGAGCACTCTGCGCCGCGGTTTGGGCCCAAAGCATGTGCGTCTAATGGACTGTGTGCACATTTCTCTCCGACCCAAACACGTGATATTGATTGAGTCTCTGTGCTTCATTCAGTCCAAGTACCTGGCTTTAGGTGTGCACTGATATGTGTGTGTGCACGACCTCGGACTCCCCACGTGTGTTCCTCTTTTAAAGGCCTGTGGGAGCGCGTGGTTGGAGTAGACAGAGGAGGGGGGAGGCTGAGTAAATATGAGTGTAATTAAAGTGGTACCTTCCCAACTGGCGCCCCGCGGTGGACGCTCTGTGGGAGTGGGTGTATCCGAGTGGGCTCTGGATCTCCAGGTGCTGACAGGACCCCCTTCATATGGCGCTCCCCTTGAACCGTTGTTTTTTTTCTTTTTTGTTTCCTGAGTCTCACGCCAGCGGGCTCGAGTGTTGGTCTCCAGTGATTGACAGACGGGTGGTCGCACAGTCGATGAAGAGCAGTTGTGGGAAGAGAGGGACCTTACAGCCTCGTAGCTTCTCAGCCCTGAGGGGGATATCTAGACTCAAATATTCAAGGGGACATTGTTCTAAGCATTTGTACTAATAGGACGTACCAAATTGCATTAAGATATGAGCACAAATTGAATGTTATGGGTTTTTGAGCAAAGGCAAATAGACAAGATAAAGCAGGAGCGATATGCAGAGGCCTTAAACACCAGGCAGACTTTTTGGGAGAAAAAGCTTGTGGGACCTCCAAAGTTTATGGGAAATGGCACATGCTCAAAAAGTGATGTCATGTGTAGGAGACATAGTGAATTCTCCCGGGCTGATACGGTGAAGGGAGGCCAAATACAAGTCGTAGAATCTCAACAGACATTGACTCCTTAATTAACCTCGACTGGGATGGTTTACAGGCACTCAAGTTTCTTTCATATTTGCATTTAAAGATGATGTGTGTATTTTTTGGCCTTTTTGGAGCCATCTGGAGGTGAAAGTGCATACTGCAAGTCTACATCATAAGCCTCCTTTTTTGAGCATGTGAACAGCTATGGCAGCCCTGGGGCGACATGCTACAGTCTATAAACACAGCCAGTGGAAAATTACTTAAAATTCAGTTTACTTGATAATGTCCTTAACCTTCATGCAAGAATGTGTGCTCAAAACGAACAAGTTTGTCACTTTATATGTTTATTTTTATTATAAAGTTGTTTTTTTCTCTTGTCTTATTTTTGGACGTTTAACCTTTCTTAGACACCTATAGTATTGATATACAGAAAGTATAACCCAGCTGGTCACTGGGTTATGTAAGTGCTCTAAAGGAAAACCATTAAAGCACCCTACAAGGATTGTTATAAACAGTTAAAATATATATAGAATTTGCCTACCTCAGCTTTAATGGTAGACTGTGAAGTGATTTGGTGGCATATGTTGGCCACACTGCACCTCACATCTCAGCAACTACAGGAGCCCTGCAGGGACATGCTAGTGTATATGAACAAATCCTCTGAAATAGATATAATAATTATAAAAAAAATGTTCATACAAGATTAGCTGGTTCACATGTTTATATATATATATATATATATATACTGTCTATGTGTGCTTCTCCTCCAGCAGTGCTCAGTTTTTCCTCTCTGGAGAGTTGTCAGAACAAAAGCAGGTAGTAAAGGCTCCCTCCTCTGGGCTCTATGGGGATTTAAATGTCTATATTTTAGGTAAAGCAAATGCAAAGTCTGCTTGATTTTGAAACATTAAATATAGTTTTGACTGGTATGTTCTGTTTTAGTCAACTGAATACCACAAAACATTACACAGTGCACCTTTAAATTAATTTGGCATTTGTTTACTCTGTAATTTAAAGAGTTTACTGCCTTATATTTGGCACTTACAAACATCCGTCTGTCCCATCTAATAAACCTAAAATAATAGGTAACTCAATAGTTTATATATCTGGATACGTTCTGTGTGACCGGCTTTCAACCTCTTGTTATGTGCTACAGACCGAGTCATATCACATGCTCCATATGCTGATGTAACTGGCCGCTCTGCGTTTGCTTCAAGCCCGACTGGAGCTGTGTATTCCTCGGTGGTGAGTGAATCTACTTCTCGACCTTTTTTTTCTTTTGTCAGTCACGACTAGACTTTGAGTTTGTCTCTGCCAGGCCCCGCTCTGGGGGAGTTTTGGGCTCACGTCCATCTGGGTTTAAAGGTGTCTTTAAACGACAGAGGTGTAAATCCTCCTGCCCATGCGCCAGAGGGGACGTATGTTTTTTGCTTTTTTCTGTCTCTGGCCCGCAAACCTGCTCGCCAATCAATAAAGTTAACTCAAAACATTCACACTCTGCCATTTGAAATCAACCATTTAATGAGTTGCTGTTCCTGTAAAAGTGGAAGAGGCCCCTTCAGATTTATTCCTAGAAATTCCAGAGTAATAGGAGGAAAAGGAGAAGAGGAATAAGTGGGAGAAAAAAGGGTATTCGCTTTCTGTTTGGACACATTTCAGGGCGAACTTTTGAAGAGGCCGTAGTCTGCATCTCTTCGAAACGCACAAATAAACAATGGAAATAGCTTCTTGATCCGTTTTTATGAGCAAACCCACTTAACGAGAGCTGATTGGGGGCTTTTTGCAGTGGTCCAAGCTATAAAAGCCATGCTAAGTAATGTAATTTCACTTTGGTAATGAAAGTCCTCCAAAAGAACCAAGAACGACTCTTTTTCATGTTTCTGCAAACCACCACGGATTGTCTTTTTTACAAAACGCTGTTTCCAATAGGGTCTCCTGATGAAGTGTGAGAGAAGATGTGACTTTGTGGCAAACTGTTAAAGCACTTAATAATAAAAAGGGGAAGTGGGCTGAAGAGTTTTTTTTTTTTATGGACGTGTCCAGGCAGATCTTCATTGTTTCTCCTGTCATGAGAGTGTAACGGGCCAAGAGATGGACGAGGGCTTACAGTCTGGGAAATGTGTTAAAGACGCGCATGTTTTAATGGTGCATAAAAGGGGTTTTAGTGGGGCTCATGTATATTCTCTGTCTGCAACTACACTGTAAAAAAGTTGGTGAACTTGTATATGGCCCAGCAACAGCACTAGGCTATTGTTGATGCTTTTGTGGGATGCACATAACCAATCATAAACTGAAGACAAACATAAAGCTGTACAGAGTGTTTATTATAATATATATTTTTAGTCATGAATTAATTAAGAAAAATACAAAGTGTCACAGCTAAACTTAATTGAAGACCATATTTTCTGCTTTGTCAGTGTTTCTCATGTTAAAGGTCTCAAAACACACATGTCAAATTGATCAGCCTGGCATACACCCTGTCCCACTTCTGAGAGCAGCCTGTGAGGAAGACCAAAGCACATTAGTAACAGGAGCTCATGCCAGCACGCTTACTCCAAATAACTGCAGGTTTTATTACTGACAACTTTTTGATCCTAAATCCTCCTCATGGTAAACTTTTCTCATATATATTTTCAGTTAACCGTTTTATTGATGATGTGTATGATAGTTTGCACTTAAGAAATACAATTACAGTCATTACACAATCAAATCATTTAAATGTTAATGTAAGTCTTTCTGTGACTGCAGACACTGGCCTTGCACCTGGTGTTTGATGGAGAGCAGTCTGCATGTCCTCCTAGCGTGGGTTCTATTCAGGTACTTCTATTGTACATGTCTTTAGTGGTGGGTGAAACCAGAGTACCTGGAGGAAGCCTACACGGACACAACATGCAAACTCCACACAGAGAGGACCTGCGCTGGATGGTAATTGAACCCATGGCCTCTTTGCTGTGAGGCAGGCGTGCTAACCATGCTACCACCGTGCCACTCTGACACTCACCACGTTGGATTGACGCAACGCACTGCATGTGCCCTACCGCCGTCGGTTTACTTCTTCGTAGATTGTCGCCTTTCTCAGGCCCCGCCTTGAGGAAAACAAACTGGCAGTGATCCATTCCAGACTCCTTGCTGATACAGCGAGGAGTGTTATGTGCAATATACAACTGTTTAAACAAATCTTAAAAAAAAAAAAGAAATCACCATAAATGTGCTAAATTATAATCCTTAGTAGTCTAGTAGATCAAACATTTTTACAGTGTAATATGTATACGTTTCTGTGAGCCCTCTCATCTCCACCTCCGCTCCCTGGACACAGCCCATAAACACACCTTGTCACGTTCGTCCAAACACCACCATCTTCCCCCGACACTTGCCTGATGACTGCTTTACGCTGATGGAGTGTGTATTAAGTATTCCATTAACTCTCTCTGTTCACAACTACCGGCCAACGTCTTTCCCCCTGAGGCCCCCCCCCCCACAGAAATAGGAAGGAAGACAGATGAAATTGTCCTTTTAATAGCAATGTCTCACTTTTGGGGGCTACATTATGAGTCCAATCCGTCTAGCAGCTGCTGAACAGAGTTTCTGTGTTACCTGCCGCGCAGTGTAGCTTTACGGTCGCTGCAAAGAAAATCCTGTGTGTTAACAAGTGAGCATGGAAAGAATGGAGCTGGGTTAAACATAGGAAGCAGGCGTCTCGTTGGGTGTCAGTTTATTGGTCAAAAGTGTGAAAGCATGAGACACGGACATTAGTGAGAGAGCATCCGGTTGTTCAGACATCTTTGTGTTTGGTCTGAAGGAGAGCCAGACGTGTGAGGCCCGAGCATGTTTGTGCTGGTAATGACTGTTTGTGCGAGCATGTGTGTTTATGCTTCTAATGGGGGTTTAATTTGATAAGTGCTTGTCGGATTTCTTCGCGCTCAGCCAGGAAGGAAGGATTTGCACTCTGTATATTTGGAGTAAACAGGCAGACTTATTAGATGGACATTGCTGTACAAGATTGTGCGTTACAATGGCTCTAGTTTGTAATTGTTTATGTAGACTGTCTGAACAAAGTGGAGCAGATAAGATGGACCACATTCAGTGATGCCAGTAACGCATTACTTAGTAACGCGTTACTCTATTCTGACCACTTTTTTCAGTAACGAGTAATCTAACGCATTACTATTTCCAAACCAGTAATCAGATTAAAGTTACTTAACCAAGTCATTGTGCATTACTATTTTTGTCATTTTCCTTAATAAAAAAAAAAAAGTATTTCTTCTTGTATCTCGTGAAGTCACGTATGCGACAAGTCACGTTTTCAGCATGCATGAAGTTCACATCACGTACCACGCAGCGACACAAACGTAAACAATGGAGGGAGGTGAGAGATGTGCGTTTTCTAGATGGAAATACAGTAATTATTTTGAGTTTGTGTCAGTTACAGATGACAACATTAAGGTCCGTTGTACACTCTGTGCTGGCGGTGACAAAGTGTTATCTAGCTACAAAAACACTACATCGAATTTGAAAAAACATTTGGACATGATAGAAAACATGATATACATGATATAAGCTTACATGTGTGTTACAAACTTGTTTTGTTTTGTTTTGTCAAACCACTCCTTGATGGTCAAAAAATTATTTTTCTTTATTTTTTTATTTTTATTAAAACAAGTATTTATGTTAAGTGAAGTTAAGTGAAGAAAGACTATTTTATTTTCTATTAAAACAAGTATTTATGTTAAGTCAAGAGAGACTGCCTTTATTTTTTATAAAAACATGTATTTTTTCAGGAAATAGTTTTTAAATTCAACATTAATTGCCAGGAGATAGATTGTTAAAAATACACTTCAAATAAAGTGATTGTTGGCAAATCCCGTTGTCATTTTTTTGTTGTCGGCAGCTGCTGAATGTAACTAATAAAGTAACTTAGTTACTTTTAAAATCAAGTAATCTGTAAAGTAACTAAGTTACTTTTTAAATCAAGTAATCTGTAAAGTAACTAAGTTACTTTTTCAAAGTAACTGTGGCAACACTGACCACATTTCTCGAGAGTGAACCAGAAAAGAAGCACCACTTCTTCAGAGCATTGACAAAGAACTGAAGAGTGGCTCTTTTATTAACTGTTCTTCGCCTTTGGAATTATAGCATGGGGAGAACATAGAAAACAACTCCAAACAGAAAGGGCTAGTCCGAACACTGCCCACTGTGCCGCCCATTTTGATGTACAGACAAAAATTAGAGTGTGGAAGTTAATCATTTTGATTGTACAATGCTGTATTTATATTGAAATACATTGGTGTGTAGCCTGTGCAATAAATGTTGCCCTTTTGACATCACCACCGCACAGTTAGTTGAGGCAAAATTTCACGTCATGGTTTTAAGTGACAGAATCAAAGACGACGATGTGATACAAATATCTGACATTGTTGTTGGTTGGCTACATTGAACAAATACGCTAACAAGTGACTTCTAACTTTTTTTGCTGGGACACATTTATCATCTTTTATCCAAACCAAAATCTTGGCACTCTTTTTTTTTCTCTTTTTTCCGAATCACATGATCACCTCTGCCAGTTGTTGACTCTTGGCATTTCTAGTTGCATTGTACAAGAGGCATCATTTCTAGCTATTTCGAGTTACATAATTTCATTCATTTCAAGTAGACTCTATTCAAAATGTGTTTTTTTTACATATATACACGTTGCATGAAGTATGTGTAGGTGTATGAATAATCGCACATTTTATTCTAGGCTTTATCCTTATACAGTAATGTGTTCTGTAGGAACAAGCGGATATAAGCCCTTTTGTGGATATTATTGTCTCCTTGGAATTAGCAAGTACAATAATATATTATTAATAATAATCGCTGTATGACTTTTGAAATAGCACATCAACACTTCTCTGTCAGTGTACTGTCTGGTTGGAGTCGTATTAACACTGCCACTAAAGTTTCAAACTGTGTATGAGAGACATGTGCTGATGATGAGGGTGTCTGGTGAGCGGCCGTAATGTAGTCACAATAGAGACCTGGGATCCAAAGGAAACGGGGGTCTCTCGCCTTCATAAACAGGATGAGGGGACGGGACCACACGCACCGCTCCTGCACTCTTCCAACCTACTGTAATGAACTGTGGTAAGGGTTTGATTCTGTATCTAAAGTATAACGTGAATTTTGCTTTATCTTCATTAAATACACCCAAAGCAAACAGAGCAATCCCTTTAGTTTTTATGAATGGCTCCACTGTGGTTTTCTCTTATCTTCCTCACTCCTCCTCGTCCTCATCGGGCAGCTCTTCCGACGCCTCCGGACAGGGAAGTGAGTGCAGATAGACTCCACTATCAGTGATAAAGCTCACTCCTAGACTTACATATTGCACAAAGCCAACAATCTGGCACAGATGTATTATTTCAGTCTCTTTGGAGCATTTGTTCCACTGCCTTCTCCAGTTTGGCCTTATTGTGTTTGCTATTTGGTCCAAACAAGTAAAAGTGAGGTCAAATGAATAAAATGAGCTCATAAGAAGAGACAGATCTCCTCAGTCGGCTGCTGATGTGGAATATTGGTGATAAGTCTCCATGTTGTTTTGATACAGGTTTATTAGGTGACAGTGCTATCATAGATGTAACATTTTAGAAGTACAGGTCGAGTCATTACTGCCAGTTTACACTTTTAAAAGATTTATGAAGGCATCCCAAATAAGTGTTGTACTACTTGTTTTACAGTTTGATACGATTACAAAACCTAAAGTGCACTACTTTGGTTACTATTTCACTTGTTTTTGGTTCCTACAGTATGATACGGTTATGAAAAGATGGAGATAATAACTGCAGTCTGTTGTTTGGACAGAGAAACTTTACTTTACTTTAACCTAGTCAATATTCCGATGGTCACTAGACGGTCAAAATATACCATAATACTTTAAGAAAGGCTGGAGGAGACCAACACAACTGTGACTGTATGCAACTGGTTTGAATGAAAAAAAGGCATAAGTTTGATGTTCTGTTGCAACATATTCAGTTGTAAATGGTTATATTAATAAATTGCTAACTTGTCTAATCGCTAACATTAACTTACCTGAGCTCATGATGGCAGAGATATGACAGCCTCCCTCTTGAGATGTAAAAGCTGCAAATATCCAACAAGTCTTGTCCTCATTAATAGGACTTGACTTGTTGAATATAACACTTGGCCTTTTTACATTAATTCTTATGTCACTCAAATCTTGCAATAGTTTATAACAGAAATCCATTCTTAGCGGAGTTAAGCAGACTTTTTTTTTTTTTTTTTACATATAAACAAAGTATATAGAATATAGTGTCTGAAACCCGTCACTAATTGAGTGCAGCACTATACGTATATCACCAATAGCCAGTAGCTGCTAATGCTAAAGTTATTCTTTCTGAGACTAGCCAGGAGATTGTGATGGTTCAAGTAACACTTGGGGCAGCAGTAGCTCAGTGGGTTAAGACGTCGTCTTTCAACCTGAAGGTAGTTGGTTCGATTCCCGCTCTCCCCTCAGTTCATACTGTTGTTGTGTCCTTGGGCAAGACACTTAACCCACCTTGCCTCCAGTGGCTGTAACACTGGTAATTACTGTAGAACAATGTAAGTCGCTTTGGATAAAAGCATCTGCTAAATGAATAAATGTTAAATGTAACTTTTAATTAGGGCTGCTGCAAAATACAGCTTACTATAGTAATATACTATTTTAAGTAGGCCTATTTCATTGTGTAAAAGTGCTCACAGCACAGTGGAAGCATCCTCAGGCCTCACCTGTCCCAGACGGTGCAGTACCACTCTGTGAAAACGGGCTCATTGAGTGAAAGAACTGTTCATTTATTAACACAGTTTCAAATAACTTTGTAACGTTGGCCCAGGTGTGGTTCTGGTCGTTATGGTGTTATTCCAGGTGCCTTGTTGGGAATGGTGTGTTTACATGAGCATACAGAGGAGAGGTACCATCCTTCAACACTAGATCACTCGGTCCATGTTTGTGTGAGTGAAATAGAGGGAAAAGTGCATGGCGGCAGAGGAAGTGAGGGCGGAATCTGGGAGATCCGTAGAAACATTGGGATGCTTTGATATATTATATGTGGGAGCAGAGGGGAGCGGGAGCCGGACCCAGCGGTGTGTGCGCACAAGTGTATAAACAGTCTTCTCATCCCCGTCGAGCTGTCCGGCTCAGGCCCTGTGCCAGAACCTACCCTCACCCATCTCACATGAGTCGCATCCATGAAACATTCTCATCTGTGTATGTGAGCACATCTGTAGGCTTCTGCTGGTCTTAGTGCAGCATCATAATTAAAATGTTGGCGTTGAATTATCACAGCCCCTGTACATCAGCGGGGGCTGTGTGGTGAGGATTTCTGGGTGTCACCATTGAGGGGATCTGACCATCTGACCTGGAGCACTAACACCATTGCCCTGGTAAAGAAGGCCCAGCAGAGGCTGTATTTTCTGAGACTCCTCTAGAAGGACATCCTGAGTGAGAAACTGCTGGTGTCCTTCCTCTGCTGCTCCACAGAGAGCATTATAACATACAGTATCTGTGCTTGGTTTTCCTGCTGCAGAGCTGAGGACAGACAAGCGCTCCAAGAGGTCACTGTATCAGCCCAGAAGATCATCAGCCTCCCTCTCCCATCTCTAGAAGAACTGTACAGTCCCCGGAGCCGCTGACTCAAAAAAGCAAAAAAAAACTGCCTTTGGGCAGACAATACAGAACAATGTAAACACTTTTAATCCCAGAGCTGTTGTAGCTACTGTAAATCAAATCTATTAAGTGCAATATTTTAACATTTTATCTGCAATTTCAGGAAGCTGTGCAATGGTGGAATGTGATGGAAGTGTGTTTTAACCTATAGCCTTGATCTTTTTACCATTTTAACTCTTTTTTAAAATACATTTTTTATATCCTTGTGCATTTATTTATACAGTGCACCTGACTATTACATCAATTTTTGTTGTACAATGTACAATAATAATAAAACTTATAAATCTTTCTATATTCTGTAGAGTGTGTCAGGCTTATCACAAAAACAAGTGTGCTGTATTATTTACTTCCTACTGACTTTAAATGTATGTGTAAATATGTGTAAATATATAAACTATATATAACCCCTCCCATGTCTGTGCTGTAGGTCTCTTGTCTTTGGAGCAGGGTTCCAGTGTGGCTGGCCTTTAACCTTGTGTCTGGTATAATGGGAATCACCATTTGTGCTTCTATGACCTTTCAGGACTTTTCCAGCACCACACATGTTGGCTCAAACATGTCCCTTTATAGTCATAGCATACCTGGTAATCATAATGTCAAATTACTGTATCCAAATAGGGCTATAGACTTTTATCAAGTCTGAGTTTTGCTAGGGCTAAATAAAATATCTAAAATAGACTTTAAAGACATTATCTGGTAACCTAGCCCTACACAGGAAAAGTACCTTTTATATTTCAGTAAGCTGCTAAATGTAGCTCCATTAACCAAAGCAAAATTAACCATTTGGAAATCACTTTTATTCCAGACCTACAGCCCTCTAGAACAACATGGGGAGGCAATATTTTTGTTCTGTTTGTTCTGTCTGTAGTTGAACATTTATCTCTCTTTTTTTTTTGTAATTTATGGCCAATCTCAACTCACAAAGTAGAGCTGAACTGTGTTGATGCTGGTGAGAGAAAGGATGCATGGCACATTGTGCAGCTAGAGAGGCTGAGTACAATATGAGTAAATGATAATTCAACAATAAAAAACAACAGGCGGCATCAATTTCGGTTGCAATCATGTGCTTAGAAATCACTGTCAAAAGAGGAAGGGAGTCTGGACAAGATTCAGTTGTTGCAAAGAGAATGTTAGCTTGTTTACACGGCCTAACCACACAGGCAGGGCCATACATAGAGTTTTAAATTGTAACTGCACATCACCAACCTGAAACTTTTTACTGCCATTTGATCTGCACTGACTTGTATTCCTTTACTTTTTATTTACTGTACTCTTTACCCTGTCACTACAAATACTGGCTGTACCTAGATGTATTGTCCGTCTCTGATGTACAGAAAACAGGTTTCATACTCATTACCTTTGCTTCTGATTAACACGTCTATTACCTTCTGTTGAAAATGTAGTTCCATTCATCTGTATATTAGTCAATTTTACATGCACCTTAAAAAGGCAGCCAAATCTCAGTTATGTATGTCTTCCATGTTTGCGATACATCTACAGTGCAGTAAAATATTTTTACACCTCTACCTTTCCATGACCCTAGCTTCAGTTGGGCCATGTTCATAAAGGTGCTATGCCAGCTATCGCCTCAGTTCACACTGTGATGTGTTACACTTCAAGGCCTACAGATCATACACCAATAGCTAACTCAGCATTGTGCACTCTTTGCCTTTCAGCCACGTGAAGACACACAAGTGCCCGCTGGCAGCAGGTAGTGGCTTTTCAGAGGATATAGAGTGTGCTGTATCTCAATGCGCCTCCAGGAAGCCCTGCACTCACTTCCACCTTCAGTCGGATGAAAGCAGTTCAGGCAGCTCGGGTTGCACTCCCCACAGAGGGCCGGTGTAAGTCTGTTCCACTGAGTGTGTGGGAGCCAAACACTGCTTTGGTGTCCCCATCTCCTGTCTTTGCGGTTCCAGCATAAGCACATTACAAATTCACACATCCCCCAACAGACTGCCCTACAGGCCGCACTTTTATCACTCTTCATCTGATACAATCACAACACGGCTACAAAGAGGCAGCGGGACGGGGGGCACTGCCAGCAGAGGAGCCTCCAGTGCTATTCATGGGACAGGATGAGGGCTTTTGGCACCATCGGAGGGTGAGAAATTCTCCTAACCTCAAAGAGATCTCAATAGCCTTCAACTTCTATTTTAAACACAAAGCCTTTTTATGACTGCAATATCATTTGTGCTCGAGTTGCTTGTTGAAATGTGGCCTTTCATTTGTTATATAAAATGCTTGATTGACACGAGGCCTTATCCACGCTGTACCCACATGATACAGACCCCACCCGCTCACACCTATATACCCTGTGTGGGTGACTGTGTGTGAGATTGACACACAGTAAAGTTTTACAGGTGCGCTGAAGCGGATAATTAGCCTGTTAGCTGTAACTAATGAAATCTCCACCGCTGTGCCCTTAACTGCTGCCAGGGCAGAGGCCACTTTCCTGTTTGGATAGGCTTGGCTTTAAAGAATCCGCCCCAGAGCGCCGCGTCGCCGGCATGTGGGCATGTGTGACAGAGGCGTGTATAGAGTGTATAGAGACGAATACAGGATGAAAGGATAAGAAGTCAGCAGTAAAGGAGTGAGAAGGATGAAAAATATTGTTTTTAATAAAGAGAGTGTTGGCATCATCATACAATTACAAAATGTCAAAATGTAAGTCATGCTGCATGTGCATTTTAGAAGTTTAGAAACAGACCTGTTTAGAAACAGACCACAATACATCTTAAGAAGATGAAAGGGTGTCAGCCACCAAAAATGACAAATCCTGTATAAACAAGAAGATTTATGTGATGTGTGCTGTTAGTGAGTGTGTAGAGAACATTAATGTGTGGCACAACATTCAGCTACTGTATATGTTTGGATCACTAAGCTATGGTCATGTAAAGCTATGGCTACAACACTTCTTCCAACATACTTAAGAGCAACTGAAGAAGAAATATTGATGCTTTTAAAGTTTTTTCATTGCCTCTTAAATGTCTAATTGAGTGCCTTTAGTGGCCAAAGATAAATACATTATCAAAACACAAGTTTTTATAGCATAAAAAAGAAAATAATTTTGCTTTGATTGTTCTACTCACTGTGTGTAGCCAGCAGCCAACAGCTCTCTGAGACTGGGCTGTTGTGTCATTGTTTTTTACAATAGCACAACTCTGCAGGTGCCACAACAAAATAAAAACATCTACTTGGCAAAATTAAGATGTATGTATTTTTGCGGAGTGAGAGCATCATCCTCTTTGCTTTTTAGCCAAAATGTGTCAACAGCAGCTTATCTGAATGAAAATTACCACTGCTTTATTGCCGTGGTGGATTGTGTATATTTTATGACTGCACTTGTAGAAGGGTCTACACACACATTAAGCATTTCACAATTCTGTTTTATAGAGACTATTTAGATTTGTGTATTACAAACTATTGATTGTTTAATTCTTTAAACTTCCTACATGTGTCATGATAAAGGTCTTAAGTGTCATCATTCAACTGTGCACTGCTTTGTGGATTCTTCACTTTTTGCCATCAGCCCTGTCCTTCTGTCACTTAAATATAGTAAGTGCCCAACAATTGTGTGTGTATGTGTCTCCCCCAGTAGGGCTAAGGATGGGCAGCATTCAGCTGCACACAGCTGACCTCTGACCCGGCAGCCCTGTCAGGATTCCACACGTTCCCCTTTTGCTCCTGGGCCAACTGCTGACAGAACGGATTGTTGCACTTACGGAGAGAAGCTGATTGATGATTGGCTGAAGGAGCAGTCACCAGTGTGTCACAGGGAGGACTAACCCTGACCTGTGACCTTTGACCTCTCTTTCAGGACAGTGGTATGTTACAGGGATAACCTGTAACATACCACGTACACAGGTCCTTCAGATGCAGGTTGCTTTTTTCTTATTTTGGTCAATTAGTCAATAATAAAAAGTTAAATCCCAAAGAGTGAACCTGTCGTGTTTGAAATACTAAACCCAGACTATTTACACTGCTATTTAGAGTCCATGAACATGGAACAATAGAAATATTACAAACTCATAAAACTTGTGAGATATAGATGTTCACATGGAGAGTAGACTTGATACATAACACTCCTTGTGCATATTTTTTGCTGCCGTGCGAGGTGATGATCCAATGTGTGGGGGCCGCAGCGCTCACCAGGTGGTGCTGGGTGTTAAAGGCCACTGTCCAAGAGGTGAATGTAATGAGCTGGCAAGACGCTGCCTCCAAAGTGGCTCATTTCATCTGTGTGTGTTCCTTTGTCACCATCTTATACGGCCTCTGCTTTAGTCGTTAACATTGTTAGCTTAGCTTTGACCACCAATGACCACTAGCATAAGACACTCCTGAATAGTTGAATGTAAAGTGTGATTTCCCACAAAATATGAATACCTTTTATCAAACAGAAGCTTAGAGCTTACAGAAAACATCTGTCTCTGAGTTCTGTGTCAGACCGTTGCCAAGATTTAGCCTTTTATTTTGCTTCCCATTTCTCTATGTATGTTTTTCTTTTCTAAACTGTTTCTTTGATTCAATAGATAAGAAAACAAAATAATCTATTGGTAGCCATAATTCCTCATTGGTATTAATGTAGATTAATGGGAGCGTCCCAAATTTTTACAGAGCAGAGTAAAAATGTTTATACCAATCTTGCAAAATTCTAAAAAACATTCTGCCAATATTGAATGCTTGTATGTTGCTTGGCTTACTTTTGGAGCTCAGTAATGCTACATATAACTTAACTTTCAGAAACCTCCCCCAAAAATGTATAAATAAAATGAGCATAGACAGAAAGCTCCACCAAATTCCTTATGCATACCTTCATTTAAATCTAGACATCCACTTGGATCCTGTGTTGTATTGCACTTTGTGTCTGGTAAAAGAACAATAGCAGAACACAGGAAGGCAGCGATGATGATAATAGGCCTTTAAAAAGTTCTGATGGGAATTTCAGCTGCGACTCCGAGGAACAAAGCAGATGTGTGTGTTATATGTGAGTGTCGTTCTCTGAGGAACAGTAATTGTGATCCATGCTCTGTTAAAATCTCCACTTGGGGATCGACCCGAACACTTGACACACACACACACACACACGCGTGCGGCTTGTGGGACGGTGCAGCTATGGTCCAATGAAGACATCACACACGTTCAGCCTGTCACTGTATCTGGCCTTACACCCCTTTAATTTTGAGGCACCTCTCTCATCCACAGCTGAACCTCTCTGTTTCACTTTTTACTTAATTGCAGAAGTTTCCTTTTTCATTTTGACATGAACATGCAGTAGTCATTACAGCCTCTAGATGGGGCTCTGCCTCATGTTGATAAAGCCTGTTTTTACCGAGGGCTGTTTTTAAAAAGGATGTCAAGATATAGATCAAGGGTCTCCAACCTTTTTTCTTCAGAGAGCTAAACATATTTTAACATTTATTCTCATAAATTATTTCATCAAAAACAAAATTGACTTTGTTTTGCCAGATTATTAACCCTGAACTTTTACAAACTGTTGGTGTTCACAACTCACATTTTGAATTAAAACATTTATTTCATCTGCATGTGCATCCATTTATTTTCTGTTTATCTCACACTATAAAATTAAAACATAAATGCTGTCAAAACTAAACAATGTAATTCCAATTGCACAGATACTTTATTCAGTCAGATGACTGGGACTGATGTAGTCAACAAAGAACTGTAGTGTGAAGTGTAGCCACTCAGGTTTACACTTAGTCATTTAGCAAGTTTTACACTTATGGACTCATTTAAATGAGAGCCAACTTCCATTGTTCACTTAAAAGTTCCATCACAAATTCATTAAGTCTTTAGCGAGCTACTGAAACTAACTGTACTTACTTGAAACAGGGCAATGTTTATGCTCACATGCAACTCTTATGCACATTCTTTGTAGAAGCAGATTTCAGCAAGCAAAAGCTGCTTACATATCTGTGATAATCAAAAAACATGTGCTGACTTTAATCAATAAACAAGCAACAAAATAAATGTACCTTTGAGAATTCCTGCAAGAGCTAGCTGAATTGTTTTTTGATTAACATCTGAAATACTGAGTATTGTTGACTAACGATGGATCGGAATATATGAGGTGGTTCCTCAATAAAGTTACCAAATCATTTTTCAATTCAACACCTTGCAAATTGCGACTCTTGTCCAAGCCTTTTTGGGTTTCATGACATTACATTCACTTTTTTTAGTTCTGTGTGAAGTCTTCCATGTCAAAATAGTCCATGTCGAAAAATTATTATTAGCTTTTCTGCTGCAAGTTATTTTAAAGAGAATCAATTTAACAAATCCCTCTTGTGCTTTGTTGCAGGTCATTTCATTCTCCTAAGAAGCAGATGTCAAGCAAGAAATACCTGCACAACCAAAGAATAGCTGGTGCTAATTCGCTGCAAACACTATTGACAAGCCTGATTCTTAGCATTGACCGTTAGCCAGAGCTGCAACATATATGTTAAAACAAGTCAAAGATAAGTCTGCAGACACCCCATAAACTGTGGGTTCTGTGCACAACAAAGCAACATTCAATGTAATCTTGCTATAGCTAACATTATTAGCTTTTTACTTTAATTACTTTCACAAGAAAAAACAATAATTCACTTTGCATTCTACTTTTTTGGTCTCTTAAAAGCAGTAGATTATGTATTGGATCATAGTTTATCTGTTATATGTGCATGAGTAATAGCATGTATAGTTTAGTCCTGACATGTTTTGCTATAAGTCCATAATGATTTCTGCTCTTTTCTCCTAATGTTGTGCTTAAATAAACTGCCATGGTGATTTGCAGACTTGACGACTGCTAAATGTGGTTTTATGTTAAGACTTTTGAAAAGAGCCTGAGAGAAACCATGCCATTTAAGTCCAATCACGAGCCATTCTGTTAATTAAATTCAACAGAACCTCGACTCGCTTTTGAAGTAAACGACCGTTAAAATGTTTGGGATATTTCCTTCACATTTGCTTTTCAAAAATAACCAAAGCCCGAGACCACAGTCGACATAAAGCTTCAGCCTCAAGAAACATGAAAACTTTTTTAAAGCGACGTGGAAGGAAACAATCAGCTCTGAGGCCCGTGCCGTGAGTGCTGTTTGGCGTTTTATGTTCATGTATACGGGCGAAGCCAGAGGAGAGAAAATAAACCAAGGCCCGTTCTGATTGTCAGCACATTTGGGCATATCCCGAGCGGGCGAGGAAACGATTAAAAGACTCTACGTATAATGGCTTTTAAGAGGCCAGTGGAATGACTTAATAGTGCGAGTTTCATGTGGTGGAGTCAAAGTGATGATTTCCACTTTGTACTCGTGTCAACTCCCAAACTGTTTATTTCCACAGAATTCAACAAAATCTGCGAGTGCATTTCTCTTCATGCATCATCACCTCTGCAAAGACCGTTGTAGTTACAACACGTCAGATTTTTAACTGTTTGCATTGTTGCTATTGTTTGTCCACAGTTCTTTTAATGTAATGCAAACATGACTAAGGCATTTTCAAGCTTTTATGTTTCCACGTTCGTATTGCAATGCACTAGTAATTAGTATTTATACTTTTTTGTTAAGCTAATAAAAATAGTTTTGTATGCTCTTGTTGTGCAGAGGTTATGCAGCACTTAGCATAAACCTAAAATAACTTTGGATTTTACTTAACTATAGACTTTGCTCTGGTCTGCTGGGTAGAGCAAAAACAGAATGATAAAAAAATATATATTCCTCTAGGTATAGAGCAGTGGTGGGCAAAATAAGGCCCTGGGGCCACATGCGGCCCGCTGGGCTGTTTAATCTGGCCCGCCAAGCATTTACAAATATTTTATTGATGATTAAACACAGCATATATTTTTTCTTTTCCTTCAATATTCTGCAGTAATCAGTTGATTCCACTGAACAATATGCTTCAAACTGTAAATACCCTTATTATAGGCAAAATAAATGTGTTTTTTTTTTATTGAGTATAAGTGAGTTTACTATGTTGGCCCGGCCATCCACAAGAGTCCCATGTTCTAATGTGGCCCTCGGGGAAAAATAATTGCCCACCCTTGGTATAGAGGATGCATGTTGGCAGAGTGGTTAGCATTTCTGTTTTACAGCAGGAAGGTTGTAGATTTGACAGGCAACATTTTTTTTGTGTGGAGTCTGCATGTCCTCATCGTGCTAACAGGAGTTATTACTGAGAACTTTGGCTTTCTCCCACCGTTCAGAGACAAGTTCTATTGGTTGTTTGTCTGGAAGTATTAGCCCTTCAATAAACTGGCAATTGGGCTGTTATAAACGGTCATTTTAGGATAGAATAGAATATCTTCATTGTCATTGTACATTGTACAACAAAACTGGATGCAATCCTTAGGTGCACTCAATAAATACACAAGGATATAAATAAATTTAAAATATGTCTAAAATGTTAGGCAATAAGTTAAAACACACACACATCCATCCATCACATTCACTATTGCACAGCTCCCTAAAATTACACATAAACAGTTAGAATATTGCACTTAAAAGATTTGATTTGCAACCGCAGGTGACTATGGATCTGCGGTAACAACACTATGCTGTTTGAACAGTTAAACGTAAAGACATCTTTGTTGTCAAATTGTGTGTCAGGATCCCTGTCTTTTCCCTGAGTTCTCCTGTTTGTCTCTCCCTCCCCTGTGTGTTTGTCTGTCTGTTTAGGGCTGGGTAGAGTTCGGACGGAGTCCCATGAACCTGCCTTCACTCCAACACACCTGCAGCTGAGACTCATCACTACTCACCTGCAACAGTATGATAATCCTCTTCAGTCCTCCACTCTTCTGCAGATTGTCCTTTTGACCACAGTCATCTGCGTGGCCCAAATTTCTTGCCTGGCTCCCTTCTTTGCTCCACTGTCCATCCAGCTCCTGCTCCTGTTTGGTTTATTTTAATGAACATTTTGAACTACCATTTTGGTCCAACAGTTTTACAACATTACAACATTGTGTCAAACCTTAAATGCAGTGGTGGTAGAATGGTCGTTCTATAACTGGAAGGTTGGCGGTTCGATTCCTGCTCCCCTGTTCATACTGTTGTTGTGTCCTTAGGCAAGACACTTAATCCACCTTGCCTCCAGTGCCACAGCTCTGGTGTTTGAATGTGTTTCACTGTAAAGGTGAGTTAGGTGGTGGTTGGAGAAGGCTGTGAGTGCCGTGCCAGCCCCTCCCTCTCTGTCTGCCCCAGGTGTGAATGTGTGTGAATGGGGTGATTGGAGGCACGATGGGACGTTTGGTACAGCCAGGTAAAAAGCACTATAAATGCACACCATTAAACATGACCATAACTGCCAGTGCTGCTACACCATCAGTCCGAACATGCAGCGAGTCAAAGGAAATCACAAAGATCCGACCTGTACAATGTCGTCTTTTAGCTGATGACACATTAGTTTCTCTCCACTCCAAGGCCTATGTGTGATTTAATGCTTAAAGACAGACACTTATAGGTCTGTGTGGACTCATGGTTTTGTCTGTGTGTGTGTGTGTGTTTGTGTGTGTGTGTGTGTGTGTGTGTGTGTGTGTGTGTGTGTGTGTGTGTGTGTGTGTGTGTGTGTGTGTGCGTGTGTGTGTGTGTGTGTGTATAACAAAAGACATGAGAGAAAGTGTGGAGCTAATTTGAGCACTGACTTTCATAATCGGAAAATCATGGTAGTTTTAAGACAATGGCAAAAACTGAACAGCCCCTTTTGGTTTTATGTGTGTTTAAAGTTCTAACATTAAGATACCTGTACATTAGGACAGAGACGCACACCTGGCAGATGCACTTGTTACAGCTTTATATCCATGCTAGAGCACTTAACCCTGCCCGCTATAAGTTTACGACATGTGTTAAAAGTGGAAAGAATGTTAAAGAATTCTCCATGTATCATGTCAAATGGAACACATCAGCAGAGATAGCGTTATCATTGTAACTAGAAAGTGCAATCACTGTTTTTTGTATGTGTCAATTAACTTTTCTTTTGATTGTGCATCCTTTTGCTCCAACGCTATCCGCTCTGACTGAGGGGGAGTCGATGTGTCCTGATTTTAGCGCCTATGATGGATGCAGTCTGCTGAGGGGGTCACTGCTATCAGTTTGATGGGACAGCTTCAAGACAAAGTATGACTTATGGGTTTGGCACTTTGCAAATAGTGATAGCGATAGTGTTCTGTACTTCTGTTGTATTTCATCTGACAGAGATCACTTGCAACTAATAATATATTTAATGTATTTGTATTTTGTTGTGGCAAACTAGTCCAGTTTTACTTTTTTTAGTAGAATAATAGCAGAAAAGGTTACAATGCTGTTGTTGGAGGTACAGAACAGAAGAAGAATGTGGGTAATGCAGCTTTATTTTATTAATTTTTTGTAGGGATATTTATAGTAGGCAGACACCACCATTTGGGGGGGTCCCTGCCTATTTTTGGTATTGGTGGGGGAAACCGGAGTACCTAGACACACCCAAGCCCTGGGAGAACAACACCACACAGAATGCAAGGTATTAATCCGCTAAATGTGTCTGGTGATGGTTGTTTTTAAAGAAAGAAAAAAATGGACCAGCACTTATGTAATGTAATTATTTCTGTGTTTATAAAGGGGCACATCAGTATGGCAGCAGTGTTTGGACAAAATGTGGTGGCAAAATCAATTTTGCATCATAGAAGCAGCATGGCAGCCAAAACTGAATTTTCATCAGTTGTTCATTCTTAGACTGTTTTGGCCAATTCCTGCAACAAGAATCTTCAAATCCTGATTCCCCAAAGTGGACGAACCTCATATAATGATATGAAACAGTTAGGTTGGAGATGGTCTGGCATCAGCGAGGCCATGACATCATTAAAGTTTAAAAAGAGCCGTGATGATAAAACCAGCCTTAGATTCAGCCACACACACTTAAAGAGACAAAGTTCATGTGGAAGTACCAATGGACCTCCCACAGCCACAGTTCTGCTCTTTTGTAGACCCGAAAAAAGCTTGGATAACAAGACCCCAAAAAGCATAAATTTACTTATGAGCATAATGTCTAATTTGTCCTTAAACATTAAAATATATATATAGTAGAGCCAGATAGCATTAGACAGTTACAACATTCATAAACTGTCAAACTAATCCCCACTGTTTTAGACTACTCCTATTAAATACAAAAACAGTAACATAATGTGCTCAGTTTATAATCTATAACAGCAGAATTCAGGTCATAATGACTTTGACCCTTTTCATCAAAAGTCTCACTCTGAAACGCTTGGATGCAACCTCAGCCTATGACTATTTTCCTGGCCTTAACTCCACAGTGTTTTGACAATGGGCCAGCAAAAATGAGCCTCTAAAACAGTTGGAAATGGACCTATTGAATGTTGTCAATGACAGTGGTTACTGAAGTTATGACTGCGGATCTGAAATAAGTCACAGCCCTGTAGCTGGTGGGTCTCCACGCGACTATAGCAGCCATGACCTCATTAGGCTTCAGAGAGATCTTCAAAACGATGTCTTTATTTAAAGTGATGTCATTAAATAAAGCCAGTAAGTCCTGTGAGCGGTCGGATAATTGAGCGGAGGTGAATGGGATGTCACATGATGAGTGTCAGCAATGAGCAATTGTATTCTATTTCAGCAATTGTTTCCATTTATACTTGAAGAAAAAAAATTATATGAAAATGCAGATATATGATATGAAAATGCAGTTCATTAGTTTAGTTGTTGTGCTGAACCTTTCTTTTTTTACAACATTTCAATAATTAATGGGGTCTTTAGGCACTGGGTCATGCAAAGCTTTTCACACAATTTAAATTTGGTTGAGGTCTGGACTTCTACTAAGTCATTCCAAAACCTTCATTTTATTTCTTATCAGAGAATGTTTAATGGGGTTGCTTCTGAGCTTTAGATATTGTCTGACCACCATTCCTGTTGCATGTACCAGTTTGGTCTAAGCTTTTGAATTTGGACAAATACAAAAAAACAATACTGCTTTTTACAAGAGAGTTTATACTCAACTCTGATGAGTGCTTAAGTCCTGTGGCTACCACAACATCCATGCCTCCATCATTGTGCACCAACAGTGGCTGTTTTTGGCTGAGCATTAAGACTACACATGAGTGTCTTCTGTCCAAGGAACAGGTTTGGATACAGTTTTGTGAACCTAACGTGTGCATCCATGTTCTTTTTAGACAGCTACCAGGTATACATTGTGCAAAAATATATGAACAGTAAAACTTCTTTGTTGGGTTAAAAATGATTCCCTACAGGTTTTCAGTATTTAATAATAATTTAATAATCAAAACTTATTTTATACATTTTAGAATTCACCAGACTTAACATATGCCACCAGCTTGTGATATGTTGTTTATTAAAGGACACTGGGTCAAACATTTTTGTCTCTCATCCCCTCTCCAATGTAATTCTAAGTAAGTATCATAATGTGCTGTATCTAACCCTGTGGGTGTAATTAATGCACACACATATCGCACAAGGCCACGCCATGTAAAAGGCATGTCTCCTCCCTGTGCCGCTGAGAATAACCAGAACGTTTTATCTTGAGATACCAGCTCGTTTGGACACAGTGGCGATGGAGCAGGCTCTCCACTTTCTGTCTGTCTCTTTCTTTTATCTCACTTTTGTCCGTTCATTCAAAATGGACACCACCACTGAACCACAGTGTTCTGCTTTGTCCTTTTTTCTGGAACAAAGAAAAACATTTTAGGGGTCCACTAGACTTAAAGAAAGAATAGACTTAATAAAATGACACAATTGTGACCAAAGTCTGGTTTCAGGTCAGCAATCAGTAAATATTAAGATAACCCTAGCTAGACTGCTGCAAACTCACTTTGAAAAGTTATGTCTCGATATTGAGATGTAAAATAGCAGGTGTTTATCTGGGAAGGTATGTTTTCTCACTGTTTAATGTAATTTAACCTTTAACATGGCTTTGTGGCTAGATATTTTAACGCCTGGGAAAATGTATTATATGGCAAAAAGTTAAAAACCATGAGGTGAAGATAATACTACCAATGCTTGAGGTACAGCAATAAAAAAGTGCCCGTTTTTCCTAATGACATCAAACATCTGGTAAACAGCTGACAGCACAACACCTTCCAAAAGGGTTGAATTTGGAGGTGTCTGTCACTCCCCTTTTTGGTCAGTGTATCAGATTTGCCCACGGCGACACCACTTGGATAAACAATATTTAAGATCTACTCACTCTATCAAACTATTTAAATTTTTTTTATTTAAAAATCAACACTGACCATGTTTTAGTCAGGATTCTGTTCTAATAATAGACCCCTTGATGAGTACATGAAGTCAACTGTACCAGTGTCGAGGCTTTTTTTGTCATAATTTTTTTTTGTGTGTGTAATTGTTTCTCCCTCTGCAGAGACTTCTCGGCTCTTCCAGTCTCTTACTGACTCTTCTTGACCGTGTACTTGTAGATAAGGGTGAAGACAGGTCCGGCTCAGACACAGGCCTCAGCAGCAGATAACCAGTGTATGTCTCAAATTAATGAAGGGTGTTATTATCAAATTTATGAGCATTAGTGGAGCCACGAGGCCCCGCGATCCCACCGCTGCGAGACGAGTAGTGAAAGAAATCCTGCAAAGAAGAATGAAGGGAGGACGAGGAGGAGATGATGGTGGATAGGGACCTCTGTGATAAAGATGTAATTAATGGTTTCATCTCTTTCTCAGGCTCAGTTATGATATTATTTTTTTCTCTCCACAACCTTTCCTCCCAGTGTTTTCTTAAGACACTTTATACTCCACACTTCAAAGACCAGCAATGAACTTTAGCCATGTAAATATTCCACTTAATAGCCCGCTTTTATTCTCACACACACACACACACACACACACACACACACACACACACACACACACACACACACACACACACACACACACACACACGGGCTCTTCCTATGTGGTTTCTCTTTTCATTCTGAGGAACTAGATCTTGAATATCCCACACAAAGACACACAGTGAAGGCGCTGGACTACCTCCATAATAAAACAATTGTTGTAGTCGTAGCAGAGGCCAAGAAAACAGCAAAAAGAAAACAGCAAATAGAAATCGCTCAGATCTCCATTGCTTCTGAGGAAGTAACTGCTTCATATGGATGGAGCAGTTCATACATTTAACATTATGTGAAAGGCTTGAAAGGATGTCAAAACTTGAGGTTCTTTTGAAGGTTGTGTTGGTCGGTCGCTCGGATGCCAGTGTAACCATTAAAGGCTGCAAAGAAAAACTCTGCTAAGTGAATGTACGCCAGTGCCAGAGGAGATAAAACAATGGATACAGTTATATAAGGCAGGCAAACTATGGGACTGAAAAGTGGATAGGGCCCTCTTCATGTGGAGCAACATGGCCACTGGCCATTGTTGGTCCCGCATTTACAAATCTTACCAATTCTCAGCAAAAACATTTTTTTACTTATAAAAAACTCCAACTTTAATATTCTCTTTTTAAAATAATATATATTAAGGTTAGGCAATAAATCCGATTTTGAGTTTTCGTTTTTCAATTAAAACATCAAACTTCAAACACTATTAAATAAACCTTGAAACGAATGCTGCGTCTTGCGCACAGAAGAGCTTTAATAATGGCTGTGGAGATAAATATAAATGCATTGCCAGTATTATCGTTACACTTTTCTTTATTCATGCTATTTACCTGTCTATGTTTGACAAATGCAAGACAAGAAAATTAAATAAAAAAAAATAAACAGCATATTGACAGTTCCTGTGCTGTTCTTTTGTCCTCTTTGGCAACAGAAAATGTTCAAACAAACAAAAATAAGTCATTTAAAAAAAAAATAAATTGGGATTGGGATATACATCACCCCAGAAAGTTGAATTAGTTATAAGATATGGAGGAAACAGGTGATGGCTAAGCGTATGTGACGGGCAGCAGAACATTCATAGCAGACGTATTTATTCAGGTGCCATTTGATAACTCCCCATTTTGGATTCTGCTAGCCCAAACCAAACTAAGGAAACTGCCTACTGTGGCTTCCTTCAGCCAGTGTTGATGGGCTCACACAGTATATATATATTTGTGATAACGAACCATTTCAAAGGTCTACTACAGTATTGCTCTGTGTACTATATTGTCAAACAACACTTGAGCCTGAAGTGGGTGACAAAAGCAGTTGGCTGCTATCAGAGCAGATCCTCAACCCAGAGGCCGTGACAAAGACACACCACAGGCCCTCTTCCGCTTTTCACTGCCACAAACAGCACTTAGAGCATGATAAGAGCACACAGGTCCTAAATATGAACACCAGATATGACAGGGAAACGTTCACACAGAAGTAAGGTCTGTCAGTGGCGAATGTCGCTGATGCTTGCACACTAGCAATACAATCTGTAATCTGTAACAGTAAGTGAGACACTATATGCAGACAGGTTTCAAACACCATCAAAAACCAAATGTATTGTGTACATAAAAGAAGAGATGTCGACAAAGATGTAATGTTTTTCCTCAATGGAGAATATTTCAATGATATTTTTTTCTTTGTCAATCGTTGCAATGTTATACAAGTTTTTTTTTTTTTTACATTTGTTATTTGTTGACTTAAAATACTTTTAGATTTAGATTAGTTTATTTCAAAAGGGACAATGTCATTTTATAAAACACACAATTAAACATACAGTTGTGCTCATAAATTAACATACCTTGGCAAAATGTTACAGAATATGATTGATAACACAAAAACTTTTCTTTTACTCACAGTTAGTGGTTGGCTGAAGCCATTTATTGTCAAAAAATTGTGTTCTAATTTTCCTCCAGTCTTTTCTGATAACATGCTGCATTCATCTTTTCCTGTGCCTTTGTAGCTCACACATCCCCAAAACATCAGTGATCCCTCCATGTTTCACAGAAGGAATGGTGTACCTTTCATCATAGGCCTTGTTGACTCCTCTCTAAATTTATGGTTGTGGCCAAAAAGTTTCTGTCAGGCAAGTGTCTGTCAGGAGCCCAGAAACTCACTGACCTTTTTTACACACACTGATTACAAGCAAACAGATCACAGGTGAGGATGGTTACCTTTAGTGGCCATTCAAACCTGTTTGTGTCAACTTGTGCATGTTATCAGGACAAAATCACCAGGGTATGTAAACCTTTTATTAGGGTCATTTGGGTAGTTTCTGTTGTTATTAGGATTTAAAAAGAGTAAACACAATTGTTTGGCAATAAATGGCTTCCAACCACTAACTGTTTGTGTGTTATCATTCATAATCTCTGTAGTTAAAAGGTTTACTGCCTCCTGATTGAACCTATGTCTAACCAATATCATTCAGAGGTAGTTTGATTTGAATCAATTTGTTCCACTCCCTGGAAATCAAACTCCAATTGTCATGGACCAAACTAAATATTTGTATAGAATTGAAAAAGAATTAGGATGGCTGGCCAGGCTACATTTTTTCTTGAGAAAATTCTATATCCCACATACCTCTTTAGTGTGGAAATGTTGGATATAATTAATTTGAGTCTCAGGCAGTAGTTTATTCTTTCTTCATCATTCAGCTTCACCTGGAAATGGCCCTGTTTCGGCTGTATGTTTGTGTGTTGGCTTTGTTTTCATGCGCCGCTTCAACCATGCGGGTGTGATGTGATGCACAGCTGATGGTGCTTATAGCAGAACCTTCCCTGCACACTTTAAATCTTACTAATAAGGCCCCGCTGCCTGACTAGCCCCCTCCGTTCCTCCAGCGGGTGATATATAACCTCGGCCTTACCCGCTGGACTTCAGCCGGAATAAACCAACTCACTACAAAGAAAACAATACCAGAAAACAAGAGGGATAGCAGAGACATGGGAGATTAAACAGAGGAAAGTCATGAATGAGATAAGTGTGGATTGTCTAAGTAAATGTGCAATTATAAGGTCAGTGATAGTATTGGAGCACGGGTTGGCAGCTTGTCTACATTTATGCGTCGTCTTAATGAAAGCTCTTGTGAGAGTTTACAGCTGATTGCGCATGGAGCCAGCCGTCTGATGGAGCGCCCTCACCCAACCAACGGTCTATCACTTATCTCCACGGTGTATAAAAGTTTAAGCAATACACACATGTAGGATGAGGGTAAGGAAGGGGGAGGGAGAAGGGGGAGGATGGGGGTCAGGGAGGTTGCGGAGAGAGGGAACTGTTGAGTTGGGCTTACAAATGACTTTAAGGGTGAGAGGAAATGGTGGAAGGTCGATGGGAGACTGACTCTGACCGTTTGACAGTGGTTTTGAGCTGGGATGTCAAGGTTAAGGTATGAACAACAGTAATAGCGATGCTTACACCAGTCATGTTGATTTTGGAATTTAGATTATCTAAGAATGGAATGATTCTTTATGGAAACTGTAATTGTTCATGCCTGATACATCAAAGAGTCTCAGAACAGGGCATTTAGATTTGTTTCCAGATTTATAACAGATAAGCTCCACTTCAAAATTGTGGTTGACTGGTTAACACAGTAGCCCTCCAGGAACATGCGCTTGTTTATGAACAAACACAGAGGAGAAAAGACAGATGATGACTTACAAAATGTCAGAAGTTCATAAATGTCTTAAGGCATCATGCCAGATTAGGAATTGAATAAAGACACACAAAGAAGAATCTCCCTCAGTGCAATTTTTCAGCTCTGTGCAATGGCAGGAACAGGAACAGGAAGGAAAGGATCTTCATCTATGTTCAATGGAGCATCTAATGTTTTTTTTTTTCAAGACAGACAAATGCAAAGTTTTATTCTGAGGTGATTATACACGATTGAAAACATAGTTTTGATTGATGTGTCCAACATTGTTGAACTGTATACAACAATACGTTACACAATATACCATAATGTAATGTTAAAGGGTGCAATTTACTTTATTAAGCCCCACCCCATTTACTCAACCAAAAATATTGAAATTTCTGCAGAGCTTATATCTGTAGCTGTCACAAAAACCTTTTTACCATTTTAATTACTTTTTAGTTTCTAGTGTTTTGAGTAGCCATGAGTAGGAGTGTGATTGGCCCAAGATAATACTTAATAGATCTATTAATTTTTGCCATTCTATGCAGAGTAAATACTTCAAAGCAAATGAAAACTGGTATAAATATAGTAAATGACAAAGAAGATTTGGATTTGTGATTATATGATTAAATTGTAGGTCTTACTATCCATAAGATTCAATCAAAAGATTTTTTTATTCCAAACGCCTCTGGTGTTAATTTTGTATTGAAAACATAATGTGTATTAAAATTCTCTGAAGAGTCAACCTGACATGAGTTCCTTCCATTATGTCCTTCATAATTCACTTACCAGCTAATGGTTTTGAAATGTTTGGTTTAACCGTCTGACTCCTGTTCCTGTAAGTGTTGAAAGCCGTCTGACTCTACAAATGAACTGAGGTGTGCGTCGTGAGCTCTATTTGCAGAGGAAGTTTTGGGGTGACGGTCCATCTCCAGTTTCCTGCTCTGCTCAGTCACCGTGCCGAGTTGCTGTGCTTCATAAAGAGTGCATTAGCCCTTCCCTCGTAAACGTCCCACACCTCAAAACACATGCTGCAATGGAAAGCCTTCATTCAATTATCTACGGTGACTGCGCTTTTGGGATCACGCGCCATAAAATCCAATGTAAACATTTAAGTTTTGTCAAAAAGATTATGTATTTTCAAGATGTACTTTGAGAAACATTTGGATAACACTTATTATTGGATTATTTCTGGTCTGTTTGTTAATAATGCTTAAAAATGGTCCTTAAATGTCTACACTTTGTCTGTCCCAGAGCCTTCCAAACTCAGTGATGTATGTGTGAATTATAAGGTGTTAATTCTAGAGGTGTTGCCAACGTGCTGTCACCCCCCCGGACACAGTCGCACCGGTCTTGTTAGGCCCATGGAGTCATTTCCTCCTTTTTGCAATCTATTCTCTTGCTAGTCTTTTAAAATATGTGAGCCACAACTTCAATCAATTTCAATGATTCATAGTCATCATTTTTGTCGCTGTATAACGTGAAAGTAAATAAATGGAAAATTGCTGCACAGAAAATAACAAACTGATATGCTTCTTCAGAGTTTATTAGCAAAAGACATTTCCATTTTTTTAGCATGGCATTTTACTGCAAACCCAAGCCACAACTAAAAGCTGTAACTCATCAACCTCAAATACTTATATCTCCAAGGAATATCAGCTACATTGACAGCAAACCTAACACATTTAGCTATCAAGTAAAAGAGTCAAATGAAGCTCTCTGACCTGCGGCTAGCTGTCACCTGCTAGCCTTTAGCCAACAAGCTTACTTTTATGCTAAATGTAAATTTTCATAATTTTCAAAATGCCTTCATGGAATGTATGAGAGAGTTATACCAGTTATTAATTGGTTGCACAATTGGAGCAGTTTTAATCCAAACAGAAAAGGTAAAAAGAAGTAAAGAAGTGACACTTTTTAAAAGTTGACTACTAATATAAGTGAGGGCCAAGCGTCTCCCATGGAACCTCCTAAATGGTCGTTGCGTAAGGGCGCCGCCATACGGTGAAATATAGTGAAATACAGCAATATACCGCCGTCCACTAGAGGGCAGGCTCCAAAAGCGGAAAAATAAGGAGAAACCCAATGGGGACTTTACAAGTGTAAAATCATATTTACAACCTGGTACAAAAGAGCTAAGTTTTTACTACGTGACAACTCTTTTGATTATTATGTCCGTTTAAGCTATCTAAAAACTACTGTTTTACTATTGAGTAAAAGCCGAATATTCCGGATGTAACGGCCATTTTATTGCCGAATCACAACGACAATATCAGTGAATAGGGGACCAATGGGCGGATTATATCCACTATATAAACAATCAATGGTGAGAGATTAGCAGGATGCAAACCTAGCATATATAGGTAACAAGTTAAAGAGTAAAATATAGCTTAGGCCCACCAGCTGCTATTGATCACATGCTAGAATATATTTTTTGCAACATTTTAGTAGTTTTAAATTCAAAATTTGCAATATTAGCAAAAATAGCATTAGCCAACAAACTTGGCAAATTGTGCATAAACAAAGACAACTGACCGACTACATATTTTCAGAGGAGCAATTAGTGCTGCACAAGCTAAAGGCATATAATCAGATACCTTCAAACCTTTATCAGGATGCACGCACAGTTATGACGGCATCACTTTTGGAAGGCTCCTGAAATGCCTAAATACTAATAAAGGCTTTTATTATTTTTGCCCCTTGTACTAGGAGGTCGTGTGTCGTTTTCACAGAACATCAAAATGATTAAAGGGGACAGTGGCTCATCTTTCTTTATATTTGCTCTGGTTTGAACTCTCTGAACCACGTACACAGCACTTTAAGAAAAGCTTGCTTCTGATTGGATAAAAGGGGATGGAATAGCAGAAAAAATAACGTTGCCATTGTCAAGTGTTCTCCTTGTGACCTCACTTCACCCGTTTTCTGTTGATGTGTTTCGATCCCAGATGCAGATTACGCAGCATCACCTTAACGCCTCAGTAACCTCTGTGCTATTTGTCCCGACTTGTGATAATCACTTTAATCTTTTGTGCGCAGCCAGAGTGTGCAGGTTACTGTGCGTTAGTTTTCACGTATCAGTGTGCGTTTCCTGTTTTGTCAAACACACGCGGATAGGATTTGGAGCTTTCTCCTTTCAACACCTTCTCTGTGAAGCTGATGGCCGCAGATAACATCTCGTTCTGTCTTTTCCCCCTCTTTCATCCTCCTCCTATTTCTGGAATAATACTTTGTGGATGTTTACCTCTAGATAACTTTATTTTGACTCCTCTGACGGCGCTGGTGTGTGCGCAGAGGTAGTGACAGACATAAACAACAGGGAAGAAACTCACAAAGACGTGCATGTGGATGTGAGTGTGTTTGTTAAGAGGGGCAATGGTGTCTCGGACTACAGCTCTTTTGATCCTTCCACATTGGCTCACTTAACACCTTTATGCGCTAGAAAGTGTAGCGCTCTAACACATCTGCTCTCTGAACTTGATAATGAGCCACCTTAGCCTACAGGTCATCTTTTTTTTGCCATTTGCCAGAAATAAACATCCACATTTTTGACAGATGCTTGCATAATTTGTGTTTATGATCCTCTTTTTAAAGCAATGTTTACAGGCTACACTTATAGCACAGCCCACAGAACATCTGCTCCATGCGCACACACTTTGGGTTTTCTATGTGCATGTGCTAACTTAGCGTGAAGTCTTTTTATATGATTTCTGTCTTTGCAAGTTAAATTTAGCCTTTACATCCTTGTATCCGAAATTAGCCCAGCCACGGCGCAGCTAATTCAAGGAAAACTAGGCTAAAATAAGGTTCACATAAAACACATTCTCTGGTTTCCGCTGGCCTGGCTGTCTCTGATCGACCCCTGTAAGCTGCTAATCACAAGCAGTGCAGCAGCATGCGGCTCACAGCCCACTATGTTTAGTGTTTACAAGACAACAGCACAGCTCCATTTAGACAAGCTCTATCTGCACAGACGGCACTTACTGAAGAACACACTCGTCCCGGTGTTCACAGACATCCATACCACCCACACGCACATTGTACACACTGACTGCTTGGGTCTAATTGCTTTTAAGGACGGTACATGTTCTCACAAGGAAGTTCATATGGCTCCTAAAGTGTTTTTGGTTTGGAATAACACAATTTTGGATTTATGTAACATCAAGCCTGTGATTTTCCTAAAATGTTGATAATGAGGGAAGCGGGCCAAATTCCACCAATTTTGTTTAACAATCTAAAATGTGCAGTTATGTATTTTTGTATATGAAAGCCTGATAATAGCATGGTCAGCCATTTTCCTTACAATCTGCCATGCCACATTTCTATATGGAGTCTCATTTTCTCTCAGCCATTAGACCTTTACAGTCTGTAAACAGGATTACAGACTGTACATAATACCTTGTTCAAAAAATTATTGTAATGATGTCTATCAGGTTTTATAACCACAAAAAGTGTGGTAAATACTAGTTTCATTTCTATTAGTTTCTGTTCTTACCCGATGTCAAACACAAAAGAGGTGTGTCTCTGTATTTGTTCTCCAGCCCTTCCATTTTGTTCTTTGTGAATTACATTGTAAACTGTATAAAAATGATGCTGTTACCTTTCCTTTTCTCTTTTAAATTATTCCTCATTGTAACCCTTTCATTTTCCATGTGATCAGTCAATATTTGTTTTTTGAGCTATTCACTTGTACAGTATATTGTTACTGTATTTCTAAATGAGGATTGTAAGGTACTTCTATTGTAATCTCAACATTTTGATACAAATTTTTTTCTTAAAATGTGATCTGATCTAAGTCAAGGGTATTGACAAACATAATGTGTCCCAAAAAAATGACACAAAAAAATTCAGATATTTTATGTTCATACTGTATACACTCATTCAGCATTCAAAATGGCAGTGGAAAAAGTAAGTGAACCCTTGAATTAAGAACTGGTTGACCCTCCCCTTGGCAACAATAACCTTAACCAGGCGCTTCCTGTAGCTGTGGCTCAGACCTGCACATGATTGAGGAGGAACATTCTTCCTGTCATATTCTTTGGACGTCTTGTGTGTGTCCCTCTTCAAGTCAATCCATAGTATCTCTATTGGGTTGAGGTCTGGGCTCTGACTTGGCCACTCCAAAAGGATTAAATTTTTCTGAAGCCATTCTGTTGTGGGCTTGCTCTGGTGTTTTGGGTCATTGTCCTGTTGCATCACCTTCTACTGTAGACAGGTGAATTTCTAAAGTCATTGAAATAACTTTGTAACCCTTTCCAGCTTTATGTGAAGCAACAATTCTTGATTGTAGCTCCTCTGAAAGCTATTTTTGGCGAGGCATGGCTCACATAGGCATGGCTTCTTGTGCAGAGCAAGCTCCAAAAGTTAGAGGGTTTTTATCAGTCAAAGGTGTTGCAGTTTACACCTCGCAATGTATTATCTTAGCGAGACTCCAAGTTTGCTAAAACCTGCCTTCAATAAGCTTTATTGAGGTTAAAAGGGTTCACTTACTTTTTCTACAAGAACGAAGAACGAAGAATGTTTTTGTGTAATTATTTTTAGACACATTATGTTTGTCAATTCCCTTGACTTAGATAAAGATCAGATCACATTTTAAGACAAATTTATTCAGAAAACCATAAAATTCCACAAGGTTTACATATTTCTTGTTGACACTGTATTCAGTTTAGCTTGCAGTAGAAACAGATACTGTCACATGTTAGCGCACAAGACTGCCTCCACAAGAACTTCACCGGTCACACTGGCACAAAATACAGTACAATAATAAAAGCAAATATTAAAATTTTATTTTTGTTGATGGTTAGATTATTTGGTCACATGTCCCAGTATAATTTTCAGACTTAACTAGTAAACTTAAAGACACAGTATGTTGGATTTCAATGTGCGCTATCACATTTGTGTTCACATCTTGTAAAGTATCCATATCCTGCTGCAGAATTTAGAACTAACAACAAAAGTATGCCATCTTTGATTCTATACCCTTTCATTCATCACTTATTAGGATAGTCTGTGACAGTCATAGGCACTTACGATGAATACAAACCTAACTTAAAACCTTAAATGTGACACTTTAAGCCATGGACATATAGCTCACCAGCTTTTGTGTTTGCCAAGGGAAAACCCTAACCCTTTTCTTTGAAGGCTTGTGACAGGTAAAGTCAGACTTACTCCATTTACTGAACAAGCTTTATCCACGTTAGATAAAGTAGTAGTAGTACCAACTTAAGTAACAGCTTAGCCCATCCTCTATAATTCTGTTTTCCCACTAAACCAAACATCTTGGACCATGACAAGCTACTGTATCATCATGTTTGAAAAGCATTTCAATTGCTTTCCTCACTGGGCCTCTGCGGCACTACAGAGCGTGATGCCGAGTGCAGTTATGGGAGTTATGGCCCTGCTCCCAAATGAAATACAACTCTCTGAGGAGAGGCTGGTCATGGCCACACACCATACACGCTAGAGCATACTAACATTATGGCTGCATCTTTACAAACATTCATTATGGGATATTCTGGAGGAAACACTCACATGAAGATACACACACCCACCAACATATAAGGTTATTTTTGATATAAGTCTCTAGGATTTATCTGTTCAAAGGCCAGCAGTGTGTGTGGGATACAAAGACAGTGGAATTATGGTAGGAGGGGTCATAGGTCAAGGCGAGGAACACTCTATAGGGTGTGCTGTGTGTGCGCGGACTATATGAATGTCTTATGGAGGTGATGAAACAGGCTCGATGGGGAGGCCGCTCGGCACGCATCATCGGCCTTGTGATGGAAGGTGTTCACGAGGAATTTAGATTAGCACTGAGAGAAAACAAACTGGGCAAGAGGACGACAGAGAGAGACAATGAAATGAGAGTTGTCGTCTGCCAGAAAATGACTGTGGGAGTGATTTTATTTGTGTAGTTTGGTTATTATGCAGTTATGGTCAGATTCGAGACATTCTTTGTGGTTATGCTGCCTCGCAAATCTCAGGAGGAATGGTTTTGTCTCCTCTTCCTACACTTGCTACACCACTCTAGCCTGGTTAGGAATACCTGTTCCTTTTTGCGAAGTGAAATCCGTTAGTACTTATACTATGGAAATTAAACCTAAATCTGCTGAGAGCACAATCATTCTTTTATACATCAAGAAGAAAGAAGAATAAGAAACTCAAACTTCCTTTTTGCAGCCATTTGATGTTTAGCAGTGATGAGTTTAGCAGTTACTAGGTATTTATTTGAGAAACTTGTTAATTCTACAGTGGCCAAGAAAGCTCAAAGCATTAATACAAGCAATAGTTTCACAGCACATACGCTCCAATTTACAAATGCAACATCGCACTGCAAATTCATAACATGCATCTACTTCACAACATGCGTACTGCAAATCAAGACCCCATGCAAAGGACCAACAACAGCATAAATTCCAGAACACCTAAGCTGTATTTCAAAATGACAACAAAGCACCTACAAATGTAGAAAAGGTTGCAGTCAGTTTACAACACAAAACAGGCAGCATTGAGAAGAAGCGCTTCCAATCCAAAATCCATGCTGCAATATACTATAGCAGTCATAGAAAAAAAACACAAACCATTTCTTATTTCTGTAACAGCCTCCAGCTGCATAGCTTCAGTCCAAGGCATAAGACCTGCCTTCTGGATGAGAAAAGCAAAAACTTCAAGTGACTAATACTGAATATGTACAGTGTAGCCATGATAAACCAGTGTATGAATCTTTGTGGGAATCTAAGACAGAAGAAGCAATAGAGCAACCACAGCTGTTTGGTCTAAGCAAAGTTAATAGTGCATTGCCCCAACAGGTCATGACCTTTGCCTACACACCATTTTATTTCAATTACAGTCACACAGCAGTGAATCGGTGACTGTGCATATGTGTACGGACAGGGATGAAGTGTAAATGGTGTTTATTTGGTCATGGGCCTAAAGCGGATAGGAAGGTGTGGGTAATAGTAGCACGGGGAGATGATTTCATGAGCAGAGCCTACACACCCGCGCACATTACAGAGGAGTCTCACTGGCAGCGGGGCTTATGCTACATTGGCTTCAGAAGGCCGTGTCCTTCCCAGCAGAGTCTCCTGCAGTGGCTCGGTCATGGGAACGGAGCAAGTCTTCTTTGCTAAAATTGAAACAAGCAAATTATGTTACACAGTATCAAGAAGTGCAAGTTTAATTTATGAAAATGTTAATTATATGACACCATTGTAGAAGTGCATGTTTCATGTTCAAATTTTTTCATAGCACAGACTAGTAAGAGAAAATAAGAAATGACTCGTGTTACCTTAGTAAATGAGCAATATAAATTAATTACTTAAGATGAAAATTATTATTATTATTTATATAGCACAATTCATACACTGGGTAACTCAAAGTGCTTTACAGGAATAAAATACAATTTACAAGATTTGGATTAAGAAACATAAGAAAATTAAAAACATAAAAAAAGAGTGCAGATAAAAAACACTTTATGTTGTAGTGTAGGCGGCGCTAAAGAGGAAAGGTTTTTAACCTCCCCTTGAACATTGTTAGAGTTAAGCAACTAGCATGTCAGAAATATATTCTGGTGCTAAACCATTAAATCATTGTAAATGTTGCTATTTCTCCAATGGAAATGGAAATGTAATTATAGATTTTAAACTCTTGGCACAAGATTAATTAAGTAATTTTGAATGCTAGGGTGGCTTAGTGGTAGAACCGAGAAGTAGTGGGTTCGATTCCTGCTCTCCCCACAATTCATACAGTCGTTGTGACACTTAACCCACCTTGCCTCGTATGAATGTGTATGAATGTTCAGTGAATGTATGTGGTGATGGTCAGAGAGGTTGTAGGTGCAAAATGGCTGCCAAGTCTCTGTCAGTCTGCCCCAGGGCAGCTGTGGCTACAGTTGTAGTTTACCATTACCAGTCTGTGAATGTGTATGAATGAATAATGCCCTGTAAGCGCATTGAGTCTCTTGGTCCCTCAGGAGAAAAGCGCAATATAAATCCAATCCATTATTATTATTATTATTATTGCTAGCAAGAATGTTAACAGGTTTAGCAAAAAATATTCCTAAGACAAGAATTGTTTGCTAGCTATTTATCAGCCAAGCTATACAATGTAGCACAATGCTAATATTTGCTAATGTAGCTAAATAATGCTAATGTGAAATATAAAATTAATTATTGTAGATTATATTACAGTTAAATATTTTATAGTTGATGTAATTTATTTAATTAAACAAAAGCAAATCTTTCCAGAAGAAAACCAACAAACTTAACAAATAAGAAAGCTAGCATGCGAGCAACTCTACAAAAAAGAGATGCCATCTAGTGGCTAAAAAAATAGTTTAGTCTATGTATTAATATAGTTTTCATTGCAATTTTCTAAATCTGGAGTTATCCAATATTCTGCAAACAAACAGATCTCTGTAATGTCTTACAACGTTACAATGTTTTTTCTTCCCACAGAAAATTGTCGAGATAAAGATAAGAGTCACAAAAAATGTGTTTCCAGGAGGATGCAATGGAGACATGTTGGTTCACAGAGGCTTCCAGTGTAAAAGAATATTATTGTCAAGATGGAGCCAAAGCATGAACGTGAAGTATTTTTTCCCATTTAGTGTAAAGGATAAGTAATTTAAATCATTCTTCCTTATGGCACTTATACTCCCAGTACTTCCCAAAATCTTGTTACCACCTGTTTTATTGTTGTTGCTTGCAGCGGTTAAAATACCCTGATGCTAACACCACTTGCAGAAAACACAATAAATATGGGTGCCCAAACATATTCAACTAGTTGCATGTCGTAACAGAGCAGAACCAGAAAGAGTGACCATCACACGGTCATTACAGATAAAATTAAGCTATTTTTCCCACCTAATGTTGTGCAGATGGGGACCAGGATAGTTCCGCCTCGTTGCAGGTCTAAGTGTACACTGGAGAGAATGTAGAGACGCCAAAGAAACACTGAGCCCAGCAGAGTGAGGAAGAGAAAGAGGGAGAGATGGCTGAGCAGATTACCTTGGGGCTTGGCGCCTGTCTGTGGTTCCACTGAACTGATGTGTCACCCGGATCCTGAGGGTGTTGACAGCAGCACTGGGGAAAAGACTTTGTTGATGCTACATGATGTTTGCTATTCTTTTGCTCATTTTATGACCTGGAATAAAGGGACATCTTTGTTATAAGAGAAACGTGCTTCTAAGTCCAAGTCTTCTCATATAGATTTTGCTTTAGTATCTTTGTGCAACTCTCTTGTTAATGTCTATACTTTCACTATACTGTAAAAAAATGTTCTTACTTTGGAGTTACATCAGCAATACAGTATTTTTAATCAAAAATAATTGTATTGAATGTTTTAGTTATAAATATACAGTATTTTCTAATATTCAAAATGCCCTGGAAATGCATGAACTAGTAAACAATAATAGTCCATGCATAGAACCCAGGGGAACACCATTGTTAAGAAAATTAACATAAAAAGGACCATTTTATGTAACTTTTTTCCTTTTCCTCAAACCATTTTCACCTACGACACATAGCAAAAGGTCTGCATACATGTGCAAGTGTTAGTAATTTCCATGCCTGTGAGGGCCTGTGTGTGTGTTACAAGGTGGTGCACACATGGTTTTCCCATAGCTTTTTATAGCCTTTTGCTGTGTAACTCTGTCCAATGTCTAACCATCTGTCCTACTCTCTGGATGCCTGTAATATCCAGTAAGCCCCCTTTAACCTCCTCCACTCTGTGCTCAAGGGTGACCCCACTTTGCACCGTTCAGACCATCCTCAACCTGGAAGTATACTTTGAAGATCATAATTGCGAAGAAATGTAGCCCAAATGTGCATGTGAATATCAGACAGTTTCTCACACACTTTACATTGAAACATCCCAGTCACAAAACACCTCCAACTACAATAGGTCACACACTCACACATAAGGATTTGAGTTCCCTCACACCTTCACACCTGCATGGCACACACTGGCCTTGGTAGATAGTTTACACAATCAAACGCTCACACTATGAGACTATGCTTCTGTTGTATATTATAATATGACTGCGATCAGTTGTCAGAATGACACAGCTGGAAAAGCTGCAGCTGCAAGGCGGGATCTAGACTGAATAGATAAAGGACATACAGATCGCACATGTCTCCAAATCCAAGCTGTGAACAAATCCAAGCTGTGGACCAAAGCTTGTATTTGTAATAAAGCTTTGTGATTAGCTAAAATATAGTCTTCTAGGCCCTGGTTTCCAGAAACGTTTGAAGCTTCTGGTGGAAACCTAGAAGAATGATAGACCAATGGACTGTGACGTCACCCATACAAAGTTGTAAAGGTTCTGAAAGCACAGAAGTTGCTGAAGTTTATGGAATCGTTAATCAATGCAATATTTGAGAAGATGGCTAAGACTGTAAACTGTGAAGCGTAATGGTCACTAAACTAGTGTTGCTTTCTAAGATGAAACTAAGGTTCGGTAAAGTAACACCAAACTGCAAGAAACAGTGGTACCGAACAGGTGAGGTCAGAGAGTCATTCTACACGTAATGGATAGCTGTGGTCTGCTGTGGTCTGCTGTGGTAGGTAGCACAGACTTGGACAGCAAAAGAATCAACAAGCTGGTCAGGAGGGCTAGCTCTGTTCAGGGATTCCCACTGGAGACGTTCGAGGAGGTGGGCAAGCGGAGGATGTTGGCCAAGCTGACATTAGCAACAACACCTCTCTCACCCTGCATCAGACTATAGAGTCTCTGAGCACCTCCTTTAGTGGCAGACTGAGACACCATCAGTGTAGGAAGTTCTTCCTCCCTACAGCATACTGACTGACTTCATAATTCAAATGTGTAACAATAACCCAGAATTCTCTGCAATGTCCACCCTCCTTTACTTTGTAAGTAGATATATAGATAGCTTTTGTTTTTGTTTCATTTAAACTTCATATTTATTATATTTAAAATGCTGCTGAAATTGGATATATATTTCTAGTATAGAATTTCTAGTGAATTTTCCCTCTGTGGGATCAATAAAGTCTTATCCTATCTTATCTCTTATCTAATAGAAGCCATTGGTCAAATATTTTAAAATTGGGAATCCAAGGGTCCCAAATAAGCAAGCCATACCACAACAATTTGGTTGCACCTTTGCTTTGGTTCCAAAAGAGGTTACGGTCCCTTAAAGGTGGAGAAAATTTTCTGTCTGTTGATTGTTGATAAAAAAATCCAAATTTGATGTTTTCTTTAATGACGTTTGTTGTGTGAAAACAGTCTGGAGGCAACAATCGTATTCCAAGATGCTGTAACAAAATTATTTAGCTAGCATTTATTACCTAGCATTTATTAGCAAAAGCTGTTTTCACGGTTGTTGCTTTGTTTGTTGTTAAAAAAGTGAGTCCCAGAAATGTACAAAACTGGTGCAGAATATATACTTCAGAAAGCTGGGCGTAAACCAAAAGACTGTCTTCTTCTTTTACCCTTTCCTCCTTAAGACAATCGATAGGTTCTACACAGATAAAATATCACACAGTTTGAATCACTGACATAGCTGATGTTTCATTTTACACAGACACAGGAGTGAAGAAGGTGCGAACAGGATGAAAGTTAGCATGTGTCATGTCAATCTATAGATAAGTGCTGCAACTCAAGCCTTCTAAATAAAACACTCGAGTATCGACGGTATTCAGTACAGCCAATTTAAAAATCAAAGCTGAAGTAGGGGTTGCTTAGTGACCTTCTAAACAGAGTACTTGGATCTACGCAACTGTTAAGTAGTCGGGTATCGAGTTGCGTCATCTAAACCCGACCCGAGATACCAAACATACTGTGCCGTACGTGTTTGCATGCAATCACAGCTGCGTACATTTTTATGTGTATTTGTGTATGTGTTGCACAAGCCTGAAAAACCATCATCATGTTATTACACCTGATTTAGTATTATTTTACACATGCATATATTACCTAGTATTATTAACTTGGCTGCTGTCTTTCTCATCATATGTTCTTTAAGTGTGCTTTTGTGCCTCATTTCCGAGGGCTTTCATATGAATGTTTTGGTCGCTTTTGAAAACTTGTGGTAATCCAACCTCCCTCTTCCTATCTGGAGGCCTCACAGTCAAAATAGGCTTGTTTAGGCTTCATGGGGATTACACAGGGGTAACTACAAGGCACACGTGGTGTTAGAGTTTGGGTTGAGGCTTTCCAAAAAAAACATTAGAACTGATAATGAGTTTAGGAATTATAACTGAACTTTGGATGTAAAATAAGAAAATGTGTGTCCACAAGTCTTCTGGGGGACGTGCCAGCAGTTATTTACATGCATGGTGATGATGTTGTTTACATCTTGTACTGAACACAGTGTGTGCAGATTGCAAAACGTCATGAACTCTCTGCGGCTTGTCTCCACATTACTTTCTACTGTTTAAATATGTTGTGGAAAGGATTGAGCACACGTAATAGTAATGCTAGCAGATTAACAATCGTTACTGTTGCCAACTTTGTAGTTTGGCTGTGGTAGCTACCTACTTCAGTTACTACCTCTGACATGTGTCAATTATTTATTTGTGGATCTTTTCAGGATGGGTTTTTAAATTGCTGAAGGAGGTCTTACATTTAGCTTGACCTTTTTTTCTCCATAATCACCTACCCAATGTATCATACTATTGGTATTATGCTTTTCTTCATGGCCTTAAATTAAAAATGAAGACAGAAACTCAAGGAGAACCCTGCCAAACTGCCGTTACGTGAAGGCAGAGGGAGGCAGTTTGCTGGGGGTTAATTAGGCATATCAAGGCCTAATCCCTTTCCTGGGTCATCTGCTGGGGTCGCGCCTAAAAAGAAAGGTCACCTCAACATCCGGCTAAATGCATTAATGACTGCTTTATACTGTGTAGCCATTTGGGCCTGTTGTTATTTGTGTGTTTAAAGACAACATAAATGCTCATTACGTCTGCTGCTCACTAATCTGTTTGTATGTCCACATCTTCCAGTTTGTCCCATGTTTATTTGCTGTGGCAGATGGAATAGTATTGATGATTGGCTTCTGATCAGTATTATTGATGGGCGGTTACAGTGAGCAGGTATTACTGTAGTGGGCCTGAGCAGAGACACAAACAGATGGAGAGCTACTGTAGCCCCCGAGGGACAAACAGCTCACACTGTACAGCAGGGTGTGTGACCGCAAAGCAAGGGCAGGGATTACCATCACAGATACAGATTAGAATAATTCCATTGACCCACTGTGTGTAAACCCTAAAAGACAAAATGAAATGTTTCAGACTCACCAGTGCCTTGTGGCTTGCAGTTGTCACTTCTTTGGCATCAATCAACATTCTCCCTCGATTGTAATGCTAATACTAATGCTTACTTTTTTGTATTTTTGTCAGCGTATAGGGATATGACAAGATGTAAACACTGCACTGAAAGCTCCTGGGATAACTGTGTTCTACCTTCTTCTTGTCACTTAAAGTTATGCCCCAAAATAGAAGAGGAACTGTTTTTGGATATTAGTGACCATCTCAGATCTTTTATGTATGCATCACCAGTCAAATAAAATAAGCATCAGTGTTGACATGATCTTCAGCACCAGAACCTTTCTTTAAAGGTATAGAGTTTTGTAAGCACAAGCATGTTTTCTGTTCTTGCAATTTTTCAAGATTTGTTTAGTAAAAAAAAACAAAAAAATACACAGTGGTAATTGCCTTTTTTGGTTTATGAACCAACATAATAACACAATAACCAAGTTATTATAATGCATGAAAAAGATGCATAGTCTAAGCTATATCATTAATGTGATCTAAAAATAGTAGACAGACTGACATGGTACAAAAAAATTTGCCAGCCTATACCCTTTGAATTTACGAGGTAAAAGTTGCTCAATGATTCTTTTTCATTCATTCATTTTCTACCGCTTTGTCCCGTTAGGGGTCGTGGGTGACTGGAGCCTATCCCAGCAGCTTTGGGCCTCAATTGATTCTCAATTATTTTATTTGAAGCTATTGTCTGGTACAAGCATCTCTGCTTCAGCTTAACATACATTGTACGCTGTCCTAAAAAAAAAAAAATATATATATATATATATATATATATATATATATATATATATATATATATATATAAGTTTTATGTTAATATCCAAATATAATACTTCTGATGCAGATAAATAATTAACTAAATTATTTTTATTGACAGTATGAATTTTGGGGAGAGTGGGAATTCAACTGGCAACCTTCTGGTTATAGGACGACTGCCTAGTAATTTTGCTTTTATTTTATGTTTTATACTATAATAAAATAAGGTTAGTGATAGCTATTGTAGATTTAGAGTGGCATTTAGAATTGTCTTCCCTCTGTTTCCCATTGGAATTCCGCATGTGTTCGTTACTGTTAATCTAATATAAATGCATTAGTGTTGTGTGATTGGTCAAAGCTGAGCACTGTGTGATTGACAGCTCTACCTGGGTGGTAGTTGGCATTGACAGCTCTGTTGCTGTGGAAACAAACTCAGTAGAGCTGTGAACCAATCAGAACGCAGCGTGACCTCTGGGGATTCATCCAACACATGCTGAAGATTTCCTCAAGACCTAAACACACACAAACACGCACATATAACTGTGTTTTGGGGCATGTACGAGAATTTGTGCACTGGGGTTTGTTTTTGTGCACGTGTGTGTGTGTATTAATGGCTGATGAGTGTGTGTTCTGGCCGTGTGTTGGGGCCTTCTTTCGACACCATCTCTGGGTCGTTGATGTAGCTGTCATGGGAGAGTGCTCTCTGGACCTGCGCACACACATTCATGCTCACACTAACGCAAGGGGACTGAGGTCAGCTTGAATTAAAAGAGCAAATAAACAGAGCTTTCTACACTGTCAGCCCACCGCAGTCAAGACAAGCAGACTGAACATGACAAAGAAACAGCGGTTACATGTGTCTGTTTCTAGATTAGTAGAGATTGGGAGTTGTTGGAGGAAATAGCTGTCATTTGTCATACCAGCATTTTGGTTTTGTGTCACAATCTCTCATCTGAAAAACATTGGGTCAATCCCTCTTGCACCTCTCATCCAGATAGCTACTGGCGCATCAGTCATTACTTGACCTAGTACGTGTCCACAAGCTTACGGTCACATTTTATTATCCCAGTAGAATAACAAACATCAGGTCCAAAATTCTCTGTAAGGTTAGGCTAATATACTGTAGACTTGTAACAGTGCTTTCAAAAGATAGTATTAGCATAGCAATAGTTTGAGGCTTTTTTGGGTGAATTCATTTATTACTGTCAACTATATTGTGAACTTAGTTATAACCTTCTAAAATGCTGGTCTAAAATAACTGATTAGGAAATAATCTGTATTTCACAATTTGCAAATTTTACATAATATATATTTTTTAATATATTTTCTTTATTTGAACAAGCTATTTATTTATATGTCATATTCTTCCACAGAGTTGACACTTAGAGACAGACACTGATAGACAACCATTCACTTTCACTAGGGATACTTAGAATTGACCTCTAGATGCATGTCTTTAGGAGGAAGCCGGAGAGAACCCACAGTAACACGGGGACTTCTTACAGAAAGGCCGGAGAATGTTCAAGTCAACCAGGGTTTGAGCTCACAACCTTCTTGCTGTGAGTCAGGAGCACTAACCACTCTGCTAATCTAAAGGTTTTCACTGATGTCCTGGTATGACGTGTTATTACCGCAGCAGTTTATAGCACAAAGCAGGTGGACAAAGAAGTTGACCCTGTTCCAGTGATGGCAGTTATATATGCTAACACTATACATAGCTAAACGCTGGAAAGTAGTATGAGTACAACTGTGGCCCATGCATTCCGCTTACAGCACCAGCCACATGGCATACATGTCATTGGCTTGGTATGCCGTCTCTGAAAAATATCCTGACTTTGTTCACATGTCATACACATCTGACAGTTTTTGCTAAAAGGCCCTAGGTGCAACATTTCCTAGCGTTTGAAACAGTTGAAGGTAGATTGTACACACAAGTACAAGAACATTTCCACAGCATTCACAAAATTAAGCAGCCATATCAAATATATGCTATTTGATGTGGCTGTAGATATACACTACTAAAGCTAATTTTCCTAGTCCACGGGCTGTTAGTCTTGACAAAAGAGGCAGTTAAATGTTTATCTTTCTAACTCTTAAGTAAGTTTGTTAGAATCTATTCATCAATGGGTCTTGGGGTTTAGAACATCAAGAAGTCTCAAAGATAATGAAGTGTTGTTCTGTGTTGTACCTTTGTGTTTTTTGTTTCAACACTTTTACAATGACATAAAATAAAGTTGGCTATAAGAGTCAACCCTGCTCTGGCCTAGGTGAAATGAGAGGGCAAACCAGCTTGAGCATAAATTGCTTAAGTGACAAGAATATGAGGTGTACACAAAACACAAAAACAAGCGTCCTTTATCCTGTTGAAAATAGCCAATGACAAGAATGTTTACACTGTATTGATGGATTTTTGTTTTGAGCGTTGAGCCTGTTTCGTATTTGTATGTACTATGTGAAGTATACATTATACCAAAATTTTTATGTGTGCGTCCAGCCGTCTTGCTTCTTTTGTTTTCCTTCACATTTTCTTTCTATTCTTTCGCTGTCTATTTTTCTTTGTTCTCTCTTCCATTTTGTTTTATCACGTCTCCTCTCAACTGCCCTGCCTTTAGCCCTTGTGTTTATTTCACTCTTTTGGTCTGTTTATGTCTCCTACCGGCCAGGTCCCTCCTTCTCTGACTGTCCCGTCTCTCCCTCCGTCTCTGGTCCGACATAAATCGCTCTCTCGTTGGCTGTTGAAGTGTGAGGAATGGCAGATCTGATGCGTTCTCACAGCTGTTGCAGTCTTTTCCCAGGTTCACCTCAGCACACTGCCCTCTGTGGTGCTGGCTTTCAGACCTGCAGGCAAAATATACAAAACATGAATCGCTTTTAAATATTTGAACTGCTTTGATGTGTGTCTGATTTATCATGCGGAATAGTCCAACAAGTGAAAACATATCATGCAAAAATAAGATCTATCATGGCTTGGTTTTAGAGCACATAGCAATTGCTGGCATTCTGACACACTTGATAATGGCTTTTTGTACTGCAGCCTACATAGGACAAGGACAACTTAGTTTTAGCACTAGCATTAGCATTACTGTGATAAGCCCATAGAAGGCCACAAACCAATAATCATGTAAAATATTTACATTAAAATTTATTGATAATTCTACCTTTTAAGTTCTTTTGTATCTATGGTTTTCTGGTCTGTAAAATTCATTGTGAAGTACTATCAACTGACAGTAAACTGGTAAAACAAAGTCTGACAGCAGAAAATACAGTAAATTACCGTAAAAAATAAATAATCTAATGATAAATTTGTTGAAATCACAAACAATTACAAAATTTAACACTTTTGTAAAAATGAACAGTAAATTACTGTAATATTGTTAACCAATAATTGAATAACCAAATATTGCATATTGATTCTATTCAAACATATAATAAAAATTGAGGACTTGCAAGAGGATATTGTGAGAATATCTAGACCTACAGTATACATTGTTTTTTTTTTCCTTTGGTTTTGTGATATAAGCAGGCATTTACAGTTGCAATTTATACTGTATGTAAGGTAATTTCCAAATTCCTCCTATTTTTTGTTTATTTTACATTTTTGAAAAGTGAAGCAGACAACACAAGACCTATATGCCACAGTTAGTGTAACAATAATTATTAATAATGCATGATATTTAAATGATGTTAAATTCAAAAAGGATATTTTGACATAAGTTTATGGTTAAATACACTATACTCCTTATCCAAAGAACTTTACCTGCTGACATGTCATTACTAAGACTCTTTGTCTTAATAATGGCATAACATGTTGACATTTCCAATTTAAAATTGCAGTAATAACCCAGTATGTCTACATTCTAAATTTATCTACTGGTCTACAAATAACTTGAGATTTTCTATGATTTAAATATTTATAAGGATTATGGGAACTTTATTCCAGCATTTTATACAGTGTTTGAGTTTTAGATGTCGTCTACTACAAACTGATAAAATCAGTTTGTAGTAGCTAACTTTTAACTTAGCAAAAGTGAGTTTTTGCATTGCAGCACTTCAAATATAACCAATAAAAACCATACACAATTCAGTATTTTACGTATATTTACGTCTACAACATGACCAGAATAACATTTATTTTTCTTGTCATGAGAGCTGAAACAATTTTTTTGTGGGTGTTGATTGATTAGATTTTTCTATTGGCTTCCAAATAAATAAGGAACCTTTTTAAACATCTCACATGATTGAGATTGGCCATAATCATGTTATATTGATAATCCTCTAGTGTTGGCAGGTAAACAGGTCCGTGTCAAAATGTAAATATTTATTTACTGGATCCCTTTTGCACCTTGTGCCTGAGAGTGTCACAGCTCTGTTGTATGGAGTGCAGTGTCCTGTGTCACCACAGTCTCGCAGCACATTGCCAAATACCCTGTGGCCGTTCCCCACCTCTCACTGGACCTCCGGCCTTCCCCCGCTGACACACATTCACACACACCAGCCCATTCCAGACCAGGTCTCAGTATGGCCACACCGCGTTCACAGAGTCCAGTGATCCGAGGTTCATCATGTGACCCATCTTACACCACACCAAATGAATGTGAACAGAAGATGACACTTAAAATGTCATACACCATGCACTATAATAAAATCAAGGGAAAGCATCAGTATAATCCTGATCAAGAACAGAGCATCAAGCTTCAATGGCAACTTTGACCTTAAGAAAATGTATAATAAATAATAATTTTTTAACACATTAATACAATCTATGGTATTATGTGATGATGTACTTTTTAAGATTGTATAATAATTTACTGTGAGGGAGTTTGGGTAACACATAATGTTTTGTACTGTAACTGTAATACTAACAATTATTATTATGTAATAACTGTACATAATGTAAATGTAAATATTTACAGTAAAATACTGTCAAATACACAAAACATAAAAGGCAAAAATAGTACATTATTGTTGTAAATACACTGAATAACCTTAAATATATGTATGTATATATCTGCATTGGGTGCTACACTGGGTGATTTGGAAAAAATATACTTATATTGTAACATGACATAATATGTAGTTTTATGTAATTTATATTTACTTGTAAGTTATTTACCATGAAACTTAAGATTACATTTTGTATGTACTGTATTGTATTTTATAATGTTCCAATAATTTTAATGGTAAAAAACTTGCAACCACATCTAATGCTCCTTTACCATTATTTTTACAATTTATTTTTTTACAGTGTGACACCAGAATCTCATTACATCCAATGTCAATTGTGGCCTAAGTATTATGAATAAACTCTCTGTATCTTCATATATTTTTTGTTTGTCAGTAAACATACATTGTGAGACAAACTTCATGAACTACTTCCTTTGCCTGTCTTTGCCTGGCCTCCTCAGCACTTTCCACGTGACACTGCCGGCCGCTCAAACACACACCACAGAGAGGATCACATCATTATTATCACCTAGAGGGATAAACAACTCGCGACCTCTCTCTTTTTCACCCCATCCTTCTTCCCCACTCCCCAGCTCCTCACTTTCACTCCCCCTCGTGCACCTCACCCTGCCTCCTCTTAATTCCCCCAGCTCTCCTCTTTCGCTCCTCCCATATCCTCGCCTGTCGAGCGAATAGTGATCATGTCTGGCGTTTCATCGACTCTTTGCACTTCTTTCCTCTATTAAGATTGATGGGCTGCCCGGCTATAAATGAGCACGCTAAGACTCGAACAGGGCCACGGTCAGGCGAAGGCTGCGTCCACACACACACACACACACACAGTCCCTATTAGCAGCAGAATGTGGGAGCTGAGGCCTGGGAAGGGGCACTATTTTTGTTGCAGACAGAAAATATACACACACAAACACACCCACCCACACGCACAGGCATGACCCCGTCACTCACGCCAGGACCACTGACTTCTCACCACTTCTGCTGACCTCAGGTTGGACACACTTATTAAAATAGAAAGTGTAGAATGAATCATAATTTTGTGATAAAAATAAATCAAATGAATGCATGTAATAAACTTTATAGCAGGTGGTGGATTCTTTAACAAGTTTTGCTCAAAATGAAAGGATTCTGTTCTGTTCTGCACTTACACGAGTACAGCTTCACAAAAACGCAAACTTTTGAATCCTACCAAGGAAATATGAGTTGTTTAAAATTAACAGTGTTTTTGTAATCAAGGGGCAGAAATAAGTTTATGCTTCTTTCTGCTCCTCTTCATTCATTTATGATCTTTATTTTATGTTCATTGTATTTGTCTTTATTGAATGAAATTCAATGATGATGATTCATTGTAAAAATGGAAAGGCAGCATCTCACACAGAGAGTAGAACAGCAATGGCAACATACTAAAAAAATTGCATGTTCTGATAATATATTGTTAGTATTACAAGTACAGGCTTCTTTACGAAACTACTGTAAATGCCAGGTTTAAAAGATCCTCTGTTCGGAAAGAAGAATTTTACCATGGCTCTCCTTTAAAGATTGTAACTTTAGCAACATTGGTGTTCACAGCACTTCTACTGACCTGGCAGACATCAGTGTTTCTGTGTCAACGCAGATTGTTTTGATTGCACTGTTAGCCAGCCTTTGCATTTTTGTTTTTTATAAATGGGCAATATATGGTTTTGGTGAAGGTTAACAAAAGTTGTATGGTCTGATGTTACAAAACACTTTGCACCATTCATTTATATTCCACATTCAGCACGATGAGGACATGCATACTCCACACAGAAAGGTCATCACCATGTTTCGATTGAACCCACAACCTTAAGATGGCTTTAGATGAACAATGGAATGTGATTTTAGGTTTGAGTCTTGACCCCCTGAGGCTGCTGTATCTTGTGCAGAGAAATTATTGCCAATAAACAGAGGACTAGAGAAAATGATTTCCAAAGCGTGATGTATCAGTAGTGCACTCTATTTGTGACTTCTCCACTTCTTCTTCAGCCTTGGTGCTGAGCAGGTGCTTAGGTCAAGTGTTAATTTAAGTTTCCGAAACGTGGTCAGGCCTTAAACCTGTCGCACTAAGGCAGCTGTGAATAACTGTCCTGCATTTGGGCGAACATAGACCGGGGGGCCCTCAGCGAACACAGCCACAGATCACATGTTTAAAGATCTGATAGATGTTTATAAGGCCTAGCGGGGCTTCTTCTTTCCTCCTGGCTCAACTCTCGGCCTATGAGGCCTATGAGGGCTCTTACATAAGGACATAGTGTCACATTCTGCCCCTGAAGTAGGGTATTTGCGTGCGTCTGCGTTTCACCTGAGCCCTTTCCAAAACCTCCAAAGATGATTGGAAAATATTGTGTCATAATCATTTCTCAACACCCGCAGATCAGAGTTCACTGGACGTCCAACAGCGAGGTACTGGGAAACAAGACCCCCCAAGAGTCGGAGTGGACCATAAATCAGCACAGAGGAGGTAGATATGATGACAAAGATTTAACTGCTGTAAAGGACACTCTGAGCCTGGGATTCTTGCAACTGTCATCGAATACCCAGCGGGCCATTAACAGGTCACGCTGGCATATCTCAGCTGAGCCTCCGACATCCTCAACACAGCCGCAATCTCTCACCCTGCACTTGTCGCCAGCTGACCCCTGACCCCAGTCCCACTACAAGCAGCAGGACACAGGTGCACTTCTTGGAACCACTTCAGCCCAATACTCCTGCCTCTTGATTATTAGTTATTGCTTCATTTGGTTTAAGTGAGCTGTCATTTATGAGTGGTTTGTTAAAAGTGAAGCATATTGTATCAAATAAGGGTTTAATAAGTCTAGAGCAATAATAGGAAACTCATTAAGTAATACGGCTGTCCCATAGATTCGTTTAGTTAATAAAAGCTGATTTGATCAGATCTAGGTTGCGTTTTTCTGAGCTATTATGTAATGATAATATTGATTCTATTGTGTATTCAGGATTTCATGATTCCCAAAAGCTGATTCCGAAAATCTGTAAATTGATTGAAATGCCCATATGTCCTTGAAATAATGATCAATACTGAAGTTTTGGTTTGTTGCATTTTAGAACTTCATATTTAGCACTTACCCTTTGACAGTGCAACAAACGGAGAATAGATTTCCCCTTGTCCAATCAAAAGTAAGAACAGGTCCGGCACATTCATACATTTCAATGTATGGACGTCTTTCAGCCTTACAACCAGAGTTTCCCTACAACAAATATTTGACAGTGTCATCAATAGCCTATAGTGGTTAACTAGATTGGTGTGTAAACTAAAATATGCTAAGAGTTTACCCCAAGTTCTTTCTGCAGTGCTAAACACCTGACTGCACAGCCTTATGGCAGTCAGGAAGAAGGAGTTCTGTCCTGCAGCTCTCTGATCTCAGACAAACATTGGCTGCTCTTCGTTGTTCAAAGGCCCAATGCAGGGGATGGTCCATACATCTGCTGCGCCACTATTTCAACCAGAGTCTCCAAACTAATACCTATAATTGAACCAGCCCAGTCTATAATATATATTAATCTATAAATGTACCACAATAGAAGTCTGAGAAATGTAAAAAAACTGAGAATACATTTTACTACTTAACCCTTTACTGTAAGATTATGGCCAAGATTGTAAAACTAAGTGTAGAGCATAAATGTTTGCAAAATATTTACAAGAAATAACAATTACCTTTAGAAATAAATCAGCCACATAACCACTTGCAAATGTGGCCACGTTAAAAAACAAATGCTGAATAATAATAAAATGTTTTATACAGCATCCTGCTTGGTGAAAGAGGAATAAACCTGTTTACCATAGCTTCAGCTCCATCCAGTTCTCCCTGGGGCAAAGTGGCAACCCCAGCGCTCAGCACAGCAGTCAGCATTTCCATAAAGGCCGGTTGTGTGGTTTTAGGCTCCCGTGTGATTGACGCACACATTAGCATGCGGAGCCGGCAACACCAGCACGTGGTGGGCCGAGCGCTGAGGGACTTGTGGCCTGTCGTACGTGACCTGGCATAGGCATAGGCTCGGCAGGTGAGGTCACGCTGGGTCGTGACAGAGGTTTGGCAATGGTGCAGGCAACTGTCGGCAGCTGAAAAGAGTTTGTTTGTATATGATGAGCCGCGTATTAGAATTACAAATTGGGGTTTAGAACAACTTCCCTTTAAAAAAATGTAATATGGACACAGTTTTTCCAAGCAGGAATAAGGTTGTGGCGTGATGCAGAAATGATAAGTCCCTTAAGGTGCACTCACACTAGGGCCAGTTGATTTGTGGCATGCTATATGCACAATTGTCCCCCACTGGTTTGCACTGACACAGCTTCAAGCTTGACCTTGGCTTGAGCACAGTTGCCTCTTGAAGCAAGCTGGGCTATAGTGCATTGTCTATAAGAGAACACAGTATATCACGGAGAATCAGTGTTTATGATCAGCTGACAAGCTGGTCTGTGAATATCTAAACCCTTAAAGGAAAGGTTTCTTTGAACTAGACTGAGGTGACATCACCATCCATCAAGGCATATATAAAAATATATGTTATAAAAAATGGCTGTAAAAACTAGGTTCCCTGTGGCATTTTTAAAAAACATTAAAATAAAATATGAGGTATAATGTTTTTGCTACACAAGCTATTTTTGCAACAGGGCAAATTAATGCTAGGCAAAAACCACATAGCTAATTTGCTTAAAAAACAAACACAAATATGGAATATTCTACCAACTAAAGGGACAGAAAATCATCTTTGCTCACCAACATCTCAGAAAGAGTATAAAAGGGGGTATGACTCTTTGAAACCTCACTTACATTACTACAGATACACCAAATGTATATGTAGTGTATTTGCTGAATCTCTAAAAGCCATTATTTCCTTCTCCCTCTTCTTCTCATGATTCTTTGTGGCATATGTCTATATTAGTCACCCTGAGTTCGCTTTAGGCCAGAGCCACAGATGGATTAAAGACTGATATTGCTCTGCTTTGATTTGATAGCAGCCTTAGAGCCCTGGGAATATCCAGTGTCACGACGAGATGCTTGGCAGCTCCATTAAGTGTGTATTTATGTCCGGCTGATGTTAACAATAAATCAACATGGTCTGCTTTAGGTAATAATAGATATTACAAGTGAAGTTGAGACACCAAACAGTGATTCGTATTACTTTGAGCTCTGAAGTGATGACACATTAAAATACCTTCCAAAAAAAAAATAGGCTTGCAAGGTTACAACGGGTAAACAACAAGATTTCCTATCACGGCTCAAACTACTGTAGGTTACATGTCTGTAAAGGTTCTCAATCATTCATTCTGGATAGCCCAGAATTCTCTTGTAATTACAGATGAAACGTCTTCACCTTGAAAATCAAGTCCAGATGCTGTTGCTTTAACCTTTTCTTCAAGATGACCTGGATGACTGAGAATCTTCACAGACACTTTCAAGGTGAAAACAATTTGTCTCTAATTCCAAGGAACTTTATCAATTCTGAGATTAACTGGTAAGAGAGCTGAGCTTTATCTCTAAAGGGAGGGGTTTCACCTGAAACTAAACCTGTTGAGACCAGGCTGTTCTGGTCTAATAGTCGGTAGCTATAAAAAGGAAAGTGTGACTCCTGATGTGAGAGTTGTTTAAGGCTCATGTGAGTCATTAGTGACACTGTTCCATTCAGGTGTTGTTGATGTTTAAGAGTGAAATGGTTTTGATTTGAACACTAAAAACAATAAAGGGCACCTCTCTCGAACCATCTGGCCTCTCTGGCCAAGACTCGGACATTGCTGTCCTCAAATGAATACACTTTCTCTTTGAGGTGGAGGTGGACTGCAGACTCAGATCCAGCAGGATTGCCTCTTCTGTGCTGACACATCCTCTTGTGAAGCTGTTGTTTTGTTTATCCAACATAACTGTCACCTCACTCTTCACTGAACTGCATAAACTACATTACTCTGTTTGTGAGGGGGACCTTTAGGGTCGAACAGTTTTTGACGCAAAGTGTTCCCTTTTAAGTTTAAAGTGGACTGGAATGTTGTGTTTGTAGAAAATCCTTTTTTGTTTTTTCAGATAAACAGACACATAAGGGATAACTACACCCTTCCCTTTTGTCCCTGGTTCCTGTCTGTTTGGTTTCTGTGTCCTCTTGGTTTTGTTGAATGTCCATCTGGGGTATCCACAGTCTCTCAGGGCTTCACAAATGTGTTGTTCTTCTTTTTGTTTATCTTCTGAGTTTGTGAGCACCTCTTGTGCTCTGTGCTGAAGAGTCCTGGTGATTCCAAGCTTGTGCTGCAGAGGGTGGTGGGAATCAAACAGCAAATATTGATCCGTGTGTGTAGGCTTCCTATAAACTTCTAATTGAAGTGGCCTGTCATCATAAAAACCACTGAAACCTAAATCAAAAAAGTTTTACTCTAGAACAACAATACCTGAATGGAACAGTGTCACTAACGACGCTCCTGAGCCTTAAGGACTCCCACATCAGGAGTCACACTGTCCTTTCATAGCTAACAACTGTGAGACCAGAACTGCCTGGTCCATCAGGTTTGGTTTCAGGTGAAACCCATCTCTCTAGAGATAAAGCTTAGCTCTCGTTCCAGTTGATCTCAGAATTCATTAAGTCTCTTGGAAAGAGACGAAATATCTTCACCTTGAAAAATAAGTCCATTTGCAGCCAGTGCATTTAGGGGTGTGGTCCTGGTCAAGACAATCTCCTGAACTCCAAACTGAATGTCAGAATGGGAAAGAAAGGTGATTTAAGCAATTTTGAGCGTGGTATGGTTGTTGGTGCCAGACGGGCCGGTCTGAGTATTTCACAATCTGCTCAGTTACTGGGATTTTCACCCACAACCATTTCTAGGGTCTACAAAGAATGATGTGAAAAGGGAAATTCAAGCTGATAGAAGAGCAACTTTGACTGAAATAACCATCCATTACAACTGAGGTATGCAGCAAAGCATTTGTGAAGCCACAACACGCACAACCTTGAGGCAAATGGGCTACAACAGCAGAAGACCCCACCGGGTACCACTCATCTCTACTACAAATAGGAAAAAGAAGCTACAATTTGCACAAGCTCACCAAAATTGGACATTTGAAGACTGGAAAAATGTTGCCTGGTCTGAGAGTCTCGATTTCTGTTGAGACATTCAGATGGTAGAGTCAGAATTTGGCGTAAACAGAATGAGAACATGGATCCATCATGCCTTGTTCCCACTGTGCAGGCTGGTGGTGGTGGTGTAATGGTGTAAGGGATGTTTTCTTGGCACACTTTAGACCCCTTAGTGCCAATTGGGCATCGTTTAAATGCCACGGCCTACCTGAGCATTGTTTTTGACCATGTCCATCCCTTTATGACCACCATGTACCCATCCTCTGATGGCTACTTCCAGCAGGATAATGCACCATGTCACAAAGCTCGAATAATTTCAAACTGGTTTCTTGAACATGACAATGAGTTCACTGAACTAAAATGGCCCCCACAGTCACCAGATCTCAACCCAATAGAGCATCTTTGGGATGTGGTGGAACGGGAGCTTCGTGCCCTGTGGGTTAAAGTTATCAATATGGGCCAACATTTCTAAAGAATGCTTTCAGCACCTTGTTGAATCTATGCCATGTAGAACTAAGGCAGTTCTGGAGGCGAAAGGGGGTCAAACACAGTACTTGTATTGTGTTACTAATATTTATATTAGTGTATATCTATAGGCTGCATGTATAATATACTTTAGATAGATACAATAATAGTATTCATTTTTGTTACCCCATGTATCTTAAACAGTATCTTGTACCTTTTAGCTCTTCATGTAATTTACGCCACACTGAATATCCTTTTTTTTACAGTTCCTAGAGTCAAAAAAGAACTTGGGAAATTTGCTTTTTAATTTAAGGCCCCCAATGATTGGAATAGACTTCCTGTCTCTATCCGATCCATAACTTCTTTTCATTCATTCATTCATTTTCTACTGCTTTGTCCCATTTAGGGGTCACGGGTGACTGGAGCCTATCCCAGCAGCTTTGGGCCTGAGGCGGGGTACACCCTGGACAGTGGCCAGTTAGTCGCAGGGCTGACATATAGAGACAGACAGAGACAGACAACCATTCACTCTCACTTTCATTCACTAGGGACACTTTAGAGTTGCCAATTAACCTATACATGCATGTCTTTGGACGATGGGAGGAAGCCGGAGTACCTGGAGAGAACCCACAGTAACACGCAGAGGACATGGGGTGCATGTGGCAGAGTGGTTAGCACTCCTGCCTCACAGCAAGAAGGTCGTGAGTTCAAAACCCGGTCGACTCAAATATTCTCGGCTGACTCTGGTCTTTCTGTGAGGAGTCTGCAACTTCTTTTCAGATATACCGAATTGCTCTTCTATCTCATTTGCAAAATGTTTGTCTTTGCTTTTGATTATTTGTATTGTTTGTAAAATAATGTTTATTATATTTACTCTTATTTTTGTAACAAAATTTTGATGGAGGGAGATAATGAGAGCTTGTGAGTGTAGTGTTGTGTGTGGTGAAAGTGTGAACATTTGTGTAAGTAAATTTTATTTGAAATGTTAATTTTTATGTTGTATTCTGTATACTGTATAATGGCACTGCTGTCTGCAGTTACCTGTTCAAACAGAGGACCCCCTCGAAAACGAGATGATTCATCTCAAGGGATTTATCCTCACAAAAATGTAAATAAATAAATTTGCATAAGCATAATTGTAGAATTTGTTAAAGCATTTGTACATAGTAGTTCAAAACATATTTTTAGTACTGGTCTCAAATGTCTTGAATTGTTATGGCTCATGCAAATTTTAAACAACCAGCACACATCCCTACAGACGGACACCGATCTCTCTTCAGACCCTCTCCAGACCCCCTCCTTCCTCCCTCTTCGAGCAGATAGCATGACAGATCTGTCACATCGGCACTTGGTCATATACAGAAATGTCCCCACCTCGGAGAATCACAGCTTAACTAAAACCATGCATGTCCAGTGGCAGAACTCTTGCCTGTCTTCTGTAAAACACACTGCACTGAGTCTACTTTAATGTCATCAAAAAGTAAAAAGTCAAACGAGAACAGTTTAGTGCTGTACTCTGCACGAGTCGTAAGTCTTTGTGTGTGGTACGGACCCGTCAGGCAGAAGGCCCGTCCCCCTTCACTCAGAAACAACAAGCCAATCATTCCTGGGTCTTAAAATAAGCCCCCCACACTGCCCCCCTCTCACATGTGCTCTTCTCGTCAGCACCTCTCACCTTCAGAGTGACAGGAGACAACTGAGCGCGCCCCAAGGAGCTGTGGAGGAAACGGGGTGACGGATAGAGAATCGGCAGCCTTTGGATTTTAAAATTTGAGAGAAATAAATGTCCAAGGATTATGTTTAGAAGATTAATGCACTGACGTAGTCTGTGCTTAGTCCCTAAATTTTCCCAATTTGTTTACCACTATGGTATATGTTAGTTTTCATACAGTTATATGGTTACTGGCCACCATTATGGAGAACACGATATGGTCATATTCCCAAAATACAATATGGCAGCAGCCCTTGACTTAAGGTAGATTTCTTGTTGTAACTGAGACTATATAAATAAAGTTGTCTTGTCTCTGTTGACCTATTAAGAATGTGGAAGTAGAAAGGGTGAAAGTAGTGTGAAAAACTGCAGTAGAACATAAAATCTATTTCAAATTTTAAAAAAATCATAATATCAATTTTTGTTTTTGTGATGTCCATTTCTTAAGCTACTGAATAAACTGAAAGCCATTCTTTGACATAAACATACAGTATCTGCACTAGTGGCCAGTGCTCAGGATAGAGAATTCTTACTTAAGTAAAAATATTGTTTTTCAGATGACAGCGTTTGGAAAAATATCTCCATCCTAGTTACATAACTAATGTGGTGTTGTTTCTCATTCAGAGTCTGTAAAACACTCACTTTGCTCAATGCTTTATCACACACACAGCATGCACAGACACACAAAACATACACACAACTCTTACATAGACTTCTGCAAATACAAGTTTAGTCTCACAACTAAAAAGTGTAATTGTAAAAAAGTTACAAGAACAATTTACCACATGTATAATTGCATTATTAAACCAATTGAGATCATTTAAATTAGTGATTAGGCGATTACATATAAACACAGTGACAGGAATAGATATTTTATTTGGCTCAAATTGGTCATGTCCTTGGTCTGTGCTAAAAGAAAAGCTTTTCAGGGCTGGCCGCTGCATATTGAACAGGCCTAAAGAGCAGAAGCAGGTGCATTGTAAGTGCGAAGGGTCACATATTTACATCTCGTCTTGTCATGTCCCTTCCTCAGCGATACAGAGTCGCCATGTGTTGCAGAAGGGAAGATGTAGTTTAGCCTGACATCCATTCAATGCTGGTCAAAGCAGACATTGAGTAGACATTAGTCCATCACACTGGCAGCTTTAACATATCTAGTCCAACATTGTCTCTCTGTTGTGCACATTGTTGTGTATGCAATAACAATGTCTATGCAAATTCAAAACACTACCAGTAAATAATGAGTAAGGACTGATTTTGCTCTAATGAATTCATTAGTATGTTTAAACATGCTAAAATCTTCATCCTGTCAAGGTCTTGGAAGCAATGAACTGGAAAAAGAAGTGCTTGTTGGGACCAGCCCAGTTGTTATCTTGTCCATAATGATTCCCAATTCAGTTAAATTCAGTTGAATCCTTTGTGATCCCACAAAGTAGCTTTTTTAGGGGTGTCTGAAGATGTAGATGCTTGTCCAAGAGCACATTTTGAAAGATAAAACTATTCCCTTTTGTCCAAATAACAGTGACATCTTTTGTCCCTTATTTCGAACGCCACAATTTACTTGAGCTTAGCCCTTAGCTGATTCTAAACAAACATAAGACCGCAGGTGTCTGGAGTCAGATTCAACTCATGTGGGCAGTGACCTGTGAGGTCCCACCTCCTGTTTGGCTAGTGGCCAGTCCTAAAGTCCGAGAGTCAAACAAGAAGCCCTGTTGTCCCCCACTGAGCACACTGATACTGTCTGTTAAAGTCCCACTGGGAGAAGAGCCAATGAAGGGGCTGGGATGATTGGCTGTGGCAGCGGCAGCCATCTTGTCAGGGCTGGCAGCGAGGCGTGGTGATGGAGGAAATGTGTAACCGTACAGACTGTAGGGTGGAGTGTGGAGACGGAGACTGGCGTAGCTCTGTGGTGAAGGGTTGGACAGATATCCGAGCTGGGACGTAGAAAGAGGAAGAGAACAGAAGCCTTCTGCGTCATACGTGGATGGGCCTCTTGGAGAAGGAAACGGTTCGGGGCCATTGCTATAGCGATGTAAGGGGTGTGTAGGCCTGCTGCATGTGTACTCTGGTGGACTGAGAGGGCAAACCTGGAAAGGTGAGGAGCATGGCGATGTGGGGATATGGGTTCCTACTCCTCCATGAGCGCCTGGGACTCCTGCAGATACAAAAACACAAGTTAGCGACAAGAAGAATACTATTGTTATCAGTTGGACTTGTGATTATTAAAAAAGTTTCACCTTGCTTGGCCATACCAGGGATGTCTTCAAATGTAAGTGTTCTCAACGACGGACGCCAGAAAGCGTAGGATTCTACCAAAGCCTCCAGACCCATCCTGTGAAACATGAATGAATAAAAGTTCATTAATAACACACACTCTTTGAGAGTGTTAGGACAAAACTCTTTTCTTCTGGGCCTGTTGCAGCTGCTACACCACTCTTTCCCACCATTCCGGCTGGGCTATACATTATGCCAACCACCTGGCGGCCATCTTAGTTGCCAGTGGGGCCTCTCTCCATCTCCATGGAGACTACAGGTAATGAAGGGCATAAACGGCATTCAGCAATTGGCTGCTGCCAGTCGGGTGCTCAAAGGTAATTGCTTTCACACGGCTTTTACGGGCGAATCAGAACGAAGGAGCAGGAAGCCGCAGCAAGGATTTATGAGGTGGGACTACCCTTCCCCCAATCTGTGCCTCTCTCTTGCTTTAGGTGGGGCAGAGAGTTGCTGGGATGGGGTAATGCAAGTGCTCTGTTACCCCTCGTTAGCGTGAGGATAAAAGTCCTGCCCCCTGTGGGGTTGTAGCCACGGTGATAATTTAGACAAGCTGCCCGGAGTGGTTCTGTGTGCTCCGAGGCAGCCTATCCGAGCACAAGTTTATTTAGCAAACTGCTTAACTCTTCCTGTAATATTTAAGGGCACTTTTTGGGCCTTCCTGAGTTTCACATTTATAGGCTCAGCTGTCAGGCTACCTGTGTTATCCACTTTGCCTTTTCTTGCTTTCATCCCTCTCAAAGTTTCTGTCTCACACGTTACTTTTCTTCCTCCTTCTCGTGCCCCCTCCTCTCTGCTCTGCTCCGTCCTAATGATTTCTGTGAGGCCTCAGGGGAGTGGCTGTTTGGAGACTGCTGGAGTTTTACTGCAGTGTTGTTTTAATGCTGTGTTTATATATGTTTTGAAATGTGTTTATACAGATTTTCTTCATGACAGTCTTGAATTTTATTATTTTGCTGTTGATGTTTATGTCCCGAGGCTGGCTGGAATCTGACGCTCCATTTAGATTTGTAGCTTTAGGTCTGCAAACTTTTTTTTTTTACTCTTAGCAGCTTGGCATGGGAAACTGTAAGAGTTACTCAGCTTCACAGTCGGGTCATTTAATAAAAATAATCTGTAATTACACATTGTGAGGCTGTTATAATTTATTTTCTTTCATTAAAGACCAACTTAATACAAGGCCGGCCCGTGTTTTTCATTTGTTGAAACACATACCTTTGCTCCCCAATAAAATCAGACTGAAATAACCCTGTCATAAACCGCAACCAAACCAGAATATAGCACAGAAATGCATCCCACGCTGCCCCTAATGCAGTAGATAATGTGAAAATCTTTGTGGTTTAAGTTAACTCACCGGTTCCTTCCTGAGTCTCTGAAGCCCTTGGCAAATGGATTTCTGTCAATTTTCAAGCGCGTAATCTAAAAAGCAAAACAAGCCACATTAGTTCAAATATCCCTGAAACTCTTCTATCCTCTGTAATCCAAAACCATTTCTATAAATATACACACTAATAAATATAATGCGATAATGATATTAGCATGCCAGCAGACATACGTCATTATTGTAAGTATACATCTTTGCAGTGTGCTTGTCTATGATACAAGGCGAGCCACAGACTGGTTCAGAACAGTCTTTAAGTTTTTTTTTTCTCTGACCTAAATCTAAATAGACTTTTATAGGCAGTAGCACTTTGTTTTGTCACTAGACCTACACTGCCACTGTCAACCCCCCAACATGGCTAACATCGCTGAGGCTCACAAAACTCAAAGTGTACAAGTGGATGAAAAAATGGTCATTGTAAAACTGGGGTCTTATGTTCAACACAGTGTATCTTTAAATTATTGTGACTTGCACACAAACATCATTATAATTATAAATGGATATTTACTAATTATTTATAATGATAAAATAGTTTATAACACGGGACATTGAACTGCACCCTTTATTGTACACACTGACAATTATGTTATTATTAAATACAATGTTTAAGTTGCACAGACCCAACAATGGTACTTTATATATATTTTACTCCCTGCACGTATTTTGTTGAAATTGATATGTGAAAATTAGTTTTACCTCATGCTCTGGAATTAAAATTAAGACAGATTGTTTTAATGCTTTAAAAAGTAATAGTAAAGAGCAGTTTACTTCAAACACGCTTATGGTTGAGCAGAATACTGCGTCGTAATATCTTATTTGTACTTTTTAAAATCTGCATTAGGCTCCAGCTAATAAGCATTAGTTTTAAATGTATATGATGTATGTGTGTTTTTGTTATTTCTTGTGTAAAATCAAAATTGTAATAAATGTGAAATTTACTTGAAATTAACTAAAATGTTTCTGTTGCATCAATTAGAATTAGTTAACCTCAAATGTATTTCAGATCAGGGAAGCCTCAGTAAAAGGCCTTTATTTGGAATAATCTTTGCTTTTAGTAGAGCGTGTCTTTCACCAAAACTGTTGAAAAGGTAACCACAAGTGTACAAGCTATATAATTTATCTAAATAAAATCAACTGACAAAAAGACATTGTTTATAGATTCTGATGCATGCATTAGTATCATTTATAGAACCTTTTGTTAAATGGTAACTGGAGTCTAACTGGTTTGTCCCAAGTCGACAGGCCAATGTAGCACTTGCATGCAGAGAATGTGGCTTTCCTGACCACAACGGCTGCTTCAGTTTTGTTTAGCTGGGTCAAAGTGTAAAAGCCACTATATGAAGTACAGTCAGGTGTTGTACCTGTTGGTTCTGATACGCTGTAACAGTGGTGAACACAGTTTCGGGAAAGGAGAAGGTGCGGGTTCCTTCCCCTGCAGGGACAGCGCGGACCGGGGATAACTCCTCTCCACACTCCTTTCGGATCACGTGGACGCGCGGCTGATACTTGTGCATGGAGTGGAGAATGATCTGAGGAAATCCAATATGTCATAATAATAATGTTATTACAGCTATAAAATTTAAAAACACGCAGAAGACACAGAATACATGCACTTGATTCTATTAAATTTATTTACAATATATTCTGACACTTCTGAAATTATGTTTTAAATATCTATGAAGAAATAAACATCATTAAAAATGCTGTCTGAGAATTTTAAAACAGTGGTTATGCCTTTTGCAAAATAATTAATAGATACAAAATAATGACATGGTAGTAAGACTATTGGGGCCCAGTACCTACTGCCTGAGACTACCACGGGCTCTAGAAACACCTTTGATTCTTCATATAGTATAATTTTGTTATCCATAACTTGCATTATAGCACTCACATGTCCCTGATCGTCCAGCTCGTTGTTGGTCAGTTTCAGTTTGTCGAAGCTGACCACTTGCCGCATCCAGGTCTCTCCCGAGGCTGGAGAATCTGGGTGAATGTAGACCCGGGGAGGTACTGGGGAGTCTGCGTTACCTGCTACCATCCACTTCGAGCTGTGGTACACGTATCTACACAATTCACATTTTTCCTATTACATCAACCCTTGCTTGTTAAGGTAAAAACATAAGTACAAATGCATACTACAATGGAACAGAAATTACATATACACAGAGAGTAGCCAAGATTAATAAAGTCATTAAAAAGGGCACCCGAGGGAAATTCAGGAGCCTATAATGGATTTATAATAATTTAGTCTCTCCACATTGAAATCATAAAAGCAATGTAAGATAATTATTTTATAAAAAAATATTTCTTTAAAGAATACATTTTAGAAGATAGCACAAAACTGTGTTACTTATATATTAGATTTTTTTAGCAGTGATAAATGGTCAAATATATTTAAATATATATTCTCTAAAAAAGGTTTATTGATTAGCTTGCAGCTCTGTTGGAACTTTTAATATCTACAATTTAATCGTAATCCACTCATAGGAGATTTTAACAACTTTTGCGTTTTAACCACATTTGCCGATGTGACCTTGTCAGTGGAGAGGTTAGTGTCCAAACGGACTTGTACAAACGGGACACCACGGCGACAAATGAGCAGTGCCAGGCGCCTTTTGTGGCAACGGAACGGCAATTTGTACAAACTAAAAATATATCTTCACAGTCTCACCGCCGCAGTAGTCGTCACATTTCTAAAACCACGCGATTAATATATGGCCCTCTAAATTTCACTATGACATTTCTGCTTCATCACGCTCTTATAATTAAGCTGCATTTGTGTATCCGCTGCATGCTAAGTATTAGCTCTCACCTGTAGCGCTTGTTGTCCACTGGGATTATGTCCATAGCGATGTAGTACTGCTGGTGTGGGTCCAGCCCTGTGATCTTCACGCGCATGGCAGGGAACATCCGCCTGCGTAATAATAATTATATAAATGATTAAATAAAAATCTATCTATCTAATACTAATAATAATAATACTAATACTACTACTACTACTACTACTACTACTACTAATAATAATAATAATAATAATAATAATAATAATAATAATAATAAACAGTTTTCTTACCGTCCTGCTTTAGTGATGATCATCTCGGTGCCAATCTCGTGGAAGCGTTTCCAGAGGTCGGAGCCCTGCAGGTCTACCCGGGTGTCCTCCGCGCCGCCGACCCCTGATCCAGCCCCGGGCCCCGTACACAGGAGCGCGGGCTGCGGGCTCTCCAGCAGCACGTCCTCTCTTTCAGCTGCACCGGAAACACACGCAGCCTTATCAAAACCATATACTGACAGTGTATATGCGAGCTTTTGTGGACCGTGAATTCCGAGTAGATTGTATTGCGCAACTTTTACGCATTGTAATTTATTTTATTTTGGACAATTTCTGACGTATTGTATATATATGATTGTAAAACCAATACAAGGTAAAGATATTACGCACAAAAAGGTTGTAAATTTGACACAGACAAAACCAAGGAGAATAGGCCTACTGCTCAATAAATTTAAATATCATTTAGAAATAGACCTACAGTTCACGTCAACGTTATTATATTATATTAAACTCAAACTCTTGTTGCCTGTGGTACTTTATATGGTCCCTGCACAGACGAACTCCACTTTTCTGCTTTATTCAAGGTCCGAGCACTAATAGCAGTGTTTATGTGTCTCACCGCTGTTTTTATTTGCTCTGATCAACACAGGCCTCGCCAGGGGCTGCAAATTTATGAACATGAGACATGGGCCTAACGAGCCAAACCAACACAAAAGGCACGTCCTCCGCCAAGTGCTTTCTAAACATGTATCATTTCAAACCTCATTGTCAGGGCCAGCCGGGTCGCTCACTGCAGACCTGCGCCCTCCACGCCGTCCCTGGCACTGGCCCGGCTTTATCCGCTGCTAATTGGTGTGTTTATGATTGCAACACCACTCATAAAGCGTCTCACATTAGCCACACTCTCACCAGTCATATTTACTGGAGCCAGGGCGCGCTCCAAAGTGTGTTAAATACGCAACTTTTAATTTAAGCTATAGGCCTATGTCATAGCAATAGCTTAAGAAACTGAAAAACGAAACTGACCAGAAACAATTGCTCATAATTTATGTACCCATAAACAGCCTGTTTTACTTATTGTAGAATATTAGGTTTATTTTTGTCAAATTAAAGTTTTGCACCAACACTATAAAAAAGAGTTGAGCCAGTGCCGTTACATTTTAGCTGTCCTTTCTCCGTGTGCTACTCACGGGAGCCGTCGCTGCAGTCCTCGCTGCCCCGGTCGCTGGTGCACTCTCTGGAGGCCCGCGGCCCCGGGCTCCTGCTCAGCTCAGAGGCATCATTGCCTTCCTCGAAGCCCGGGGACACAGTGTCCTCTCTGCTGGTCCTGCGTCTTTTCTCGGCCCCGATCAACGCTTCCACCGAGAAGGCGTGCGCCTTGACACTGAGCGCACAGGGGGAGCGCCGCTTCTCTGCCATTTCTCCTCGGGTCGGACTGAGGAGCCACGAGCTTAGCTGAGCTTCTGCGTAAATAAAACAATCCACTGACGGGCTCTGCGCGTGCTGTGTGCGTCCAGATTCACGATAAAGTTAACTCAGCTCGAAGCGAGCACTGAAGACGTCTCCTCTACTGGCGAGCTCCGCGCTCACTTTTGGAGGGTGTCAACAGCCCGAGCTGAGGAGCCACAGAGATCTGCCAATCACTGAGCCAACGACCAATCAAGAGTGAGCACAGCCCCTTGTCCCGCCTGCTGCGGGCAGCCTGTGCCGCCTTAAGAGGTAAAGAGGTGCAGCCGAATATGGAGCACGTTCCAAGACGCAGACCAGACAGCGCGAGATCAGATTGTCACACAGCGCCACGATTACTCCTTATGAAACCACTGCACCGGCCGCTCCTTCAGATGGGACTCTTCTCTTCCCAACGATAACAGGATTACAATAATTGTCATGATCCAAATAGATGCTTGATCCCTGTACCATCCCAGAGATTAATCCTGTCTTTGCTCTCTGCTAATCGAAGCAGAAAGGCCCCAAACCCTGTGATGCTCTGTGAAAAAATGAAGACCCAGTGTTTCGTACTGAAAAATACCTCACTTATTATTGACATGAACCAAGTTGAAAAATGACAAGAAAAATCATAGGCTAATAATTCACGCTCACCATTTTTGGTCGCAACATTCAACTTCTCATTTCCATTTTTGGTCTCAAACTTTTTCATAATCTTTAAGAGATAAAGGCCGAGGTATTTCGTTACACAAATTAGTGTCTTGCTTTGTGCGTGTGCCTCACATTTGGATTGAGTCTTTCAGGTGCGCTCCGTTGGTCACAGAGGCCTGTAGTGAACCGTGAGGCCTGATTCTATCGCCTCTTCTAACAACCTATCTGAAATAAACAGTGACACACATATTTAGTTCATCAGACATAATCTAACCTAAAGAGGTTTATTTCGAGAAAAAGGCGTATTTTTTCTGAGTGATTATCAACAGCATATAGTTCGTTACAAAAAAAAAAAAAAACTCGTCAGGAGCCGCACGAGAAAATTAGACAGAATTAGACAGGCATTTCAAACCTTGTTCATGACACCTGAGCTTTGCAAATGAAATGAGACCTTTCTTTTTTTTTTTTTAGAATAAAACACATTAAAATAAAAAATATACATATAAAAAATAAAACCTAAAATATATATAATTAGAATAATAATAACGCTAATTCGGATATTATTGTTATTATTAACAATATTATTTCTATTATTATTATTTTTGTTAATAATAATAATATTGTTTTTTTATTTTTTTTTATTTTGAACTTGCCCAATGTAAATTATATAAAGTCAAATTAGCATAGGCTATAACCTATAGTGGCTGTAGGCAAACTTTGGCTCTGAAAAGATATAATTTTGGCCCGGTCAGAACTGCTCTGCATTGTTTGTGCCCCAAAAGTAAATGCTGAGGTCTTTAATTGAAAATGTTCTGTTTTGTATTTCCTTGATATTGAGCAAAGTAGTTCAATTATGTAGGCATATAGCCTTCTACTGACTTGTTTCCGGCCGGTTAGAGTTAGAGGTAGCCTGTCATTCTAAATAGTTTGATAAGACAGTTTTTTCCCCTTTTTATGAGTTTATTTATTATTTTATAAATTTTAAATAACCAAATAGCCTACACTTCTGTTACGGGCATAATCATTGTTTAATATGACGTAGCCTAATATGTCGCCTTTTTCGTCCCTTGTAATTCACACATTTTGCGCAGCAAGGCATTACTATCAATTGATAGGTTAGTTGTGGATTTAGTCAAACTATTATTATTTAGTAGGCAATACGGTTTTATTAAAATGTAATTTAATGTAGGCTATATTGATATTTAATGTATTTTTTTTACATGTGCGCGCGTTAGAAACCAATCAGAAAGCTGCGCGTGTAACGGTCTGTTAGTGTCGTGTGCAAATAGGCGCGGCCACTGTGCACTCACTACGCTGTTTATTAAAACCTTTGGCCGTGGTAATTCCCCGCGAGCTCTGAGGGGACACGGCGGTGCAGCGGGGCTAGAGCCGGGGCGTCTGGGTAATACATTGTTAACAGTTATTTAGCGAGTGCTAATGGGCACGTGGACCACTGCCAAGGCTTTTATGGTGGAGTGGCATGAACTAGCAAAGTGTGTGCCCTCCAGACAGAGACCTTCTACTACTCTGGTTCGTTTTTAAAGCACTCTGGTTTGACACGTTTAATAGGAAAGCAATTGCTTCATTTTTCTTGGTAAATAAACACACATATAAACACACAGGCCTACGATAAAAGCCCGACACATGTAGACTTATAGAAGTGTTCTGTGTGCTTCCCTTTTTACAGACAACGTCCAGAGAGGCGGTGTCCCAAGCTAGCTCCAGGTATAGCTCCACTGGGACTGTATAATTTGAACTCCACAGCTATCTGCGTTTGGGCCATCTCTGCAAAGACACGGGCTGTGTCCCCTGTGAGTACATCCTGCTTACCCTCGCGCTCCAAGTGAGGTGACCCCTGCTCTCTTTTTCATAAAGTTAACCTTCCATGGAAAACCTGGTATTTACTTATGTGCTTGATAGAAATTGATAGATCTATGACATTTATTGAAATGTTTTTTTTGTCTTTTTTGTTTTTTAACGAGCCAGTTCTGGTTGTGACGGCCTCAGATGTTATTCCAGTTGATCTCCTGCTCTGTTGAAAAAAGGATCATCCTATACATTAAAATGCAAGCACACTGACTCAAGTTATAGTTTGAGCCGATGCCCTGGTACTCCATTTAATCTCTTATTCACTAATCAAAAATGTTAAACAAAAGCAGAGAAGGCATGACTGAACAGCTTGTTGTCACATTTGTCAGAGAAAATATATTCAAGACTGTTCCCTTTAGCAACAACGGTTGGGCTTTGTCATGTGTTCAAAAAGTTTGCAGAGTCACGTGTAAGGTCAAGGAGGAAGTGCAAGGTGGAGAAAGAAAAGTGAGAAAGTTGTAAATTCATAGCTACAGATAAAATCATAATAGTGGGACAATATCACTGTGGTGCAGTTTTAAATACTAGACTACAGATGTGTCGTAATAAGACAATAGTGTGGTATAAGCCTTATGGTTGCGTAGATTTTTCTGCAGTCTGTTGTAACAGAACTAGAGTTAGACTAGAGTTAGTGAACATTCAACATGACAGTATTGACTGTCCAATGTCTGACTATGTTTCTGTTGAATGGGTTTTTCATATAAGACACTGAAAGTAGGGCATTAATAACAAAAAAGATTGTGTTTTTTGTTCCTTTTTATTTAACCTCGTTAAGTCATTTGAGATCCAATTCACATTTACAGTAACGCCCTGGCCAAGATGCAGTGCAAAGAAACAAAAGATAGAAAAAAATTAAGGGTAGAGATACATTCATAGCAAATAATACAGTTTCATACAATAATATAGTATTCAGTATATGATTATACAGTGATTAATATGAAGGCCATATGATTTAAGTGGTTGTGAACAAAAGACAAAAATGGTGTTGACTGGTATAGGCAGGACTTTATGTTTACTCATGAAATACAATGTAGATGCTGAGTTAATTAAAATATAACATAGGATAAATCAGAGTAAAAAATAGAGTGGGTAAATTCACCTGTTAAAGCAGCGCATAGATGGGTAAAGTAAAAAAAGTGCAATACATTAGAAATAAAGGATACAAAAAATTATGATACTAACACAATTAAATAACTGGGTAAACATCTATTTGGATGTCAGAAATCATACATTAGATAAAATGAAGAGGAGTACTGTTTATAAATCATAAAAAGTTGTGTCTTTAATACAAAGAAAAGAATACTTTATTTAACTTAGTGCTGCTACGGTCAGGCAATATATGCACTATGCATAAATTGAATATACTGTATATAGTCACGGTTTCATTACAAAATATTAACAAATCTAAATGTGTAAAAATGTTTTTTTGTAAAGCACCCTTTGGATTTGGATATTTGCTCTTTTCCAGTTGTTCCCAAGAGAGCCAAAGTACCAATCTGAATTGCCAACATGGCCACCCAGGGGTGCTGAAAGATCATTTTTGCTCCATGATCTAAAAGAAAAGGCAAGCTCCTTTGATTCAAAACAAACTAAAACATTAGGTACTTCATTGTAATTTTCCTGTTTAGGTAATTGACTTTGAACTTCAATCGGGTCACCACAGGTCAGAGTCTCTGCGGGACTGGCTCCGCTTATGTTTCCTCGAGTCAGCAGGAGACACCGTCGGACATATTTTTCAACCTGGCACAAGCTCCGTTAATTGCAAAGCTGAGTCATAATCGCCGGAAGTCAAAGAATTATCGACTGGCGGAAACCAGGTTTGTTAGTGTTTCCTCAGGCTACATACAACTTTCGGCACGGTAACCTGTGTAATTTATAGGTTTGGTGTGACTGGTGGCGTACTGCTTCTTCATTTTGACTCTTAGCAGCTTTGTAAACTCCCTATAGCAATGTGTTAACCTCAGCTGTTGGATATTAATCAAATGAAAGTATAACTGCAACAAAACAATCAATCTCATTACCTCACTTGCTTTTCTTCTCCTTTCAGATTGCAGCAGACACAGAGGGGAATCGGGCAAGTGAGCAGGTGCTGTTTATACGACTTCGTCCGTCCAGCGAGGAAGAGGTGAAACATTTTCTCCTCTCATAACCCATAAAACCACATGAAGAGCAATTCAGAGACAGTGCGTACAAGCCTGAAGTCATTACAGAGATTTGTGTACGTGAAGGTTTTGATTACTCCGCTAGGCCTATAATATACAGTACTACTTCTTTAATATTACTGTGCAATGCATGGGTGTGTGGCTAGTCTATCATTTGTGTAATAACTACTGCAGTTTCCAGGGATTACTGTTTGTAATCATAAAAGTACATAAATTAGAACTATGGTTAATTAAACTCAATGTTCTCTAGATTTTTTATTTGGGGTTTTCTTTCTTAGCTGACCACATGTGAATACACACAAGACCATTCTTGTAACGAGTGCAGCGCTCATCACGGAAACGCCGCAATTTGAAAATAACAACAATCATAAAAAAAAAAAAAACATGCAAACATCTGCAGCTCGTAACTGACATCTCAGGGCCAGTCCCAGCACACGTGCCTCTTAAAATCGGAGAACAACGGTTATTTTCATCTCTTAGATCTCAGAGTTTTATTTCTTTTTTCTTTCTCTGGCTCAACTGGAACCGTTTATGCGTTTTTTTTAATCAAAGAACCAAGTCGTTAAAATCTGGAATTGGCGGCGAACGTGTCCAGTATGGCTGCCTTTTCCTGCCTCCAGCGTTCAGCGTCCAGCCGATCGCTAACTAGCATTTAGAGCAGATATGAGGAATGCTGTTTTATTACTGTATTTACTGAATGAAAACATGCATATCTCTACATACCCAAATCTATAATGTTGCCAAAAAAAGCACAGCGTTGTGTTCCGGAGCCAGTGCCAGTTACTATGTTTGAGCCTTTGACAGAATTTAATTGCCCATAATGACGGTTTAACTGCTGAGAGGGAAAATGAACTCAAGTCTTCAACATCAAAGCTCTTAACGAAGCATCATATGCACTGTTTTCAATAACGCACATATACACGCTCATACTGTCTCTCCATCCATGTATGCACGTAATGAAACACCAAGGGCCATTTGTCAGCGGTCGCTTTAGAACTGTTCATTATTTTTGTCAGTACAGTTTGATAGAGTTTTGTCAGAGCAGTAGAGCAGATGCAACAGAGGACTGTCTGTATAAAGATGGAATATACAACCTTTTGAACCAGTGTGTAATAGTGTGATTATTTTCAAAAAAAACACAGTCATTATGGGGTTTATGTGCTCTGCTGTATCATTATTGTGTAAATGCTTCTGTCTGCTTTTCAACAGTGTCTTATAAAGTGAGCAAATTTTTGAAGTTGTGTAGTTTTGGCGACAACTGGTGGCTAAATTTCAGATTGCAGTTTCAATATCCAACACATCTTCTTTCTGCACCTACAATAGCCCCGCAGAAACATGTCATTGTCTATAAACAAAACCACAGTAAATAGGTTAGATAAGAAGTTTACATATAGGCACACAATCAATTCATTTTATAAATTTCCTAACCCCACAAGCATTATTGAAGAATCAAAAAGAACCATGGTGTGCTTCTCTTCCAGCGGTGCTCAGTTTGTGGGGTTTATAAACAGGGACAGGAAGTAAATATTCATCTACTACTCACCAGAAGTAATATTGCATTATCCCATCAGTTCTCTCAGACTAAATTCAGGAAGTGGAGAATTAATGTCCATTTTCTCTACTTATAATGTGGTTTATAAAGACATCAGGCTGAACTTCCAAATCCAGATGAGGTCCCACCTAGGATTTGTAATGCATATGGCTTTACAAATATACATGCACAATGGAATCCCTTGTATGTGTGCACGTCTGTATGTGCAGTGCGCCTCTCTATTTGTAGCTATACGTGGCTGCAGTGATACAGCCCCGGGCCACAATGTGTTTTTGATATAGAGTCTCTTCCTCTACCGGCATGTCTTTAATACTCTCCCCCTTCCCAGGATAACAGGGTCACAGCATGGAGACCTCAACAACTCCACACCTGGAATAACACCACCCAGAATATCTGCTCGGAGCGCCTGCGTGTTATGTGCGCGGACAGTAAAGAGAAGAGAGGCCTTTGGTGAACGACAGAGGGTTTGTAGGGCTGTCTCTCTAATTTCTTTCTCTTTCTAAATCTATGACACATACTCAGGCACAACACGCAGGCTTTTTTGGGGATGGTTTTGCAGCGAGGGAAATATGAAACACCCTGAGGCATTTGTCAGCGGTCAGTTGCATGATGGTGCTTTTTTACTTTACATGCCGCCTTTCCCTGCGTCACTCACCCCTCGACACACTGCTGAGGTCTGATTAATAAAAGATGAGTTTAAGGAGGAAGTATGACTGTTTTGATTCCCCCTTTTTCTCCCTCTGTGGTGGAGAGAAAAGAAAAGACAGGATGAAAGGCGGGAGGGCAGGGTCCGCTCTGATCACCCCGGGACCACACTGTGAATGGAGGGCCCGAGGAAGGGAGAGATGAAGTAAGGACACAGAGAATTCATATATGCACCACTGTTTGATGCATGTGGTGTTTCTGTGTAACTTTAACCCTCTTTCTTTAGTCTTCCCACTTTTTTTTTTTTTTTTTTACTTCCTGCTGATCTGTGCCAACCGCCATGAAACCACTGCCACATTAGAGCCTTTAACAGGCACAGCCTGGCATCCTGTTCTGCCCGGACTTATTCTAGCACCAGTGGTGGGTAGAAATGGTCACTTTTACTCAAGTACATTTAAGTGCATGTACATACTTTTACTTCAGTAGTTTTTGGAAGGAAGAATGTTAACTTTTCACAGATAACATTTCCAAGTTTGTAAAACATTAGTAAAAGTAACTTTTATGCCCCCAAGCAAGAGGGTCTTAAAGTCAAATCCCCTTAAATTATAAAGCATCCAAAGTTCAACTAGTTCATGGACAACTTTTCTGGAACTTTTCTTGAAAGACACATGAAGGTGGGGACAGTTGGGTAAAGGCTCAATCAGACTGAAAATAAATGTTTTGACCGACTCGCAGCAATATTTTAATGCTATTGTTTGATTGTTTTTCCGGGAAACTCCACTGAAGACAAACAAGACATTTTACTTCCTCAATGCTTCATGTTATGATAGTTTTGTTTTATTCGAACAAACTTTGCTTTTTCTGCTCTTAAAAAGCTATCACGTGATTTTAGTATTATTCCTTCCTTCTTCCTCTCTTCGGTCCAATAAGACGTTTATGTGGACTTCACACTACAATAGAACGTAGAGTTCAGTTGGAAGCAGACAGAGACGCACCATCATGAGGGGTCGATTGTTATGTGCACATCGAGATTTGCTTTGCAGCATTCACTTTAATCCAAGTGAACCACACCAAATATGGTGTGAATAATAAGTGTGAATACACCAATAATAGAACTAGCAGTAGTAGTAGTGGTGGCTATACTATTAAAAGCAAAAGTAAAGGTAGGTAGCAGTAGTAGTAGTTACATGATTGAACCCCGGAAGAAAACTTGGACCTGGAAGTAATACATCTACAAATGATCTCGGTTATAGATGTTTTTAAAAGTTTGAAAGTAATTTTGAGCTGAAACTCGCAGGAAAGCAGCACATAAAATAAAAAATCAAACGCAATAATCAAGGGCCTTGATAAAGTTGCTGTGGTCTGCGTATGTGGCTTCTTTGTTCTGTTTGGCTAAAATGTTGGTTTGATAAGTTAACTGTTCAGAACAATTGAACCAAATTGTAAATATTCATTTTAAGTATTTGGTCATATTTTACGTAGTAGTAGTAGTAGCCGCTGTAGTAGTGGCAGTAACAGTTATTCAAAAGTATCACTGTACTTAAGTTGTGTTTTCACTGAGTTACTTTGTTACTCAAGTAATTAATTTATAATTTTATTTTATTGAATATTCATTACTTGGGTAAAAGTACTCTTTCCTGAGTGCAGATTGTGAATACGCTGCCTTCCTCTGTCTAGCACATGTAAGGCTGCTCCCCGTGCTCCTAAATGCCACACTATAGGGTACCACGTATATATCAAGAGGCCGGGGGGCTTTTTTCAACACTCGCAAAACTGCCACGTGTCATTGTGGCTCCAAATAAAGTCCAATGATGTTGACTGCTCTTTACATTTTACGAATAAGAAGGCGGCACATAAATGACTCACATATACTGACAGAGATTGTATTAAAGCTGAAATATTTACTAGGAATATGGTTTGGATTTTTATTGAGTGGAATATTATTATTGCATTCCAGCTCTATTAAACTTCAGTACAGTTTTGAGGCTTTTTTGCCGTTCTCAGCCCATTCGTCTTTTCCGCATCATCTATGTTTTGTTTATTCACCCAACTCTGCATCCATTCGTCATCATGTTCACCCACTAATCTCTTTTAGAAGTACCCCATCAGCTAATATCTCTGGCCAAGTCTTTGATGTCCCACATTAACTGACCATCTGAACGCCTCACACCCTCGCGCTCGCTTTTATACACGCATACTGTGGTGTTTTCATGATTTGTTAATGAGGCTGTGAGGATGTTACTCACACCCCTCTGTTGTGAAGATGCAGCTGGAGGGAGCTGACCACACCTGCTGATGTAACAACGCCCCACAGAGGGAAAGCCTGTTTGTGTGTGGCTTGTTGTGTTGCGTGGCAGAAACATAGCTCCTTTTAATAGTTTATCTTCACACCTGCGTTTGGCAAATAACAAGCATTAATAAATCTTGTCTATAAAGGGGAATGATGGCAGTAAAAGAAATTAGTCCATATAGTAAAACAGACGATACATCAAAGATTTTTGATGAGGACTGGTAGTAGTTTACACAATCTTTTCTGTAAAAATACTATACTCAATGACACTATCTTAATTGTTTTGCCTTTACATTTTGACAATTCTCGGCAATATACTTGAGAGGCCACAATTTTGCTTTTGACATAACATTTGACATTTAAATCGTGTCGACATTTCACCGTGGAAAAACAATTGTCCAGTTTGTGCGACATCTACTGGTGATGGTCAGGCAGCTATTCCATATCTCTCCCCACTCCATTTCTAGAGCCTATGACCACCTACGGAAACCTTGCAGGGACACGCTGTTAGACATGAACAAATCTTGTGTAAATTAGTCAAATGATAATAGCCCTTATTTTTTTATGTTCTAAATGTCCTACGCCTTTATTTAATACTGCTTGATTAGTTAAAAATAAAAAAATATAATTTTACATGTATAAAGGAAAGTAAGAAGCATGAGGTTAAGCAGTTCTTGAATACGTGACATACACTCAAAACGCATGCACCACATCTTTTACAAATGTCTCATATAAAAACCACAGCATTAAAGCACAAACTCAAACGTTCTTTACTTAAATGAAAGTTGACTGTGTGGTGCTATAAGAACCCAGTTTTAGAGTCTCCTTGCGCCACCGAGCCAAGGAACAGTCCTTTGGTTAGACATACACAGATTAGCAGCAGGAATTACTGTCAGTCACTATCAGCGTCCATGTCCTTCCACTGTATGGCTGTATAAACAACATTTAGAGCTTACTGCACACCCTTGTATTACCCAGGGGTTGTAGGAACAGTTAATGGTGTGTGTGACAGTTTGTTTCCCTTTCCTAATAGGCTCCGAGCTGTGCTATAATTACAACAGGCAGTTTTTTGGGCCATATTGCCGTGGATGTGTTTACTAGTCTAAGGAAACTACAATAAGCACTTGGAGCCTCAAAATTTAAGGGACGTAGCTAAGTAAAAACTCACACAATAGCTAGCACTTCTCAGTGTTACATTCTCAGATTAAAAGTTGTGTTTTTGGGTATAAGACTATTACTGGATATTAGACTCCATTTTATCCTTCTTGTTCTGCTCTAATGGGTTAGATTGCTCAGTTTGGAATTGTTGGTCTGCCATTATAAAGATGCTATAAAGTCACTTCTTACAGAGGACCACATGGGCTCCCAAATCAGAAAGAAACTGAATCGAATTTTTAGTTTTTGTCTGTCAGATGGTGGATAATAAAATAAGTGAAAATTTGACAATATTTTAGGGCTTCTCATTGGTGGAGCACATACAACATAAAGTTGATGTGGGTTTTCTCTCATTTCCCTTTCCCTGTCTAATGTTATGTCAGTAGGTGCGTTTGAGATGATCCCCTTTCCTCCCGAACCCACCCCTTTTTCCTTTTAATCTAGACAAATGGTATAAGCCACTTAAATCTGTTTTCAAATCTGGATAATTATAACACATTTCAATTATCAACTTATTGAAAATGAATTTATAATTGTCTTTGTTTCAAACTAAAGCTAACATTGCCTACTCAGCTGTGTCAGAAATAATTCAGTCAGTGGTTACATACATTCAACAAAAATGTAAAAAGGCCTAAAATATTTGCTAAATCTTGTAATTATAGACCCTAAAACTAAAGGCAACTTTCTTTTTTAATGTATATTTAATTTTAAATGTTATTTTATGCATTTGGTGGCAGAAGGCCAAGGTTTATTTTGGCTCCATTGGGGTTTTTTACCCTTGACTTTCCAGATTGGTCTGCTTCTGTATGGAGACAAGGTGCATCCCACTGATTTAATGGTTACACTTCTTTATTCTTTTCTGGTAAGGTTCAGCTTTAAGGCACCTCATGAAAGGACTGTTATAGTCATTTTTGTTCCCATAGGCCATCACATGAACAGTGAATGAGAAAAGGCACCTTACTGGTTTAGACACAGCCACCTGAACCTCACAGCCTTTTGTCTTCCACTGGGACTAAGTGTGGAGGTAATGGGACATTTACAGTTAAAATTTGCTTGAGTCAAACTTTATGAGGACTTGCCCGACTGAACACTGAATGAGAAATCTGTGGCATTGTATACCCTTTGTATTAATTTGGGCCAAAGGGGCAGGGGTTCAAGCCCTCAGCCTCAACCCCCCCCTGCACTTAGGTGCAAGGTACAATGTACCACACAGGTTGCTATTGTCTGAATATTTTATTTAGACATGTTCTACGCAATATTTTGGTTTACAAAGAAACATCACACAAATTTAAGTGTCTAAGTCTTTTTCTTATGTTAAATCGACATTACGTCTCTCCAACTGACTTATTTTTCACAATGAGTAAACCACTACCAACACAAATGCTTACATTGCTACATGATGACATCACTGTGTAACAAGTCTGCAATGCAATAAATGATCTAATCCTTTAAAACTTTATTTGTTTTTTTTAAGCTGTCCCAATCATTTCTGTCGCTCGCCTGTCCTTTTGTCTTGTTTCTTTTCTGTTATTTCTTCTGTAAGGGTCAACTATGTTTATCTTTGTTCTATATTTCAAACTGTGTGGACAGAAGGGGCAGCGGGGAAGCGATCGTGTTATTTTTTCATAAATCAGTGCTGTTGAGCGGTCCCGTAAATACAGTGGAGGAGAAGCCAGGCATTCTGTGGTTGTCCACAGACCTCGGGTCAAAGGCTAATGTTTGAGATAAGCAAAGACCAGCGCAATGATAACTACATTTCAAATGTAATATATTTAACTAAAGTTGCACTTGAAACCAAAGAACAAGTCAGTCTTATGATTTAGAGGCTGGCATCTTAAATGGAGTTTACAATCTGAAATGGGTCAGACTTTTTTTTCCTGTGATTTTTTAATGCGTTTTCATCAGCTTTGGCTCGGCAGCATGAAACACAGCTTTTTATATGATTTGAAATGTTGGAAAACCTGACTTTATAAAGCAGCCAGCTCTAAAGCTTAGAAACTGTTCAGGATGTTTTTTTTCCCTCTGGGACAGTATGAAACACATCTGTTACGAGCTGATGAGTGGGGAAAATCACAGCGTTTAGGCCTCTCTTATTAGACTTAAGTATCTGGAAATGACATTGAGCAGAATGGCATGAGCAGTTGAACATAACAAGCAGCATTTGTTAAACTAGTTGTGTTGTTTACAATTAGTTTTTTGTTTTTCAGCTTTCAAAACCTCCTTTAGAAAACATTACTGTTTTGTAGCCTGGTAAGCCACTCTAATTCATTTATTGTTTTATTATACAAATATTTTGCCTGGTCTCCGAGTTGTATTTTGCCAATGGGGGTAGTACAAACAGGGGCAGTACTATCAGATGCAGAATAACTTGGGTGCAATTGGATAGACAAACAGATAGATACAACTATTCCACAAAACAAAACATCACATCACACAGCACTTTCACAGAGTTTGCATGGATGTGAATAGTTGACCAGACAAGCTTTTTTAGGTTTGATTTCAGTGTTAAGCTGTCTCCAGGTCAATTAGCAGGCTCGGTGATTAGCTTAATTCTGTAGATCCTGATTTTGGTCAGATCGTATGGATGCTTTAAGTACGAGACACTTATATGAGGGATTTTTTTTTTTTTTTTTACGAGGGAATAAAATTGCAGATAATATGAAAAAAAAAAAAAATATATATATATATATATATATATATATATATATATATATATATATATATATATATATATATATATATAATATATAATATTATAATAACAAAGAGGAGGAGAAGAAGACGCTTGTTGCATTTGTCATATTAAAAACCCTTCTCTTCCTGTTTGTGCTGCCAAATCATTGGTCACAAGAGGCCGATGGTTCACCTCAAGCAGTTTGCTTGGCACAATACAAGATGGATTTACCCGAGTTTGGAAACTCCCAAATCTTGCGAGAATCCAGCTGCAGCGCAAGGTTATCATTCCTCTGAGCACTGCAGGAAATTGTGCACATTTCTATAATTTTCCCCCCACATAATCAAAATATAAAAGTAATATACATTTACAGAAACAAGCTCGAAGGTTTAGATTTTCTATGATTTATTTTTTTTACTGGTTTGTTCATATATGTGACTATGACTATGTCCCTGCTGGGCATAACAGTCCACCTTTAACATATGAAATAACTGTTGGCATGGCTCTAAGAAGTAGTAGTAATGTGGAGAAAGAATTTCCCCACAGCCACTCCTTTGGCTTTCTATCTGTTGATCAAAACCCTTGTGCAGCAGTTTAATTGTCTTTAATAATATGATGGAGTGAGCAATCCAAACACTGAGAAGGCCCAGAACTGGAAGGAGTGCAACAACTCTGTGGACACAGCAAATTTACTCCTAATAGCCTATGACAAGGACCCATTTTTAGACTTGTGGTTTCTGTGTGTGGACAATGTAGACAGTCCAGGGAAAAAAGCTCATTGTCTTTTGTTGAAAGATGGAGCCTGTTTGTTTATACTGTGGGTCATAGTCACCCCGGTCACATGGTCAAAACTTAATCGGAAAGTTTCCAGCATTTTGAAGACATGAGGAGATTTTTTAAGTTTGGCGTTGTCCTCAAAATTTTCCATTGTGAAAAGTAGCTGGCGTATTGCAATGCCCCTTTCTTTTCCCTTCTTTTCCCTCCTCTATCCCTCCTCCCCTTGCCTCTGACCCTGCGCCTCCCCCCGCTTGTTGAATCCACTCATGCGTGCTGGTTTGAACTTGATAGACGTGCAGAGGGCATCAACTAAAAAGAACTTTTAACATATGCTCCTATGACAGATATACAACATGTCTAATCCCCCTGTGTGGTCTTTCTGATTAAGTTACATATGGCATTTTCATTTAAGTCTTTTTTTTCCTGACCAATCTAGGTTTCAGATCTCTGCCGCTTTCATCTCCTGCTCTGATTTTATTCTCATCTAGCGAAGAATGTGTTAGTTTTAAATGAAGTCAGCACATACCAGTGGGCGTCTGATGTAGATGCCAAAGCATGACGACTGCATTGGGGAAACTGTCAGTCGCTTTGGTTTAGAAAGTTTAGGATAAATAATGATGAAAGTGGGGGTTATTTCTAGAAAAAGATATTGGAAAATGGGTGTTTGTCATTTCTCAATAAAAGGTAAGAAAAGTGGATGTTGTCAAGGAAACCAGTGGGTTGTGTAATTTAGGCCGAGGGATTTTTAATGAGGGGAGATCTCTGCAGGTAACTTCCTCCTCACCCGCTCTCCCCTCCAGTACAGGGGGGAGAGGAGGCCATCTGGTTGGACTAAACAGCAGATTAGCACATTAGCACTGGAAGACGAGCCCAAGTTAGCATACGACACTGGCGCACATGGTGTACGACTCATTTAAGGCAGACATAAAAGTTGCACTAAATTAAAGGCAAGCTCCATCCGCCTTCGTTAACAGATGGTAAAAGTTTGGGACTCATGATTGAAGCTTTTTTTTTTGGTGCACAAGATGGAACATAAAGATGGCATGTGCTATGTTGAAGGGATTTTTAACACCTGAAATACCATTGTACATAATAATAATAATGAGCTTTATTTTATAAAGCGCCTTTAAACTTCTCAAAGCGCTGTACAAAAACAAGCAATACAAAGCTCAAACAGTAAAAGTAACAACAATCAAATGCTAATTTTAAAAAATAAGTCTTAAGTTTACCTTTAAAAATGGTGTATCCCTGTGCTTCCCTAAGATCAGGAGACAGAAAATTCCAAAGGACAGGAGCATATGAAGAAAAGGCCCTGTCACCCACAGATCGTAAGCGTGTTTGAGGAACAGCCAGCAAGTTGGATTGTGCAGAACGCAGTCTCCGCGTTGGGGTATAGGAAGTTAACAACTCAGATAAATAATAAGGGGCCAGCTTTTCAGCTACTGAGAAATTTAGCATAGGACGTAATCTAGCTATATTTCTGAGGTGAAAAAAGTTGATTTGGCAAACAATATCTACCATCAAACCCAAACTACAGACTACTTTTACAGCATTGGAATGGTAAAGTACGGGTCAGTATGGCAACTTCAGACGCATTTCCATTTTATATAAGTGTACAAGCATCACTATCAATAGGCATGTCACACCAATTTGGTCACGTCCCCAGCTTTGATTCCAACAGTACTACAGATAGATTACAGATGAAAATTAGCTGTTAAGCTCTAATCTGGTACAAGCATCTCTGCTTTGGCGTAATATACATTGTACACTGTCCTAAAAAAGCAAAACAAATAATTAAGAAATGCAATTTTCTGGTTTTAGATTTGAGTTGGCATCTTATGGCTCCTAATATATTTTTGCTGTAGAGCTGCACAATATATTGAAAATTTATTTTATTAACCTGATATTTGAATCTCAAGTAACTGAATTTTAGTTATTCTATGGTCTTCAATCTGTAATTCACACTGTGCCTATGTCAATCAGTCAATTTTGTCTTTGTCATTCACCACCAGAAGGAAAGTACCACCAGGTGTTTTAAGGCGCAGAGGCGAAAGGATTTTTGACGGTGTCTAACATGTCTAACAAATTATTTTTTCCTTATGCATTGTGATTCTTAAGTGCAGGTGCACTAAATTAACACTGTTGTGCACTTTTACTGGTTTCTTTTGAGGGTTTTGGAAGACTATAACAACGTGCTTTAACAAGTTATGTACATCATACACAATAGTGGCTAATTGTATTGGGTCATTAGAAGGCCCTTAACTCAAACTGTGTTAAGACTAACACAAAGTCCTGGTTTAGTCCTGATTCAGTCTGGTTCAGTTAAAATAATTGTTTGGGATCACAAATGAGCCGACAAAGACCGCACATGTGGTAAATTTAGAACTCTCGCAAGAATGAAACAAATCGGACAACATGCAACAGTGGTACATGGTAATTTGCCTAAAAGGTTTATAGCACATGAAGTTTTTGTAGGTGTACATTATGCCCGCCTCTCACCTCCAGGGTCGTGGATTGACGTGTAATGAGCTGACGTGTCAGTCATAGATGTGATTGAGTATATACATGTTGTATATGCCACTAAGTGTACAGAACAGTCCCTGAACAGTGGATAGATGTAGTGCAAAATGATAGGAGCCAATAGGAGATACAGCGTGAACAGGAGTGAGGGCATTCAGCAATAATAGTCTTGCCTTCTTTGCCAAATTTTCTTTTGTAATAGTGAACTTTGAAAAGGACTATATTTAATAGAAAACAGCTCTTGTTTGGCACGTAACAGACGCCTCTCTTTGACATGCAGTGCACTGTTACCTGTACCAAACCGTGCCATACTTCACTGTACTAGATCAATTGGGACAGTACTGGGTCGTACTTAACTACTAAAAAGTCAAAAGGACTTACTATAGCTTACTGACCCTGTTCCAACAACTTTCAGTTTTGATAATGGGGTCATGGAATTTAATTTTACAAAGCCATATTGGGTCTGTGTCCCATTTGGCCGTCATAAATAAAAGTCAAATTACAGCAGTGCACTTACATACTGTAAAGGGCTGGGAGAAGTTCAAATCAAAATGTTTTCTTGCATGACCTTTACTTCAGAAGACTAAAGTGCTGATTGAAGTGTGTCGCAGATATCTGGGTGAAGGTTTTGCATTTCGTGGTTTTTAAGGAGCTGTGAGAAACTTCAAAGTTCCCAGGAGCCGCTATTACCAGTCACACCTGAAGTTACAGCTGTGTGAACACATCATAACTCCTGCTCGCAAACACTGTACCTGTTTTTTGGGTCGGACTCTGGTTTAGTCTTTAGTGAATGGCTGTCAAACTAACAGTTGCTTAGAATCACAAATCTGTTTCTCTAATTTTGATCTGTGTATTGGTGTATATAACCTAACCTTCTCATTTGGTGTGTCCAACTGAACAGCCACTGGCTTTTAAGTGGCAAGCATTAGAGTTCTTTGTGAGGCAATTGCTGGAAAAAACATAATGTTAAAAAGTTTAACAAACAAAAGTGTTTGTTGCATCAGCTTGCATTTAGAAAGATGTCGGTTTTGATGTTTCAATGTTTGCTCATCTTGTAATTTAGATCTGAGTACTACTGTCTATTACGAGAAAGAGAAAGTCCAGAAGAAATGTAGGTTGTTTTGGTATAATTCCTCAATGTGGTGTTTTAATGGTATTTTGTAGAAGTCCAGCATAACTTAGTCGTAAGCATCCAGTTTTAGCTTGTGGTCAATAGTTGGTGCAGTAGCCTAAACTGACAGCACACACTTTGACAGTTAGGCGCCATCAGCCAAAATCATCTTGTTTGTCATCTGTTTTTGGTGGCTTATGTATGTTCATCTAATAAAAATAAATTGAGGTTTGCCAGCTTCCATTGCCAAAATGTACCCAAAGTTTATGTGCTTATGCCATTCTGCAAAAGGAGCTATAGAGAGCTATAGAAGAGTTAGATTACTCTTCCAACATCAACAAACTTGTTCTGTTTTTTGAAAAAAGTTTCATTTCTTGAAAATGCAATTGAAAATAGCCTCCATATGACTTTTAAACTGATTGATACAATAAAACATAAAGTCTGTGAATGTACTGGATTGATGTTATGGTTATACCTTGTCCCTTTACAGCGCCATCTGGTGTTGATCAATGGAATGATTTTTAAAAGCCAAAACTAGAGCCTGGCTAGCCATCCTAAATCTTGTCTTTGTCTATTTCACACAAAGCCTTAGTTGTGGATTTGTGTTAGATTTCCAGGGGGCAGTACTAACGGACACAGAATGACTAATCGGACAACCATCCGAAATGAACTTCTTTATAAGCGATTGTATAAACCCCTTTCCATTTTAGATTAATGGTTAAATGTTGGTCCAACTGGACATCAACTGATTGGAAATAGCTGTAAAGGGAAGGGATTTCAGACCCATTTCACAGACAGAATTGTTAGTTTTATTTTTTTCGTTTTTTGTGTGTCTGTGATGTAAGTGGCTAAAACTGGACAGATTACCAAACTACACAAACTAATTTACCTGTTGATTCACAAACTGACTTAATAACAGATTTCAATCAAACCTTTAGAAATGTGAACAGAATTTGTAAACTTTACTATCATTTGGTAAAAAAATGAAAAAGTCCATATATTTTTCCAAAGCAAGAACAAAAGCGCTTCTCTAATGGAGTTGCCAATACACCACACTGGCATCTCACATGTTCAACCAGCTGTGTAGAGAAGAGTAACACACTCTCACAAACGTAAGCCTGTCTTTGTCGAGTACACAAGCGCAGTTGTACTCCACTTTAACAGGCTCATTTTGCCTGGCAAACGAGGTGCGCTATTAACAACATAACACATGCTTAATGAATACATGCACACAGTGTATTTAACGTAGTTAACAGTCACACTCCCCTAAACACACACACAAACACAAGCTCTTTTAACCAGCCCACTTTAACCCACACTAATGAAAGCGAACAGACTTTATTAGTGCTGTTAAATGCCTCACACCTCACACACCTCTTCCCACAGACAGGCACACAGATTTGGGTCAGAACGCAGCTATCACACACATGTCAGGTCAGATATGAGGCTGGGAGCTGTATGGATATTTTCTAATAGGCAAACTGAGGAAACTAATCCTATCTAGTTCATCTGGTGTCTGTTTCTATAGGTGTCTGTTCATAGCACATCAATTACTCTCATTGCACCTAACCAATCTTCTAACACGGGGTTTTTTACAGTGCAAATGCTTTCAGTTGAGGAATATGAGTGAAGCTAAAAGGAATGAAACCTCTGCATGCTTAGCCGTCCAGTTTGCAGAGTACACTTTATATATGACTATAAACTAGCCACACTCGAGAGGAAATAAGCAGGATTCCAATTGTATGACCGCAGTAATGAGTGGACTATTTATTCTTTTAATCTTATTGTATTTACTTAACTGTTGCTTATTAGCTGCTTCAGCCACCCACTTTTTCCTGATGTGTTTGTGTTTTGTTGAATGACACTGTATCTGGTGTCATCCTCAGGCAGAGTCAGAGGTGCTCGGAGCAGCTGTCAGCTGGGACAGCCAAGAGCCTGGAGGGAGAAAAGGATCAAATTAGAGGTGGGATGTTTAGAAAGAACACATCCAGCACACAATCTAACTTGACAGACAACTGAAAATGCTGTAAACATATCCTCTAATGACATACAGTATATGAATGGTCATTGTATTTTGGTTATGTATACCAACATAAGGCAATTAGGAAACATTAGGAAAGTTAAGAAACAATGAACATGGTTGTAGATAAGTTTTCCAAAGTACTGTGTGCTAGCCTATGTCACTAGTTGTAGGATTATTTTTTTATAAGTAGAAGATATTGTGTCTGTTGGTTAAACATGGCCAACAGACACATTTACATCTTATATGTCTGTGGTTTTGTGCCCCCCGCCCTTCCCCTTTAAGTTCACTCTGCCCTGATTGGTCAGATAGGGTAGAGTAGCATTAACTCAACAGATGATGCAGCAAGGCACTTTTTTCTTATTGTGACATATCCCATAGAGGCCCATTAAGTTCCCTCATTATTTTAGTTTGTAACAGAAGCCGGCCTGGAGGACCAACATGGTAACTTTGAGAAATACTCAGTTTGACTTTGAAAATAGACATGTTTCCACTGTTTGGTACTAGTAACGTCTGACTTGTGCTTGTGTTTTCACTATGCTCTGTGCAGGAGAGCATAGGAACAGTTGCTGTTGCTAATAAACACTAGCTTTTATTTTTAATCATCCAGGTGCCACACAATCTGTGTTTCCAAGATATAAATTGTATTTGAAGTAGGGCTGGGTGGTATTATTGCGTTAATGCATTCATTAATTAACGCTGAAAATTATTTTGTTTAATAACCTTCAATTAAAAATCTCTCTGATCAGAGCATCTCTGTTTCTCTGGTCTCTCTCTCTGTGCACTCTCAGCCCCTTTCTCTTTGCAGTGTCTGTAGCTCAACATTAAATTCTGAATGTTGCTTCTACATTTTTACGGCTCAGTGTTTATTGTATTGACTGAGTTGTACAAGGCTGACTCATTCCAAAACAGTTGCTGTTGCTAATAAACACATTTATTTTAGCATTTATTTTCAAGAAAGTACTGCATTTAGTATTGTTTCTTTTTGAAATATGATACAAGAACAAGACAAGCCTAATTTATGTTTTTTCTTTTAATTTAATTTCTAATCATCTGTCATTCTATCAAAAGACTGCATTGTTTAACCACAGCCCTTTGGAAAGCCCACTATAGTAATGGAACCAAAGACTGATGGGTTAGCAAAGTAGTTGGGTACAGTACGCTTTTATGAGATGCTTTTTATCCCTTTTGGCAAAAGAAACTGGTCTATAATGACCCAACCTATACCCAGAGTAACTTTGCAGAATGAAAGGAAAATATCATCAGAATTCAAGAGGTTTGTCTTTTTTTGTTTCTGTATAGAGTCTCCTGCAAGCCCTTTTTAAAAGCTGCAATCTACTAAAAAGCATCAGGTTTTGCTTTACATTGCCTTTTAAAAGACACTTTAAAAGGCAATTTTCAGCACATTATTCACACCCTTTAAACTAAGACTCTTCGCCCATGACACATCGCAGTTTTGGAAAACAAATTATGAGCCGTGATATGTAGAACAATGAGTGTGTGAACGAGGAGGGATCGCGGAGCATATGTGCTTTGTGTGCATGGGAATGGAGTTCACATTGCTAAGTGGTCACGACATCGCGGCGAGTAGAGCTGCCAGCGTCTTTACTGTCCAAATTAAACCGGCAGAAATCACCACAACAATTGAGAACAGATTTTCACCAAGGTGCTTTTAATGACACTGTCAAGCTGTTACCTACCAAACACATACAGCCCGACAACACGGGGCATTCTCACTACGGTAACGATCTTTTTCACTAATGCAGTAAGGCCTGTCTCATCAGCAAACAGATTGTAATTCATAACATATTCACTGCGAGCATTTGGAAGTGTGAGGGCGTCTACGCGTTTAAAATGTGTGTGCGTCTAGTAGGGATCACAAAACACACAGCCGCAGTTCCAGTCTGTTTCCTCCCCATAAAAAGTAACACTTAGCACTTCATTCTCAAGCAGTTCTGACAACATTATACAGGTTAGTTTAAGAGAAGAGAGGAAAAAACAAAGCAAGATGGAGGGAACAGAGAAAAGAGGGAAAAAAAATACGGAAGCCTGGTCACTCAGCTGGGAAAATTCACAGAATAGTTTTTAACGAGTTAAATAAATTCTGCCACAAATGAGGTGAGGGAAGGAGAGAAGTGGGGAGTGTTTGGCGTGGTGTTGGGAATATTTTACAAGCTGTATTAATGGCTGTTCTTAAAGCACCGCTATTAAGAAAGGGCCATAATGTTGTATATCATGGGCGATTATGTTCACGCACACAGGCTTGTGCAGCTAAACACTCTCGTTACACACAAACCCACACACGGCAAAGTTGTTAAATGTGCGCCTTTTGTGTCAATAGCAGCTTCCTCACAGCTGAACCTCACACTGCGGCCATTCACATTGATGGTTTAGTAAGGTTAAAAGTTCGACCTGACTTTTTGTAGGTAAGAATCTGCAATTGTCGCTTTGTTTTAGAGCTAAAAATGTAAAGTGAAAAATGAGCCATATACAGCTGCTATATTTGTAAATATTTGGAAGATTTAGTGGAGAGACCATAAAATTAGAGAAATTAGAAGAGAAATTGTACCAAAACCCATCATTTTCTGCCAGAAATTACATTACACATTGACCGTTACCCCAAAGACTTTCCATTTTTTATTTTTTTTATCTGTATAATATTTATGTGCATTGTGTTGAATATTGATGGATTACAGCTTTGTGTCTATTAACAGAAAAGTGTTATGCGAGCACTGAGTTGCTCAATTAACAAATACTGTTTTGGTTCATAGTGAAACCATCTCATTTATTTGGTAATAATCTATTGCATTGCTGTTTTGATTTGATGAAATGGTCAAATACAAAATGGTAAATGATAAACGACCCCAAATTGTTAAATTAGTCCTTTTAATTTGATAGTATTTATTAAATTAAATAAGGCTTCTGGATGTGTGGTTACAACATGGTAATGACTGAATATGAGATTTAAAATAAAATATGTCTAATACTTAGACCTGTCCAAACTTAGTGTACATCAAATTCAGAATATTCTTCTGTCAATATTTCAGATTTGATCACTTTACTATAGTGCTTATTATGGATTTTTAATTATACATAAAAGCACAACCGCTGCCGTTTAATTAGTCTTAGCAACATATATTTATATAAATGCTATTATACCATGTCCTATTGTAAATGTGGCTACAGTATTTTCAGCCATGACAGAACTATACTACTTCAATTACTTCCAGAAAGGCTTTATTGAACTGGCTGTGGATCTGTGTAGAGCGTCCTGATTGTATTTCCAAGTAATAACCCATGAATCGTGAGACGAGAGAAGAGAAGGCTTGGAAATGGTAAGACATTAGACAGTACGGAGCTGAATATTTTCTTTGTTATTGTAGGCGCCAGGGCTTTGCTCGTGGAGGAAGTGGTGGGCACTGTGGTCTGTAGCTGACTCCGAGCGATGATCGGAGGAGTGGCCGTAAGGCATTAAGGCTTCTTTCCCTCCACTGTAAAAAAAAAAAAATAAATTTAAATAAAAATCAAATTTACAGTAAAAAACTGGCAGCTGTGGTTGGCAGTTTTTCACCATGACATATGCAGGGGCAATATAAAAAAAACTACGGTACATGGCATATAGTTAAATAATAAAAAGTTATTATTGTAAAAATAAGTGTCAAACAGTAAATAAGTGGCAGTATTTAACCGTAAAAAGGACACAGGTGACATTAGAAAATACTACGGGAAATGACTACGACCAAATAAAAAAATAAACACAAATATGGAACAGCTGCTAACACTGTAAAAAATAGTGTTTTAAGTTAAAACTTGAAACATAAATACAATCTAAAACTTTAATAAAGATAGAACAAGTCGGTCAACTTGATAATTAGCAATCACTGGTATATATTATATAACAGAATTTTTTGTTGGACTTAAATAGTTAAGATATGCGTTTTCTGTTTGTTTTTATAAAGAAGACATTCCCTGCTTTTACTTACTTTTATTTTACAATACTATGTACCATTTACAATTGCTCTTTGATGGTATATTACTGTAAATAGTACAGACTTTTCTTTAATGATAAAGTCTGTAGTTGAAAATTCTTGTCAATTTTGCGACAACTATTGGCATGTGACACAAATTCCCAATTATTGTGTGTTTGATGAATATTTAATTTTTATCTCCCAGAAAAACCTAAGGGTTTTTACAATGTTGATATACAATTTTTTTTTGATTTTTACCCTAATTTACTGTTGCCGTTTAACGGTATATTGGCATGAATAAAACTTTTCAACGTTAACAAAGTCTGTAGAAGAATAATTTAGATAAGTAAATATATGAGATATTTATTGAGGGTTAGCAGTGTTTCCTGTAGCATTGGGCTTCCTAAGTTTATTTGTGTGTATACAGTGTTGCTTTAAGGTAATTTAGTGTATGCACCATTTTGGCTTTTCCAGCTTTTTGGTATTTGACAGTATTTCACTGTAAATATGCAGACTTTTTAAATGTGTGGTGCTGTCTCGCTCCTCCTTTCCGTTCTTGGGCTGTAGTTGCAAAAAACCTAATAAAACCTATAAACCACACTTCCCATTCACCCCTGAGACCCACCGGGGGCAAACACAAACACGGGACACACACAGGTGAAGCCACATGGACTAAAACCCACACAGATGCACATCCTGCCTCCGTCTTCCTGCTGAAATATCCTGCTTATTAAACCCAAACGTGCCGCCCATTTCTGAGGCTCTGTGTGCGACACATCTGGCCCGGCCCTTCTCAGGAAACGACTGGTTCACTTCACTCTTGTCATCACCTTCCAACACGTTTCTTTCACATTTCAATTTGGGATCGGCGCAGCGGGCAGCTCACATCTGCGCAGACACACACGGTCCACATTAGCTGCAGCGCAGGGCACTGCTGTTAAAATGCTCTGTTTTCTTCAGCTCACTTTGTAAACCCCCTCTTCACTTGCTGCTGTCGGTGTTGTCGTTGACAGAATCCACTAATCCAACCATGACACAATCTCTTTTTAGAATTGGGTGGGACTAGCTGCTGGTGATAGCCTGAGCCAAACGCAAAAAAGTTTTGTTAATATACAGTATTTCAGTTTACTGTTTATTTAAACAAATAGTAAACCAAGGATTAAATTAGAATTAAACCCAGGAAAATAGCCAGAAGCAAACTAAGTTTAAATCAGGAACAAACTGGGATTAAAGCAAGACTAAAACTGAGATTCCCCTAATGCCTAACCAAAAACATGACTAAACCATGTTTAGACTAGCATTATTCTAAGGTTAAACCATGCTTACTTAGGACTTTGGTTCAAACTAGAAACAGGACTATGAGTAATCTAGTCTAAACTAGACTATACATAAGTAGATTAAAAACTATGCTCAAACTAAATAAACTAGACTATGCACATGTAAGTATGGATGTGAATCCATAAATAGTGTACATTGCTGTTTGTGAAACTATTAAGTATTAATCTATTAAACGGGTATTAAACTAGGAAAAACACATGTGGGACTAATCCATGAATAAACCAAGAATAAAACTAGTCCTGGGCCAAACCAAAATGTGTAACAAGACTAAACCAGAACTAAACCCAGTAATAAAAGAGGACTATAACCACAGCCAGAATAATGCAGAGCCAGAGTGTGCCATAAGCAGTGACTTCAGTCAGTGGAACCTATAAAAATCCTACTCTGATGCTCATAAGATTTTACAGTTTGAGACTTTCCAGAAATATGAATATCATCTTAGCCGTGTTACATCTGCACTTTTTCATGATGCAGTCACTTTATGTGCTTTTGAAAACGTCCTGAATGGATGCTTCAAACTTAACCGATACGTCAACACTTCTCTAGCTCGGCACTTTCTTAGTGAGAATGGCATTAAATCAAAGCCTGCTACTGGTGTTATTGAAAATTTTCCCCTTTATTCATTTCAGTTATTCTTGGAGCATTCACCAGACACTCCCCCCAACTGTTTTTTGGGCTCAATTTCTGGTTGAATTCAGTGCAAGAGCAACACGATCTCATTGAAATGTTTCTGTGGGAAGTAGTGACAGTTGGGTCTGCTTTTACTGGATGTGATGAGGAGGGGCCCCCGGATTAAGTCTTCACTGAGTTGTTTGTCTGTTTAGGAACTATTTCCAATCGGCGTCGCATGCAGAGAGACCACAAAACACAGAGGCTCCAGACCGCAGCCCTACACAGGCGCTGACTGATGATGGCACAGGGAAGAGAGGACGGGTGGCGCTGGAAGATGAGGACACGCCAATGAAGTCATCAAACTTTGACAGGCGGCCTACGAAGCTTCAGATGGCAAGGCAATGACATCATCACAATAAGCCTCAAATCAGCACCACTTATTTAGTGATACCACTAATTGAAAGCACATGAATGGTCCACTAAAAAGAAGTTCAATATGTTTATTTTTATTCATCATGACAAGATTATGCTCATATTTATGCTTTGAATCAGTTGGATGTGTCTTGGGGAAATCTCTCTTGCACTAAAGCTGTGTAGTTTTGAGAAAACTGCAACGTTACTATTGACTACGTTCTTTTAAAGGTGCGGTGTGTAAAACTTTGTTGTATGAACAAAATGGAACACATCAGTCAAAACTATGTGTTCAGTATTCTCTCATCTTAAAAGAACACTTGGAATAGTTACAAGCTAGTATTATGTCTTGTTTCTACAACGGCCCAAATTGGACAAACTGAACACTGCTGGAATAGAATCACACATGTTTCTTTTTTATCACAATATGCACAAATTACATTTATGAACTAAATTTATTTTGTTTTTAAATTTCTATAATTTAAACTCATCATATAACTTGACTAATGACAACAGCAAGTCCCTGCAGGGCTGCCAAAGGTGCGCACAGGCTCCAAAAAGGAGGTACTTGAGGTACGTCTGCTTGTCACCACTAGAATACTTCCTAAAATGATAACGGAGATTATATAGCCATTTAATGAAAGTCTAATGTATAACCTTTGTAGCACGAGATCTCTGCTTATGAAACTTCCATACTCTTTCCTATAAATACACTGCATCTCAAATGGACTTATTTTAATCTGGTATCTTGATAAGACATCAAGACAAAATAGAAAATTGTTTCATTGCAACTTTTACAATTTGGCCCAAACAAAATTTGTATAAAAACATTGCAAATTGGCTTTCTTCATGCTTTAAGAGTGGCACTATTGTTGCTACAAAGAGAATAAATTCAGTTATTGCCATGATGTTATGGTCATTTTAATGTTACAATTAGCATAAAGTTACCTCTGCTGCATTTGTTTTATGCATCTAAAATTGCTTGTCAGAGCAACTTTATGAGTTTTGTGTTCTGTTTTTAATCGAGAATAATTCCATAAAACACATTGGCTTGATACAGTATGTTTGGCTGTTACTCTGACAATGTCTTTGAAGTGCTCTCGCTGTAAATTCTCTCTCTGTGATGATTTAATGAGTAACATTTTTTATTGTAAAACCCAGAATAGTGCACCGCTGTTTTCCTTTTTATCAACCCATTGAAGTCCTCTTATTTGTCTTATTTCACTATTGCTTTGTAGGAGTTCCTTTGTGATGAAGTGACTCACGTTCCCTGAAGCTGCATTAATTATTTCCTCTGATTCTACTAATCCCATCTGACAACAGCTCTCACACGAGCAGTGGTGAGTCTTTCTAATGGCCGCAGGTGCATGGGTTTATGAAGTAATATTAATGATTCAAGGAAGCATTAAAGAAAGCAGCTGTTGAGATTAGCACTTATCGTGTAATGAGGGGTCAAATAAACATGCTCTAACACTTGTGATTATCGTGGGAATGATGCTTGCATAATTGTTGATTTATAAAAGGAAAAGTCTCTTTAAAATGAGTAATTGAATAGGCTTAATACCATTCAGATGAAACGCATAAAAGTCAGTTACAAAATAGATTTTGTGCCACAAGGCACATTTAGAACCTTCTAGTAGTTTCTGGTCAAATGCCTTTGCTCACATTCATGTTCTCAATAATGCATTGCAAATGTAAAAATAAGATAGAACTCAAAACCAAATGACTTGGAATGCACTTTGAGTTCCACACAAAGATACCTGACACAGTACAAAGTTCTTTATTGTTTGGCCCTAAAAGATTAGTGTTGTCATGTACAAGAATCAAAGAAAATAAAGTAACCTAATTAACTGGTAATTATGAAAATGAAATGGTCGACACGGTCTGTTTTGACAATGTGGGGTTAGTCCACTGGAGGGCAGAGTAGCCCTGCACAAGCGGGAAATGGACACAGTGCCAAACAGTATTAGCATTTCATCAGACACATTAGACTGAGCAAACAAATGTCTAAATCTAGATTTTTTTTTAATGTGGCTTATCATTTGAGTTCCACAAAGCAAAGTGAGACAGCTGAAAAACAATGTATAAGACATAATGTCATATTCTTTATGTAATTTTTAATGTCAGTACATTATTCTAACTCAAATGTTTTCAGATTTGTGAGCTAAACATAGCTCATCAGTATAGAGCACCCCTGTATATCGCACTGAAGGCCGAGGTTAGATTACCGCTACAAGGGGTCAAAAGTCTGTGTATTTTGTGCCGTCCCAAGATGATTTTCTATCCCTAAAGGGAGCAACCAAAATAAATAGTTTATTGTATATTTTTGCAGTAAAAATGTACAAAATAAGCATAAACCACCCAAACATAATGTATGTTTTATATTTTGTAAACAAACTAATTGGATGCATTTCTTAGTCAGAATGTACCTCCTGAGCTACTGTAGGTGCTCTTAAGCGATCAAATAACACCAGATATTTTGCATTTGAAATTAAATTACTCTGGTGATGAATACAGATAATCTTGTCTGTTTCTATGTAAACTCTAACAAACAGCACTTCAATGAGCTCACAGACAGGAAATGGATTTAGATACTAAACACTCTATTGGAACAACATTAGCACGTATTAAATCGTAAATTATCATTAAACTGTGTTACAGGCTACAAACTTTGGCTGTAAAGCACACCATTGCACATAATTGTCCTCATTCTTAGATTTCGACGGACCGAGATAAAAGCATGAAGACCCATGGAGCGAGGGAACGGCGTGAGATCGCTGTGAGGGTCAGAGGAGGTGGAGGGAGGGAGGAAGGTGGAGGAAAGGTGGGGGTCTGTTCTGCTGTGGTTACGGAGGGGGAGTTATTTGGTGTTAAAATATGCCTTAATGATTGCTGGGGATCCATTTATTACAGGCAGGAAGCAGAAGGGGCTTTCTCTTCTTATTTAATGTGACCGCCGTGGAGCTCAGAGCCAAGTCCTTACGGGCGAGCCAGCATTCCTGCGCACATACAAACACATACACGCAGCTCCGTAATTACACACACTGCATGTAAATAAATGTCATTCACGAGAAGATGTAAAGGGAGAAAAGTATAATCCCGGCCTTTGGAGGTTAACACACTCCAACAGACTGTGGTCTCTGGCAGCGAGGGTGACCTTTTCTGATCCATGGAAACGCAGGAACAACCACTAAAAAAGCCTTCTGCTAAACATTTAAGCAGGGCAGCACTGAGGTTGTATAATAAGCCTCTCGAGGTCTTATTAATTCACATTTGTTTTTCACTTGCAAAAGCTCGTTTTCTGTCCTTCTCACTCATCTGTTGTTTTTCCCCTCACTTCCTGTCTTTCATTGGTCACTCTCTAAGCCTTTTTCTTCCATAGCCACATCCAGTTTGACACCCTTCTGTGGCATTAGGGGAGAGTGTGTTAACACCTAGTATTCGGCTCTCACTGATCCCTATTTTTTTTGTGAAGTGCACTGCTCGTGGTAAAAAGTAAGATTTTTAAAAAGAACAATTGACACCATGCCACTGTATGGAGGCCTTTTTATATTTTAATAGAACTTGCGCAAAGTTGCTGATCGCTTCTATAAAAATATCTTGGCGTCTTGTCTCCCCTGCAAAGAGAAAAATGCTTAACAATGTGTTTTTGACTGCGATTATATCAAGTTTAACGGCGCCGGGGCTCACATTAGACGAGGACACTGAAAATCACACAATGTTGACAGGTTTTAGAGTGAGGTAACTGGAGCAGCTTCACTTGGCTGCTACAGTTGCACAGATAAAGCTTGGGTAAGGTTTTCGGTGTGCGTGCGTGCGTGCGTGCGAGGCACTGCGAGTGGGTCAGGTTACACAGCTTCTATAAGCCCCTATCCCTTTTTTCATCAGCTGAGTGAGGGCCAATCCAGAGGCAATGTTGCAATCTGACCCTGGCACATGCTCCTACATACGCTGTATATAGGCAGACATGTCTCTATTTAATACACAAGGCATGAAGGTCATCAGTACAGACACTACATTATTGATCACTATGGGCCGGTGTTATGCAAATGCATCAAATATTTTGTACTTGAAAGATCAAGTTGTAGTTAAAAAGCTTGTTTGCAAACCTTAACAATACTACTGCTATAGGATTAACAAAAACATGCCCTGCTCTGTCTCGTTTCTTATGGGGCTTGTTTGCTCTCCCTGCACTCCAAAAACTCCACCAAATATACTGAACAAAAATTATTTATTAGCTGAACTTAAAGATCTAAGACTTTGTCTATGTACACAAAAATACCTATTTCTTTGCAATATTGTTTACAAATCTGTCCAAATCTGTGTTAGTGAGCACTTCTTTTTTGCCGAGATATCCCATCCACTTCACAGGTGTGACTTATCAAGACGCTTTAGAGAGCATGATTATTGCACAGGTGTGTTATTGCACAGGTGTGTTATTGCACAGGTGTGTTATTGCACAGGTGTGCTTTAGGCTGGCCACAATTAAAGGCCACTCTAAAAAGAATACATACCCTGGCAGAATTTGTGATTTTTGGGCCATTTTTCAAAGAATATTAATATATAACACAAAATTCTTTCTTTCAATCATAGTTATTGATTGGATAAATCAGTTAATTGTAAAACTACTGTGTTTACTGTTTTTAAATCATAATGACAACAGAAACTACCAAAATGACCCTGAGCAAAAGTTTACATACTCTGTTGATTTTGGCCTGATAACCTGCAATAAGTGACACAAACATGTTTGAATGGCTACTAAAGATAACCATCCTCAGCTGTGATCTGTTTGCTTGTAATCAGTGTGTGTGGATAAAAGGGCAGTGAGTTTCTGGGCTCCTGACACACCCTTGCATCATCTCTCCCAGGGCTGCACTGATGTTTCTGTTTTCTGAGTCATGGGGAAAGCAAAATAATTGTCAACGAATCAGTTGGAAAAGGTAATTGAACTGTATAAAACAGAAAAGGGAAATAAAAAGATTTCCAAGGAATTGAGAATGCTAATCAGCAGTGTTTAAAATGAGGGATTCTGTTGAAACCAAACCAAGGTCAGGTAGACCAACAAAAATTTGAGTCACAACTGTCCGGAACATTGCTTGGGATGTAATAATAAAAACACAAATAACCTCAGCCATAAAACAGGACTTCTGGAACAAAACTATTTGGAGTGATATGATCAAAATTAAACTTTTTGGCCACAACCATAAATGTTAGATTTGGGAAGGAGTCAACAAGGCCTATGATGAAAGGTACACCATTCTTACTGTGGAACATGGAGGTGGATGTGGATGTGTGAGCTACAAAGGCACAGAAAAAGATGAATGCAGCATGTTATCAGAAAAGTTCTGGACTGGCCGTCTCAGTCTTCTGACCTCAATATCATTGAGACACTCTGGGGAGATCTCAAACATGCAGTTCATGCAAGACAGCCCAAGAGTTTACATGAACTGGAGGCTTTTTGCCAAAAACAAAGTACAGCTTTACCATCTGAGAAAATAGAGAGCCTCATCCACAAAAGATTTCAAGCTTTCATTGATGTTAAAGTTGGTAATACACGGTATTAAGAACTGGGGTATGTAAGCTTTTGATCAGGGTCATAGTTTCTGTTGGCATTATGATTTAAAACTTGGGTCTCAAACTTGCGGCCCGGGGGCCAAATGCTATCACGACCTGGTGTCTGGAACAGGTAAGAGGACTCTCAAGGCAGAACCCCACAAAGGCATATGTTCTCAGAAGGTTTTATTTGTGTTCACAAAGTGCAAAGTCCATATTTACAAGCCGAAGTTGACATCATGACAGGGTTCACTACAACCAGGGGTGAAGACAATCTGACACTGAACATGAGAAACACACGGATTATAAAGGCACACAACGAGGGACAGGTGAAGCACATTAGGGCGTGACAGGTAATCACAATGGAGGGAAAACCACAAGGACAGGAAGTCAATCTGCCATACAGACAGGGGTGAGACACTTCACATTAAGACAGGAAATGAAATACATTACATCAGCAGACTAACTCAATACAGCAGGACATGACAAATGCCTGCGATATTTTGCGGCCCGCAGGACAATTTGAAAATTTAATGTTAGTGTGCCCTGCGAGTTTTATATGAATGGCACGTTACCACGTTGTGTGTGGAAGGTTCCATTTTGTGCTGGAACTGAACCAACCTACCATCACAGTGGAGTATATGGCTCCTGGGGGCGGGTCATCGGCTGGGCTTGATGCAGGCAGAGAAACATTTCACAACTATGGAGGAGCCTGAGTAACATCACATAGCCGTCATAAAATTACTGCTTCTTACTGTGTTTGAAATGAGCATGTTTGACCTTGAGCTGGACAAAGTCAATGTTACCGCCATTGGATTTGGCATTATGCAGATTGTATTTTGTTTTCACATTATTTGAAATGGGTTGATTTGTTTGAAAGTTGATGGCAATTTGATCGCCACTATCCATGTGGATTTGTTATCATGACGAATCTTCAAATTAACACCGATGCTATGTTGACAATATCACCGAGGGGAGTGGACATCCAATGGGCCACTCAGCCAGCTCATTCATGTTCTTCAATATTCCTTTTAAGTTCAGGATAGCTCAGAACCCATTGAAGTTAAAGAACTGCTAGTAATGATGCTTGAGAGGATTTAACAAAGTTTTTTTTGTGGAAAACCTGATCCGGCCCAACCTCACCCAGACTCTGTCTCTTGCGGCCCCCAAGAAATTTGAGTTTGAGACCCCTGATTTAAAGAGTAAACACAATTGTTTGACAATAAATGGCTTCATCCAACCACTAACTATGAGTGAAAGAAAGATTTTTGTGTTATTATTCATATTCTTTTAAAAATGTCCCAAAATCACAAATTCTGCCAGGGTATGTAAACTTGTAAGCACAACAGTAAGCCTTACCATTTATATTAACAACCACAAAATGAAAAAGAAGTCTGGCCACACAGAAAAAGTCAAAAAAGGCCTTTCCATGTGGTCCCATCTTGGCATGGGACATTAACCAGTATACCACGGTTTTAAGACATCACAATAATCACTATATTAAAACAACCAATACTGTGATAATGTCCCATTGACTTGAAAATTAAAAGCATTTTAAAGTTGTAATTTCTATACAGTGATATTTTACATCATGTTTATCATATCCTCAGAATCTTCCATCATCCCATGCCTTGCTTGTCCAGTCTTTTTCCCACAATAGGGGGTAGTAACAGAGATGTCACAGAGGTGAGACAGTTTCTAAGATGACGTTAATGAATAGCAGCAAATGAATCAATTAAATTAAAAAACTTTATTAGCCGGGATATTTTTCCATCTGCCTTTAAGATAGCCTGTACACATAAATTGTTCAATAATGTTCCTATGTAATTTCTTAAAAGCTTTACAAAGACCTTATTACTACATCAACATTGATATAACATATACAAGACAAGACAAGACATTTATTTTTGTATAGCCCAATATCACAACAACAGCCGCCTCAAAGGGCTTAACAGACTGCACTAGACAACATCCCCTGTCCTTAGACCCTCCATCAGGGTGAGGAAAAACTCCAAAATATATATATATATATTATTGGTTCATATTAATGTCAAGTGGATCTCTTTTCAGGACTGGACTGGACTATGCCTAAACATACTATGCTTAAGACTGACACCTGTAGCTTGACCAAAACAAAATTTGTGATTGTTTGAAATAGTTAAATTGATTTATACAAACATGCTCCTATATTTTTATTTACTCGATACTTCACTGTCTCTTCTATGACAGGGAAGTGGAATGTTTAGTCGGAGCCTAAATGAGCGCTGAGGAAGAGGTAGGTGAGTCGGACTGGTTACTGTGTAACTGTGAGTATATGTGCACCTTCCTCAGTGTGTGCGAGGAGGGGGGGTAATTACGGTGTAGAGTGTCGTCCATCACTGGAGCTGACCTGCGAACACGACGGTTAATCATCCACTAACCGGCAGAGACACAAACACAGAGGAGGACAAGGTAGAGGCCGGTCGGCTGAACTACAGGAACACATTTGAACAGTTTTTTTTGTGAGAAAGGGGACAAAAGGAGTGAGATTTGCTGGACGGAAACATTCTACTCTGACCAGAAAGATTACACCTGCTCCTTTTAGCATGTTAGCTGTCTCAGTTTCGAGAAGTGGCCACATGGGGTGGCCGTCCCGTCTGCGATGCCAGCTGCTCCAGTGAAGCCCGTTGCCGAGGACATGGTGGCAGAAGGAGGGGGTCAGGACCACCGTATCCCTTTTCCCTCTCTAAAAGTCCCCAAAGAGCTACTGCGGAGCTTCCCTCACTCCAAACGTGTGGGGTCCTACCTGGTGGGCAAGATGATCAACAAGGGCTCCTTCGCCAAAGTAATGGAGGGGCTTCACATCGGGACGGGGGAGAAGGTCAGAGCTGATTATTGTGGAGTGATAGAAGTGACAGAAGTGACAGCTTCATCCTGTAACTGTTAATTATATTCAATCTGAACTAGTCACTGGCCTGTTATTATGAAGTATGAGCTCAAGTAATTATAGTTTAAAAGGCCATGAATCGCAGAGGGATTTGGCACAAACAGTTGGGTTTACAGATAATGTTCTAGGAGAGCAAATTATCCCAAAACATTTTTACTTTAATACATAGAGTCAAATATGTTACTTACAATAAATAAGTTACTTTGGCAAGGTATTAGTAGTAGTAGTTGTAGTTATTTTTGCTTGACACATTTGTCTTCGATAATGTCATTTTAAAGTAACAGTGCTTTAACTTGACTTGACTACTTTATCTAGAGGTCTGACAATGTGCATTTGTGTTTGCTTTTGAGATATTATCGTGATAAAGATACAGATAATGCTGTTAATATTTTAAACTTGAATATGGCTGACATAGATTTCTGTGAAAAAATAAAGTCTGAAATAACAATACAATTGCAAAGAATTAATGGACAAAATCCACTTTTTGTCAGTCTAGGGATTTCTTTCCAATTTAGTTTCACTGATATCATGACATCTAATATATTATGATATATGGCTGTTTGAAGTCATCCTCGTGACATATCTCTGTCAGTCTGCTCCAGGACCACAGTGTGAATGTGTGAGTGCTTGTGAATGATAGTGAGTGAATGGAACAAAGACATTAAGTGCTTTAAGAAGTTAACTTGTTGTAACTGCAATAGACTACTTAAACTGCAATAACATTAACTTTCTATGATCATAAATTACACATTAAATCCAAAATACATTTAATAATAATTTTTATTATTATTCCTAATAGAATATTGTTGCTTTTAAAGTCACTATAACAATGGTGGACTTTGGTGGTATGCTGGGTCTTTCTGTGGTACATTGGAGTTTCTGAGATGTAGTAACAGACATTCTAGTAATATGTTTAAAAGGCTATAGTCACAATAATAAACAATATTTATAAAGGAAACAAACTGCCTCATTTGGAAACAGGTCACTTCTGACATTTTTATTAGGGGTGGTACTTGGAGAGTAAGAACCATCTTCAGTGTATGTTGCAATAATGTGTCTCTCCAGTGGTCTGTAAATGTTCAGTGGAAGGTCTATATGATCCCAGTGTCTATCCATGTGTGGAAATGTATGTTTACCTTCCCATCATTGGTCACGGGTTTTCTGGCTGAGTAGTCTCTTATGTACCTAACTCAGTTGTCATAGTAACAGCCAAACTCATCTCTGTGGGATGTTTGCTCCTATTAACCCCTGCTAACCCGTTCATATGGTAGCTCTGGGTGGCACCAGTGTGCACACATACACTCCTTACAATTTAAACTTTTACAAAGGCATTCTGTGCAAAGAGTAATACATTTGTGAACTCTATTCTGAATCCTTTAAAAAAAGCCTCTATTTTCATTAATATTTGTGTGTTTAGGTGGCAATTAAAGTGATTGACAAGAAGAAAGCTCGCCAGGACTCGTATGTGTTAAAGAACATGAAGAGAGAACCCCGGATTCATCAGATGGTGCGACATCCACACATCGTCGTCCTGTTTGAGGTGAGGACTGTTTCTGTTTTGTCGGCAGGCTTTGAGTCTGGTCTTGTTCAGATTCATTTTACAATTGCTTAAATATGTTGTGTGCTAGACCCTGGAGACAGAGAACAGTTACTACATGGCCATGGAGCTGTGTTCTGGAGGAGACCTGATGGACAGAATCTGTGAGAGGAAGCGGCTGGAGGAGAAGGAGGTCAGACGTTACACCAGGCAGATCCTCTCTGCGGTGGACCACCTGCACAAACATGGCATTGTGCACAGGTGAGACATAAACATCCCCTTTTAAAGCCCCTGTGTGCTGTTAATGTCATGCACTTGCAATCACAGCATATTATTTCTTCACAAACATGCATTTTTTTCTAACAACAGTATCTATGAAAAGCTAGTTTTATGCTTTTGCTGATTAAGCGGTGACATAGATGTTGTTGGTTATTTTTAAATTATTTTTTGCAGTACCCAGGTTTTTTTTTGTTTACAGCAAATATTTTTTTACATTTACTTTATCCAGTCTAAAGAGATTCTCAGTCATCTAGGTCACAATCCAATTAAAAATGTCTAGTGACATCAGCTTAAACCACTCCCCCTGATGGATATAAACTCAGCACTCTCTCCAGTCTATCTTTAAACCATGTTCAGATGTCTTCTTTGCAACCTTTTATTGTATTCACTTTTCCAGTAACACAGAGCTTTGAATGTAATCATAATTTGTCAGGCCAAAGCATTTGTTTGTGTGATTCATTTTGAATCCACATGATGGGAAAAAAAGAAGAAAAATAAATCAGTGCTGCTTTTGGCTGGAGTGTGAACATGTCCTCAGTGTGACCTAAACCCTCCTAAAAGCAGTAGCTGCTTTTGCTTGTGTTGGTTAAATCCATATATGACACTGTACATTCGGAGACCTGGAGCAGTTTTCAGGGCATTAACAGCTCTCAGAGGAGGAGCTGCAGGGGGAAATACAATTTGTGCCACATTGCATTATGGGAGTTAAAGTGTTTTTGTAGCCACATTTTAGTACGTAGTGGTATTCTAAGGCCAGTTTTCACGCAGCACTGGGTTTTGTTTAAGACCTTGGCTCGTCTCAAGGTGGGAATGTGATTACCAGGCAGTGACCTCATCATCCTGCGCCGGTGCCATGTTTCACACATCATCACGACATCACCGACTTCCTGCCTAATGAAGTCCCTCATGATGTTGCTCCCAAAGCCACCGCCGAGATGATTAAACTCAGAATAAATGGAACTTTTGCACTTTAACGCACCTCCTGCCACCCACATGCATAGGTTTACCGCATAAATCTTTTCCTCTTTTCTGAAAACGTCTTCTCCCCTGCTCTTTTTACCTCATTTTTTGTCTGTCTCTGAACTTTTTCTCAGGTTGTACAGTGTGTTCGTGAAATATTCTGTGGAGTCTGTTGGTTAGATAAAAGCAACATGTGCCGAGTTTATAGGGGATCTCTCTGCTTCCTAACCACAGACTTTCATTTAGTTTGGTCGTTTTAGATTCAGTCTGGTCGGTGGGTGTTTTTTTTTTTTTTTAGGAAGTGAAGGGACTTTTCAAGGTAAAGAGCTTAAGAGGAGATTTTCAGTTTGGTTTAATATAACTTTTAAGTGAAAATGACGAGCCAAAACAAACCAATTCCACACAGAGATTGTGCAAATAAAATGTCCTATTAAAGCTTGAGTTGAGCCCAACACAAATGTAGGTTTTGTGTCTTTAGGGCCAGTCATCCAGAGGCCCATAAATGTACTAAATGTGCACAGTAACTGCACTCCAAGAATCCTTCAGTAAATATTTAACTTGAAAACATTCTTTTTGAATAGATAGTATTTTATTAAAAAGGATCTATGAAATATTTTTTACACTGGCAATGCATACCGTGCCAAGTCTAAGGATAATTTTTTGGGCTGCTTCCTGGTGTTTGGCACTGTTGGAAGAGATGATTGCAGTACAAGCATGCATACGTACAAAGCATCTACATAGAGAATAATTGATGCAGCTGCACAATTAATTGCTTTATGCATTGTGTTTTCAGACCGGGTTCTGCAGAATGTAGCAACAATATAATAATTAGCTTGTTAAATGCTAGTTCATTGCAATTAAGCATCAGTAAAGAGTGTTTTCAGTCATTAGTTTTAACTCATAAATGCTGGGATATTGAATGTAAAAATAGGTCTTGTTGGCAGAAACAGACAGCACACTTTTAATAACATTACAGCAACTGTAAAGACACTGTAATATTGCCTGCATTTTCCATCATATGGCTCTATGGACCACACATTTAAATCACAGTATTTTGCTGTTACTTTTTTATGTTGTATTTATTAAAGTAGAGAAGTTTGTTAGTCTTAGTGTCTAGTTAGTGTCTTTTAGAAATGTGTAAATGTTTTCTGAAACTCACAAAATATAGAGAATTTCTTTCTTTAGTCTGTATTAAATGTTTTGTTTACAAATGGAAATCAAGAGAAACTCTGATTGTGACATTGATATATAGAGGTAGAATAGAATTGAATAAGTGCATCACATAAAGAAATGATTCCCATAATCACATATTACAAAGCAACAAATATGGGATAGTCGTCCAGTTTTGTCATTTGTACAAAATCAGGTATAGCGTTTGCTTTTGCCATGTTTTACTCACATCTCCAAGTGTCCAACAAAAAGTCAATCTTTGAATTTACTGTGTATGTTCTTTCTTCTCCTTTTTTCTTTTAAATGTCCCTTTTTACCTCATTCCAGTCATTTTAAAGTTGGTTTAGTTTGTAACATCTACTCTTTACACATTTTTGGACTGTACAGATGACAATGTACTATAGTATAAATAGTAAATATATATAAGCCACATTTAAAAAATACTGAATTATCTCTCTATTTTAATGATATGGACAACAAATTCTTTCGTTTTAAAATACCTATTTTTTTGTAGAGATTTAAAGATTGAAAACTTCCTCCTGGATGAACACAACAACATAAAGATTGTTGGTATGTCTCCCTTTTTAACCCCAAAGTTTATTGTACATAACGTTTGCTTTAAATGTGCTGCAACTGAATCTGAATAGATGAATGATGTTTCCCACAGACTTTGGACTGAGTAACACTCTAAAAACCGAGTCTCTGTCTCTGGAGCTGCTCAACACTCAGTGTGGAAGCCCGGCCTACGCTGCGCCTGAGCTGCTGGCTCACAGGAAGTACGGGCCCAAAGTGGACGTGTGGTCAGTGTAAGTGAGAGAAATCTGAGGGTGTGAAGGCGACCAGCTGTCTGACCTCCTCCAGTGACGTTTTCCCAAAATATCTACATTATAGACTCAATTTGAGGGCTCTATTTTGAATGTAGTACTGTTGTTTTAATTTTAGTTTAGTTTTGTCTTTTACTTATCCTTGTGTGGTAATATTTGTAGCTGTAGTTTTGGTTCTGTTTATGCACCATTATCTCAGCAATGATGATGTTATTATTCAATTTCTTCACTAGTGTTGTTCATACGACTTGTGTTTTGGTGTTTTCCAGGGGTGTGAGTATGTTTGCCATGTTGACCGGGACACTGCCCTTCACTGTGGAGCCCTTCAACATTAAACACCTGCATCAGAAAATGGTGAACGGAGAGATCAGCAGCATCCCCAGTGATGTCAGTAAAGGTAACTCCATTTCTACTTTTGTTTAAATGATCTATGTTGGTGTGTATGGTGCTCTAAACTCATATAAATAAATAGTAAACTGTTGGAGAAAGTGGCCATCAAAACGGATGTAGGTTAAAATTATAAAAAAACATTTGAATTGGACTGTTGTACACAAATGGAGGTGACATAACCTATCTGGTCCTTGTCCTTAAAAACAAATATATACTAATTGCACTATGTCGGGGATTTATTAACATTTTTTTATTTTTCTAATATTACTATTTTACAATTAGTAATGAATGCAATGTAAGAAATTGGGTATGGGCACGCTCCGTAAGGCAACATCTCTACTCTGCAAAGCTATTCCAAAAACAAAGAAGATGGCGCTCGTAACAGAGAAAAGGTTTGCACTCACGTCTGTTTTAACACTGTACACCTTTAAAACCACAACAACTGGAAGTTCTAATAACCTTTCTTCATAAAAGTATGTTTTTGCCGTAAATTGAATACATCAGCTGGCTGTCATCACGTCCGCTTTGTGTGATTGGTTTATTCAGCACCTGTTTGTCACGACATGATCCCGCCCTCATGAAGGAGACTGCTGCGGTCGCATTACCAGACTAGTTCTCTCTATAGAATAAACAGAGAAATAGTCTGGTACCAGGCTAGTAAATTAAAGCCAAATTAATGATTAGGTGATACCTACATTTTGTATTACATTGCAAAGCTGTTATCTTTGTTCCACCAGAATGCAAATACCATTTAATAAAAAAAATATTTCATTTTAATAAATAGAGATGTCAAATCATGTAAGGAAGAAGAAAGAAAATTGGACCTGATAAATTTTGGGGGGGAAATTAATGTAAATGAATTGTGTGAAGAAAAAAATATTCAGTGTCACACAATACAGTTTTTAAAAAAAGTAAAAGATGATCATTTCATCAATTAATGCTCCAAGAAAATAACTCCAGCAAAATAGTTCTGATTGATAGTATTTTAATGAGCTCTTCTGTACCTCAAATACTAAATACACACTAAGGGACAACGACATCTGTTTAATATAAGATTCAGTAATCTACTTTATTATGGGGTTTTTGTATGAGCTTGAGTTAAAGGACTAAGATCATTCTTCCAAACTACGCAGTGTCTGTTTGCCTCAGTGTTATTCTGGTCTCATCCTTACATGTAGTCACTCTCTTACACTCCGTCTGCGCCATTTCACCACAAACAAACATGGCTCATGTTACTGTGACTGTGGGAAAAACAGGTACAGTTCAGATTCTCTCAAACGGACAGTCACAGATTGGTTTGTGTCAGGTCTTCGAGACACCATCTGAGGCGTTTACATCAACCCTCAGACATTTTTTACTCTTAACCTTTATCATATAATGTAGACTCAACTTCCTGGTCATGACATATTTTTACGCATTAACTAATCAACGAAAATGTTATAATTGGATTTTAAGCGAGCAGTAAAACCTTCTCTTAGCTTTAACCTAGTTAGTCTCATTAACTGAAAGCAATGCATTGGATACTAGTGACTTGGCTTGTATTTGGGTGCATCAACAGGTATCTTGTCTGAAATCACTGTCTGGAGTCAAACTACATCACACTTTTTGTGATAAAAGAGTCAGATAGCAGAGTCACAACAGTAGCTGTCTGTGGGTTGCACTAGATTTGATTTGGGTTGCCATAAAATTTCTAATTCGATTATTTGGAAATGAGATTGAAAGCTAGATTATGGCAGATTCCGTAGATTGTCATTGGAGTGAAAAAGACGCATTCATTAGGCGATGGCTAAACATGAACCCTAATAAATAAAACGATCAATAAAAGTCTGTTATAAATTGTATTACTAGTAATTTGAACATGCTTTCCTGAATGAAAACGTTCTGAAAAAGTCCTGGAAAATTATTTTATAATCAATAAATTTTGTACAGACAGCCAGTTCCAAGTATCCACTCTCCTTAATGTGGTTTCTTTTCCCATATTTCCCACGTCTGATGTTTGATTTGCCTTCATTCTTTCTCTGCAGGAGCAGTGACGTTTGTGTTGTCTCTGTTGGAGCCAGATCCGGGGAAGAGACCCAGCATCAGAGCTGCAATGGAGGAGAGATGGATCAACGAGGGATACGCCAAGAAACCACTGCACACACTCTGCTACAAGAACAGGTAAGGCTCTGTGTTATGGACCCCTATAGACTTTCAAATGGCAAATACAAAGTGTGTGCTGTCAGTGAGAGGGTAGAGAACATAAGTGAGGGCCTTATTTTTTAGTTGCTTCATTTACACAAGCATTTAGGCTACAAGCTACAAGTCACTAATTGCTAAGGACTATATTATGCTAGACATAAGAAATTAATCTAGAAGTTATAGTACATATAAGTAAAATGTATAACCTTTTTGTGTCATGGTGAACTACATATGAACACCATAAGATGAAGTGAGACACAAAGCTATTTAATCCTCATTACACTGTGGGAAGCAGATCCGAAGAGGAAATCACTAAATTTCTCAAACAAAATGAAAATTCCTGTGGTGGCCGCTTTGTATGTTACAGCAGCAACTAAAAGCCTTTCATCGCTTCACACAGTATGGAAATGCAATCATGTACGGCTCCTCCTGGCATCCTCTCAAATCCACAAGAATGAAACTGTTAGACTCAGACTCGACAATCTTTAAGCCCTTGTTTCCCCCAGTTGCTGGTCAAAAACTTAACAACGGATTACATGGGTCTCGCACTTTTTCTTACTAAGCTCTTGTTTTTCTTGTCCAGGTTGATCCCAGAGGAGCTGAACTCATTGGTGCTGGCGTACATGACGGACACGCTGGGCTACTCCATGTCCAACGTCATACAGACACTGACCGTTAACCGTCCGTCCTCTGTCATGGCCTATTATCACCTGCTGCTCAACAAGCTCAACAGGAGCCCCAAAGGAGCAAAGTCCAGCAAGGTTTACTCACACAGCTCAGATCCAAGGACAGTTAAAAAATAGTGTTTATGTTTAATGCTTAATTGTTGTTTTACTTCTGACAGAAACTGGAGAATGATTTGTGTCTTCCCAGCAAAAATCCCTGGCGAGAAAGACATGGTAGTGAAATTAAGACTCAGCAGGTACGTCTAAGAACACTTTTTTTTCTTAAATATACAAAAGTCTTGAAGAAAATGAAAAAGACAATCGTAGTTTCAGACAAAACAAGCCCTGTGCCAGTGCATTCTACAGCTCAAGAAGACTCTTTGGCCCTCTTCAGACCTTGCATTGCAATTTGTCCTTGGGTAGAGGGGCCGTCCTTCGAACGGCGGGTGGGCGGTCCGATCCCCGCTCGAAACATCCCAAAACATCATAACCTCCCTCTCCCCCCCCCCCACAGTTCCTACTGTCATTGTGTCCTTGGGCAAGACACTTAACCCACCTTGCCTCCAGTGGTGTCAGCTGTAACACTGGTAAAGCCTATGGAAAAGCACTATATTTATACCAAAAAAGATATACTTGATCTTAAAGGGTTGTATTCACATCTGGTATTTACATGCATCAGATCAAGTCTCACTTTTTCTCTCGTGCTTTTCAGGATGTTTACTTCTACTGCATTCATCATATTAGGAAAGATCATTTTCACTGTGTAAACGCCTTTAAAGTCCCTGTCAAAAACTTCTCTCTAATGATGAAGCTTTTTGTTGTAAAATGCTACATCTATAATCAAGTCGCTGAAGTGCTACCTTTAATGTATACTGACATTATTTAAAGTTTAAAGCAGCACTGTGTAACTTTTAACTAGTAGCATCACATAATTGTAAAGTCCAAATATATACATTCTCGTATTAATTTTTTACTTTTGTGATGCTCCAAACACGGATCCAAGCTCCTGATCATCAGCTCCTGGCAAGTTTCCTGTGTTCTGCTTCTATAGCCCTGCTTTCTCCTTGTTTAAACAAATTTTTTGCTCATTCTACTCCTCTATCATAACATTTATTTAGCCATGCGCTGTCCTTCGAAGTAGCCTAATGAGTTTATTTTTTTAAGCAAACCAGTGCTTTTGTGCTTCCATTAAGCCGTGGTTGTTGAAAGGATAAATATGTCGGTAGATTAGTCATTTGTTAGTAATGCTTCAGGACATAAACCCACAGTCAAGTCATCATTTATCCATTCGTACGTTGCATTAAGGCTGGCCCCATAAGATTTGATCTCTCTGATCGCACTGTCTGGACTTTAGTGCCAGGTCTGAAGGGGGCCTTTGTTTTTTCTGTACAGCATGTGGAGGATGGACCATGTTGTTTAGTATACCATTTTTCAGATTAAACACTCAAAAAGCAAGTGTATAATATCAAAAAATCATTAATTTGTTCATTGTTTAAAATTACTGCACGCTGTAAATATTATTCTGATAAAGTAAAAAAGTAATCTTTCAAAGCAAGAGAACTGATTCATGAACATGGCTCTAAAATCTGTGTAAGGTAATAACTGGTTAGTTCTTTGTCTAGAATGATGCATCAGATGAAAAAGGCTCCAAACAGTGCAGTCGGCCAAGGACCCAACAGACGGCTGACAGTGAGCACAACAGGAAAAAGCCTGATGATGGTTTCAGAGAGAGTCTTAAGGAGCAGGATGAGAACCGGCCTCCGTCGCCCTCTTTGCCTCTGTTGACTCTCACTGCGTCCCCATCTGTACCTCCTCGAGCCCCCTCACCATCACCTGCTCCACTGTGTGAGGATGAGGAAAAGGGCATCGAGGACGAGGTTGCTTTCACGCTGGAACCTAAAGAGACGCTGTTTCCTGAAGGTGAGGTTAATGAGTTATTCCATTTATCTATGAATAAACATTCTGTTTTTACAGCAGAAAGGTCAAAGGATTGCTGACTGGAGTTCTCAGTGTATGATTCTTCTGGATCCTCTGGTTTACTGCACCAATGCAAAACGTGTATTAGACTTAGATAAACAAGAGTTTCTGTAATAGCATGCCTCTCTCACAGCACCATTTTAAATTGCCAAGGCAAATTATTAATTAAAAGCTGATTCTCACATAGCAAAAATCCCTTTCATCCTACTCTAATAACTCTAATAACTGGAGTAAAATAAAGTCTAAATCTATGTATATTGTATACCTTCTGACTGTATTTGAGATAAAGTAGATAAAGTGCAGTTAAACGAGGTTCTAAAATTTTTCACCAATAACAGTAAAGATTTTTTTGGGTTGATTTTTTTTTTCACACTAGATAATAACTGTCAGAACAAGAACACATCAAAAAACAAAATAGACCCAAGATATAAAGGTATTAATAGTTTACTGCAGAGTAGCCATTTTGAATATCTGCAGGAACTTCCCCAAAGTTTTTTTTTTAAGTTAATTGTGATCTAAGCAGAGAGACTGTCATAATGAAGAGTTTAAAACTCTGAGTTTCCAACTCAATCTGAAGATGGGCACAAAATCCAAGATAGATCACAAAGTATTACAAATCTAGTCTTTCTTTTTCAAGAGGAGCTTTATTATAGATAATAGTATAATGTAAACACACAGTAAGGTTTTTACCTATTTAGTCTACTCTGGTGTTATTTCCATCAGATGTAAACTAGTTTGGCATAGACAAAGGTTTTCGGAATTCATTAAAATTAAATAAGAACATAAGTATGTTTTAAGCAAAAATAATGAATAAAATTGATGGTGTTCTGGAGGAGTGCAACAGGTTCAGATGCCTTTAAATACATGCCTTTCCTCTTTTTGTTCTTCAGTGTCTGTTTTCAGGGAAAGGATGGTCCATCTGTCTCCTCCAAAAACCTCTGCGTCTCAGCTCTGTGACTCCGCCCCCTGCCAGGTCCCACTGCCGGCCGAGCCCGTCCGGACCAGCAGCTCCACCCGTCCCGCCCGCCCCACCCATCTGCTTAGGACCACTCGATCGGACGGGGCCACCGCGGACCCCATCACCGACTGCTTCCATGAAAACCGTCGCCAGGACGACCACTCCCATCACATGAGCATTAACGAACGCCTCGAGAAGCTGCAAACCTTTTACACCACAGAGCCGTATCCGTTGTCTCCCAGGAAGCTTGTGGAGGCTGAAACCCACCCTTCAGACAGAGAGATGGAAACAACACAGAGCTCCCCCTCTCCACTGCCCCGTTTAAAGAACATAGGGCTCAAAGACGGACGTGGGAGGAAGATGTCATGGCTCACCCGACCTGGACCCCCTGGACTCCTTGTGAACGGGTCCAAACCCCCCGTTTTTCCCTCGCAGAGACAACACACACTGGTGATTAAGGGTCTGAGGCAGGATAGGGGGAAGAGAAGGGAGCTGTCGGTCGCAGGAGGAGCAGGAGCGGCCGGGGAGAGGGCCACTGCAGGAGGAGGGGTGAAGAGGAACTCTGTCCAGTTAAGAGAAACTCTACAAAGAGGAGTCACAGACCTTAATCTGCCGCTGCTCCCCACAGCGCTGCAGGGAAAGTCTGACCGGAAGAACAGACTGCACGGCATGGACTACTGACAACTGAAACAAAGTGGTAAACATTTGAATAGGAGTAAATGGTTATGTAAACAGTATTGAACTGATAGAGGTAGGCTATAATAGCAACACTTCTGTTACACAAAGCAGAAAGATGCAACAAACATTTATGTTCTGTTTTTCCTGAGCTTGCTCTTCCAAAGCATTCCAAAGCAGACAGTGCCAAAAAGTCAGCAAAAGCTCTTAACACACAATAATAGAGATTGACTATTGTATTTATGAAATGGAAGTTCACCATCTGCAAAAAGAATGCACACTGACTTTTTGTATTAACTGGTGGTGTAACGGATTGTAGCTGATTGCGTCGCGGGGCTTGGCATGCACGTGACCCGTGGATTATACTTTATAATCAGCAAAGAGACTTGCAGAAAAGCTTGAAAAGCCGTATAAAGCTGTAATGTCTTGTTTTTTTTGTTTTTTTTTTATCACTGAACTGTCACACATGCATTGTCCAGTATCTCTCCGAGTTTGTCTGAGAGTAGTTTCATCATCAATCACTGTATAATTTCACTGTATAATTCAGCATATACAGCATAACAGTGATCATAAGCCTGCTTTGTTTAGATCGAGTGTTTTCAGAAAACAGAATCTTGTTCAAAATGTCTCTGGGAATAAGTGCCCTTCTTTTTTTTTGCTAATCCAAAAAATTATCCGATCTGTGACTCAAAAAACATCATGTGATCCGAACTGTGAGTTTTGTAATCCCTTACACCACTAGTATTAACCATTTAATACATTTTTTACTCTAAATGTAGTAAACAAAAGATCAAAAGAAGTGTTTTGTGTGTGATAGCTGCATCTGACATGTGCACTATGTGCTAAATTTACAGAGGAGCCAGGACCACTGTGTAAAAAAAACATTTAACTTTATGTTTTTTTAGGCATGGATCTGAGCATTGCATAATGCCCCAGGAACAATGTTCTTTTTTTTCACTTGTAGGAATACTAGGCCTACATATCAGACTGTGCTATATCCAGCATTTTTATGTTTATATATTTATTTTTATGAAATCTTGCGAAATATAATTTTGAAAAGATATTAAACTTGTAATTTCTTTAGTCATATCAATGTGAGATTGGATGTCTGGTCCTGCCACACAGACAACCACTGATTAAAAACGTACGGAGCAATGCCACAACTAATTAGTCTTTCATCTGCAACAGCAAAAATGGCAGCGTGTGACAACCTTAAGACACAATGTGCAAAAAGACCCCTATTGAGGACAGAATAGGGCTGTTTGGTGTCTTCAAAGCCTCAATGGATAATCCGCTCGGTTGCATCTTTCACTTTGAAGCAATACACAGGAATGACCCCTAATGAAGTACAGCAGTTATGCTAATGTTAGCTTGTTTAACAGATTTGCAACTCCTGTAGCTCAGAAAACAGATCCAAAATCTGTTGAAATATCCATTCATCCACCTTTATCCACTTATCCGTGGGCATTCCCAGGCCAGCCTCAAACTTGGAGGTGCTGATTCTCATCCCAGCCGCTTCACACTCGGCTGCAAACTGTCCTAGCGCACACTGAAGGACGAGATCCTGTGGTCCCCAAAACGGACTCTCTCTGACCCCTGGTTGCGCCTAAAAATCCTGTCCAACTGCCATGCCATTTTAGTCAGCCAAGACCCACAACATCTGTAGACTTGAGGTTCTCAGGGCAAATCTTATCCACCAGTTGCCCCCGAGGAGCTTCTTAACTACCTCAGTGACTTCAGCTTGGGTAATAGACGAGTCGACCTCTGAGCCCTCGGCCTCTGCTTCCTCAGTGGGGTCAATGTGGTTGAGGCGATCCTCGAAGTATTCCTTCCACCGTCTGACAATGTCCCAAGTTAAAGTCAGCAGATTTCCACCTCCACCAGAGTTGGCAGGGCACTGCTTCTCCTTCCTGAGACGCCTGACGGTTTGCCAGAATTTCTTCGAGGCCGACCAATAGTTCTTCTCCAGTTACAATATCTTGGTTCAATTTTTTTATTCAAAACAACAATCACTATGTTTACGTGCACAGCCTAGTCAGACCATGCTCATGGCCGTTTAACTGTAAAGCTGTCCTTTGTCCAGGAGTTTACGTGCACAGGAGAGACCCCAACATTTATTGAAAAGAGATAGAAATGGGTAATGTTGACTTGTTTGTAAAGTTATACGCACATAAACTACATTCTAATCTGAACGCTAAAACCCCAACGTTTAAACTGCACAAACAAAAATGTCTTAAGACGTTAAATTTCTCCAGTGTCATGTAAACCCCAATGTTTGTCTGTCCTCAAATAGTCTCATCACCTCTTGTTCCGCATGCCCTTATTTTCAACATGCCACCGTCTCTCGATCATAAATATTGAGTCGTCCTGCAAAGACATGGAGGAATCTGGTTGCCACTTTTCAAGTCTATTTAATATTTCAGCCGATGTTACCTGACACCACTGCCTCTGTGTGTGAGCACTGTATGAGGACAGATTGAACCCACTGGGCTGGATACATCCCCACACTCCTGTTACCTCTGCCGCTACTTAAGAGTGATATGAACGAGTAAGCTCTGATACAGTATCGGACAGATACACTCATTCACACCGCACAATGGCAATACACTTAAGAATAGCCAGGTTACAGTCAGGTTGCCAAGATAAGACTTATGGGACACCGTGTTTCCAATTAAGATACCGATTAATGGCACCTGATATTGTTTATGTATTGATGCTATCAAAGCCTTTGGGTGCCAGGCATTGTTATGAACTGATAAATTAAAAAAACACAAGTGAAATTAAAATCTAATTAGTTTCCAAACTGTTTACCTCTGGCATAAATGAACAGTATGTGTATTATGAATTGTTATGGAAAGTCAATAAATAATGCACACTTCATATGAAGATGCATTCCAGTTTAGGTGCATGCTGCGGTGAACATTGCTGCGTCTGAAGGGCACGAGCATGTATAGGTAACATCAGGAGACTAACGTGACCACTGCTGAATATTAATGACAAGTTCACTTTCAATGTTTAGACTCTTTAAATATCTTGCGTAGGGGCACTTTGTAAAATTTGGCGCCTAAAGAACTATGTAGTAATTAGGACAATAGAACATTTTTTATTTGTAAAGCTTTAGAAGTTTAATTTGGAACACGCATTTGAACATTAGCACAATTTGAATCTAGGCCCCAGTGATTAGATTAAAATTTAGTTTTCTATTAAAATCACATTTATGGTTTTTTTCAGGGCACACAACTGATTCTCAATAATGTTTTGCTTGTGTGCAAATTTACAAATATTTACAAGTCACTAACTTTGAAAATGATCAACCTTACTTTTTCAGACTTCTACTAAATTTGAGTCTTCTTGAAGCCTATTTCCTGATCTGGCCTGGGATTGCCCTCAGAATTCATTGGTTAGACAAAAACAGATGACATAGTAGTAGTCGTATATGTAGCTGGTACAAGTATGTTGCATGAGACCAGATGATCAGTCATGCAAACAAAGACACACTGACAGCGGGAAAAATTTAGTACGATCTATAGAATTGTGCTGACTTTTACTATGAATGAAAGCCCATGGCCGGGGCCGGGTCGCCGGGGCCGGGTCGCAGGGGCAGCAGTCTAAGCAGAGACGCCCAGATACTTCCTCCAGCTCTGACGGGGGGATACCGAGGCGTTCCCAGGCCAGATGATAGACATATTCCCTCCAGAGTGTCCTAAGTTTTTCCCGGGAACCCCGTCCCGGTGGGACATGCCTGGAACACTTTCCTTGGGAGGCGCCCAGGAGGCATCCATAACAGACGCTGGAGCCACCTCAGCTGGCTCCTCTCGATGTGGAGGAGCAGCGGCTCTACTTTGAGCTCCTCCCAAGCTCCTCACCCTGTCTCAAAGGGAGCGCCCCGTCACCCTGTGAAGTAAGCAAATTTCGGCTTGTATCCGGGATCTTGTTCTTTCGGTCATGACCCAAAGCTCATGACCATAGGTGAGAGAAATCAGTAAATCGAGAGCTTTGCCTTACAGCTCAGCTCCTTCTTCACCATGACAGACCGGTACATCGACCGCATCAATGCAGAAGCTGCACCGATCCGTCTGTCAATCTCACGCTCCCTCCTTCCCTCACTCATGAACAAGACCCCAAGATACTTGCTCATAAAAAAAAGTATAGGCCTAATGTCTTTTTATATATGCAAACAAACCTATTCTAACACTACCATATATTCCTTTTTTGCAACACAAACTAGTTTAGATTCCAATTCTTTTTAATAACACAAAATGACGCTACTTGTTAGTTCCCATTGTTTAATTGTGGCCTTCTAACTTTGCATTTCTAATTGCACAATTTGAAATGTTAAACTAATTCTACATTAAAACAGGGGCCTAAGCCAAGAACTTGGCCGTGATTATGTGTGGTGCTCTATAAGGCCTTCAGCTATTGTAGGAGGAAGATTGCGGCAGTTTCCTGGTTACTGACTTAACCTTGTTAATGAATCACCAGTTTCCTTAGGAAAATTGTGTGCTTTGATGTTCAACTTCCAAAGCAGAGAACCTCTTGTATCCTCACATTTACATCATACCCGTCTACTTTCTCCTCTATAGACCTCTGCTGGCTTCTCACCCTTGACCTGTCAATATACTGTGTACTTTCTTTGAAGGGAATTTGAACTTGCTTCAGTTTCTCCTGCTCCTTTATTGTAGAATGTAGGTTATGTTTCATTCTGTCACGACCTGTTGGGTGAGACGCGCTACAGACGGTCACTCAGCAGGAGGCAGTCAGCCGTGTGTGTGGTCACTGGAGTTTGTCAGAGAGGACCCTGAACATACCTGTACAGGGCACAGCTTGATGTTTTTTTTTAGCTAGTTACTTATTAACAACCTTCATATGTGTTCTCCTTATTTAATAAATGATTTGAAATCGCAAATGTCAATGTTACTCCAGTGAGTTTGGCTGAGCTGCTGGAGGTGGGTATCGTTTAAAGGTAATGTCTTACTTTGCAATTTATGCTGTCTATGCCAACTATCAACTAATTACCTTTAAACCGATGACCGTATGTCACAGAACACAATCAAAGATGATAAGACTTACAGTCGTCGCAATAAAAACACTCTGCTATAACCTATATTAATCATCACAGTATATAGATTTTTTACAGTTGTTGACAGGTAAAACATAGCAATTTTTGCTTGTCCAGACTCTTTCTCTATTGTTTTTTTCTTGTTTCTAATCACTTGAACGCCACCTCAAGTTAACCCTGCTTGTTGTTGTTCATAGTTTATTTGTAGCCTATGTTGCACTCTGCAGTTTTGTCTTTTTCTCCATATTCTTTATTTTTTGGACAAGGAAAAACACAAATGAACCGAACACTACAACAAACAAAGAAACACAGCACAGTCTAAAGAAAAAGGTTGACAAAATGTCTCTCTGGAGGATCTGCAGATGTTCAAGTGCATGTATGAGAGGCTATGTAGCTACTGATGCTAACTGCCTGTAGTGTTATTGTCGGTGGTCAGTGTTGAACTACATAAGGCATTTGTGAACATATTTTATGTCTAAAGATATGCATTGTGAAAGGCAATAATAATGGTTAAGCCTTCAGTGTAATTACAAACATAGCAAAAAGAAGCTCTGAATGTAGCTACTACTTCAGAGCAAGCTGCAAGCAAACACTCAAAGACAGCAGTTTAATCCCTGTATTGTCCTCGGAGAGATGTGTCTTTGAAACAACAAACACAGGATTAAGGACAGTGACAATAGCCTTTAGTATCAACGTCCTGAGCAGAAAGACTCATCGTTCTTGTATGATATGATACAACTAACCTTTTTCTGTCTGTAAAATGCCTTTAGCTGGATCTAATATCAAGATTAGCAGTGATTTCAGATAACTAATGTTATTATTAAACTAACACTAATGGAAAGAACAGGTGCTGATGCTGTTGTTCACTGGAGGCCATGGAGCGACCGGTGCACAGGTTGTGAAATGAAATGGATGGTGTTACCCCATTAGCACGTCAATAGTCTTGGGTGTCTCAGAATATAATCGGCGTGCCCATCATGGTGTTTGGACGAGTGTGTGTGAGTCTGGCTCTGCCCGTGTTGAGGCGGCTCACGTTTCTAATGGTGCTCATCCATAATTGAGCGTCACCTCGTGGGGCTGCTCTGCAGGGTTTGGCTGTGGGCTTAACTTGGCCTTGTGCGTATATGTTTGTGTCAGTCTCAGAGGTCAGTGGTGCACAAAATGCCCAGACACCTGAGACGGAGCTGTTTAATTGATGCCATCTCTGATTAACTGTCAGTTTGGATCAACACTAAAACCAGCCCGATCTGAGAAACACTGTCACTTTAACCTCAACACTAATGCCAGCGCAGGGGCTTAACCCGGACTCTTATTAATGAGCAGGGGTCAACGTGTACTACAGAGTTTAAGAGCCAAACCAAAAGAGAATATATCTTCTATAAGGCTTGGTCATAATCTTACTGAATAAACTGTCAATTGCTTGAATATAGAAAATGTAAAGCATATTGTCCATCTACTTCAGTTTTTGCATGTTTGTTTTTACCCAGCATGAAAACCTTTGTCAGTGAAAAGATTAATAAATATATATCTTACTTGTAACTCTAATTAAGCCAGCTCTGACCCATTGACCTTGAACTGGTTCATCAGTCCGTAGATCGACCAGTGCGAGGTCCTTACCAAGTTTAATACAATTTATTTAAATAGAGCCAAATTGCACCAACGTTTCCTAATAACACTTTACAATTAGAGCAGATCTAGTCAATACTCTTCTATTTATATGGCAATCCAAAATCCCCAACGAGCGGTGGAAAGGAATTCGGACTTTAACAGGCAGAAACTTCGACCAGATCTGCTGTGAGGGGACGGTCGTCTGCCTTGACGTGTTGCGTATCAGAGTGATGCAAACTAACAATAGTAGAGCAGAAGTGGCATTAACAAAGTTAGGTTGTAAGGTTGGTGGTTCGATTCCCGCTCCCCCCACAGTTCATTCTGTCGTTGTGTCCTAAGGCAAGAGACTTTACCCTTGCCTCCAGTGGTGTTCCAGCTGTAACACTGGTAATTAGAAGCTTAATGTAAGTCGCTTTGGATAAAAGCGTCAGCTAAAGGAATAAAATAAACAGAATAAATAGAAAGTGCTGTCTTGGGGACCTGTTATTTCACTTTGTACCTTTGGAGGGCACTGCAAGCTACTGCAGTGGTCCCGAGATGTGAAGATGCAGCGTACCCTGCTTGTCAAATACTCCACTATTTAAGTGCCAGGCCACCATCTTGCAAAAAAAAAAAAAAAAAATTATCCACCAGAACCTGTTAGGTGTGTGCAACTGCAATAGTATCTAAGACTACCAAATGTGGGAATATTTACCTAGTAAAAGATCAGGACACTCTGTGATGGACTGCATATTTAATGGACAAGCAAACGTTTAGCTTTGGCCTGCTCCCAGCAGATTGGTGAGTTCAGTCATTCATCCAGCAGAATCATATTTCCAGAAGAAAAAGATTCCGTCCTGATAAGACACCATCACATTAAGCTCCCAAATGTTTAGACAGGTAGTGCTCAGTGCCTGCAGACCCACCAAAGAGCCCCAATCCCATACATGCTCTCATTCTGAAGGTTTTTACTCATTTCAAATCAACACTACACACTCATAATGGTAGTTTTTAAGGCGCAAGCATAATGTAATTACAAACAGGCTTATCAATTACTAATAAAGTCTGAGCCACATGAGGCAGAAGTTCAGCACATGTTCACAATGAGCACCATGGTGAAAACGCTAAATATTGTGACCTGGGAAACCTTAGAAGAATGATCTGAACTACCCTCCGTACAAAGTTAAGAATCATAGACAGTATATTTATTGCCACCTGCTGCTTATTCCAGGAATACAATTTAACTAAATCTACACATTAGGTCGCGTCCGCTGCTCGTGTGATAAAAGCTCAGTGCTGCCCTCTGCTGTTCACGATGTAACAATACAGCTAGGGCATTTAAAGGAGACTGGATGACGCCACAGAAGTCTTCCATCCTGAAATGTACGGGTAACCAACCCGCGTGAAGTTGGCCCCCCACCCAACGCAAAATGAAAGCAAAATAGTGTCGTTCGTTTGTGCTGTTTTAGTTTTTTAGATATTAAAAGAATAATTTTAAGTAGGTCAAGTTCACTCAGCCCCCCACATGCTCCAAATTGGCCCAAAAACAGCCTCGTTCGTTTGTGCCGCGTTTGTGCTGGTTTGTGCCGGTGAAAGTTTCGTTTGTGCTTTTTCGGTTTAATAAATATTAAGCACTGAATTATTGGCCGATTATTGGCCCCCCCGTGCACCAAATTCAACAAAAATGGTCTTGTTTGATTGTGCTGTGTTTGTGCTGGTTTGTGCTGAAAAGATTTTCATTTGTGCTGTTATAGTTTTTGAGATATTAATAATTCTTTTATAGGTCATATGAGGTCACCCAGCCCCTGAAAATGCTTTAAAATGCTTTAAAATGCCCCAAAATAGTTTAATTAGTTTGTGCTTCGTTTGTGCTCTTTTGTGCTGAAAAGATTTTCGTTTGTGCTGTTATATTTTTAAAGATATTATTATTAAATATTTTCCGTATTATGTCTTCCGTATTAACGGCATAACTCCCGGCCAGCTGATGCTAACATCCGGTCAGCTGATGCTAACATCCGGCTAGTTTAAAGACGACTTAAACCCACCATGTGTACAGATGGAAATGCAATATAATGTCTGTGTCATGTAAAGTCACTTTGTTCTGTGGCCATATTTTATTATTTATCTAATTCTTTTAAGATACAATTATCGGATCAAAGTATGTCTGCAAAGTTAAAACCTTTAAGAGATGCTACTGATGGAATTGTAGCGTTTATATATATATATATATATATATATATATATATATATATATATATATATATATATATATATATCATTTGAATAATACACAAAATAGTCAAACAAAAGATTAATTTGCTTGTCTAACAGAAGCCCTATGCGGAAGATTTTTGTTTAGCAATCGCTCTTGCTAGCTGCCCGGATGTTAGCATCAGCTGACCGGAAGTTATGCCGTTAATACGGAAAATATTAATAATATCTTTAAAAATATAACAGCACAAACGAAAATCTTTTCAGCACAAACGCAGCACAAACGAACGACACTATTTTGCTTTCATTTTGAGTTGGGTGGGGGGCCAACTTCTGGTTTTTTGTTCATTTGTGCTCGTACAAGTGAACACGCACAACACTGGATGCAGTACCGCTAACGCCAGAGGTGGCACACTAATACAAAAACTCTGGATCTTCCATAAAGTACCTTTAAGGTAACAAATCTTTTACATGATATATATACTCTATATAAATATTTTTTGCAATACCTTATTTTTTGTTTAGATATTGGTATAGATATCTAAATTTTCACAAATGTGTTACAGCTCTTTAGGAGGCTGTATATTATCTTTTTCAAGGACACAAAACTGTTCATTTACCCCTAAGTCAAGAGCAGAGGGGAATCAGACTTCCAAGTCATAGCAATACATTTCCTGGCTCCTGATAAGGATACTTCGAAGAATTTTACCTTTTTAGTTTAGTTTTTATAAAGTTACCTAAAAAAACAAGCTCTGGGTCGAGAGGTAGAGAAACATGGATGATATTAGATAAGGCGAGGAAAAGCCTACGTAAAATGCAGATTTAATATGGAGACAAATTTCCAGACAGATAAAGAAGCCACATGGATAATAAGTGATTGGTCTGATCACTAACTACACCCTGTACCTACTTATACTGTATGTCCACCCAGTTTCTGAACTCTTGACTATTTTCCCTAATGGGTTATATGTTTTGGTCTAAATAAACTTGCAGCTATCCTGATCTACTTTTGCTTTTGTCTTGTCTTTTGTTCCTTGAAGTAACCCACTTTCCCTAAGCTGCATTTTAAGTCTGTCTGTTGTGTTTACTCTTTCTCTGTTAATACAAGTCAAGTGAACAAGGTGTCCGTTTGTCCAAAGTGAGAAAAGCTTTCAGTAACGTTTCCCAAAGTAAATCTAAAAGAGGTGTGCCCTTGAGCCTAACAGCAGCGAGACAAGACTCCAGTGACGATGTTAAAGTGAGACCAGTCCCAGAGCTGCTCTGTGGATCCTGAATAATTGAACAAGTACACGTCCACCGTGACAGCACCCGTGGTGATTTCACCGAGAGAGACACAGAGACGTTTTATGATCCCCGGCTCGAAGGCCTACAGTCAAATAAAACTCATTTGGATGTAAAATCACACAGTCATTTGCTAATTTAGTGTCAGTGGACTAACTCTACGAAGTGTCGTTAAATCATTTCAACACTTTATGGTTTATTCAGCTTAGGTGCAATATCTAGTGTCCAGAGTCACTTAAAGTGCCAGTTCTTTTTTATCGTCCCAGTCTCAACCCCACCACCCACCCCCAACAGCAGCCTTGGGACCTTTTCTGCTTTTCTTTTATTAAAAAATATTAAACCGGACCATTTTTCCATTACATCAAACCTAAGTTTAGAGTTTACCTTAAACTTTTAGCTCTGGGTTCAACGTCACTTTGTTTTTACTTGTGTGGTTTCACTGAGTTAATAGACTTTCACAGAATGACCACTATCTCGGTATTATCTGTAGCCGTTACATCTTTGTTAAAAACTCTTATTCTGGAAGCGAGCATGTAAATGTTGAAAGATCTGTTTTTTATCTTTTAAAATCCAAGATAATGAAGCCATTAGGACAGTGTTATTTTACAGAACATTCCCGTGACAATATGCTATTGGGTTTTTACATGCAAAATAAAAATCACATACTTTAAGTTTATTTTTATTTATTTTTTTGCAGTTGTATAAAATTACTACATGTAACACTGTCGTATAATTGACTTCCACCGACAGTCTGATGCATGTCACACCGTGAAACTACGTAGAGATGCCAAGAGTTCTCATGAAATGACGTCCTGCATTTTGTGAAGAGAGAGGTGTCCGGGAGTTGAACACGACACAAACTGATAAATGTCTGTTGACAGGACGTTTAACTGTCAGTTTATCAAATCACATGCATTTTTATCTTTCATCACACCTATTTTTCAAAGCGCTTTTATTAGTTCACTTTATTTTTTTTACTTGTCAGTTTATTAATTCAAAGGAATTTTTATCAGGTATGTTTTTACCACATCCAGTTTTATAAAGTTTTTAATCCCATTTATTTATCAGGTTATTGCCATAAAGAGACCTTGAGGTAAGTAGAAATAGGATACTATGGTAACTAGCCTACTATGGAAACAGGGAGCAGGGTTCGCTATGCTTTTCTTATGATTCTGATGCTGTCACACATTTGTACAACTGCAAGATCGGTTGTCTTTAATCCTGTCACAATGTGCCACTTAGAAACACGATATGAAGCAGAAAATTGTTTCTAGGATATTTCCAACCATCTGAACTTTAAATCCAGGTGCACAGTTTTCCTACATGTTAAGGACTCACTATTTTTTTTAAATTGCATAAGTTGAACGATAAGTTTAGGGGCTCGTTACCATACAGTGGTAAACACATCTTCGGCCACATGTTCCTAGATTTGTGCTCTTACCTGAGAAATACAATGTCGCATGGGTTTTTCTGACCTGACAGCTCGTTGCCCTCAGTCTGAACCTCGGCTGCCAGATGTGGAGACAACTTAAAAAACTTCATTAGCGACTTCAGTTGAAGGTTTAATTAGCGACTGCAGGAGCTTGTGCTGTGGCCAGTGTGACAGATGGCACCGGGGGAAGTTCAGTACACTGTAACTTTCGCAGGAGTAAATTGCTCAAATTGTTGGCAACTTGAATGAACTTGTGGAAAATTTTTTCAACTCTTTGAGAGTACCTTAATAACCGTAAGGGGTTATTAAAACACTGTTCCAAGGCTCATGTTTTATCATTTATTTTTTTAGACCAAGGCGGTAACCAATTATACTTAGGAGTGACACATACTCTGACTTTAATTGTTTCCCCCAATAATTATTTTAGATATAGCCTTCTACTACAATCTCAAAATATCCCATCTTAACAAAAAGCTATTCAATTTTGCCATATTAAATTAACACTTTGTCAATGCTTTATATATCACAGAGTTTTGCAGAATGCTTTTTTTGTTGGCTGGCAGGTGTGCAGCAAAACCATTTAAACTTACAAACCATTTTTGATAAACAAACATATAACCATAGCAACCATCATCTCCCGAAAGTTTGAACAGATAAGACAAATGTAACAAGTAGATTTCTTTATTTTTAAAGCTTTATTAATGTTGGATTTACGTTGTCCTCAGGAACTCCAGAGTTACAGACCAATAAAAAATGTGTTGCCCGACTTTCAATACATCAATGGATTTTCTACCACTTCATCCCATAAAGGTTTGCAGAGGTACGTCCGGGACAATGGCCAGTTGATTGCAGTTAATCATTCTTTCTCTCTGAGGATGAAGGACCCTCTTTCACCACTTGACCTACACATGCATGTCTTTGGACAGTTGAAAAAAAAAAAAGACCAGTCCTGGACAGAACCCACCGTTGGAAACATAGAGAGGACATGCAGACTCCCCCCAGAAAATCTGAGTGACAGTTCTACCCTGTCTTTCCCCACATAAGAGTGACCTGGACTAGATATAAAGTCTATTGATTGCCATTAGCACGCCAACACTTAAGAGCCAGGTATATTAGCTCTTGGGTTAAAAAAAGGATGTTAAAACTGTTCCCTGTTTGACTAATTAGGCGTGCTAAATGCTTAAATACTAATAAATAGGTTTGTCTGTGATTGGCAACATCCATATCAATATGCTGCTCTGTCCACAACTAAAGACCTTTCCATAATATGTTATGGAGTTGCTCTGGCCTGTGTCATGCCACTATTTGTGTTCCTTAATGACTTGTAATTCCCCATCAGTGAGAGTCTGGCGGTGGCTGCAGTAGACAGAAGCGGTGGCAGGCTGCCATCCACGAACAGGAGCTGCTCCATGTCGTACTTATGCTGTCCGTAAGCCTCAATTACATCCTTTAGTTCCCCCTTAAACCGGGAGCACTTTGTTGGTTTCGGGGCTTGGCTTTAAGTTTCAGTTTCAGATGTGAAGCTCACTTGAGGTAAGCAACTTATTAGCTGAAGTGAAACATGGTAGTAACATCAACCCACTTTCTTTTTTAGAATATCAGTGAAGTAAAATACTTTTTGGATCTTTTGACCTTTCTCCCTGTTGTTATAAGAATTTTAATATTATGTTTAGAGTTACTGGAGGCTTATAGTTCTCTTCAGGTCATGTCAAATTCATGTCATGTCCTTCGTGCAATCCAAGCATGGAGTAGACATGACTAGACTGAGACATGGCTTGTCACGGGACTCTTGCACCTGGACCATTGTGAACACCTCTCACCAAGGCCGTCACTGTGCTGTATATAATCTCATGTTATGTTTACATCTGGAAGCAAACCTCTCGCTGTAAAATTGTACTGTGTCTGCTTTGCGTCTCCTTGCAAGGATTAAAACCTAGACATTGCTTGTTAAATTATAAATCTGTCTCCGTGTCTCTCTGGATAAATATAAGGATATAAAATATTCCTATAACACCTGTCTAGATCTTTTGTAAAGATGGTGTGTTGGTCCAGTTATAGTAAATCTAAGCACAGTTCATTTGAGCTGCTGTGAATGCTATTAGTTGAACTCTGATCCAGACTTAAAACTGTACTCAGTCTAATATGAGTAACCTATAATAGAGTCTCATCTCACATTCTCATGTGCATAATCCAAATGAAGATGGATAAAACCAGTGTATGGAGCAGTTTTTATTTTGTCTTTGAAGATTAGGCAAGGCAGGGCAATTTTTATTTATATATATAATTTTATTTATATAACACAATTCATACACAAAATAACTCAAATTGCTTTACAGGAATATAAGACAATTTACAAAATTCAGATTAAGAAACATTAAAAACCATTTAAAAGAAAAGTGCAGATAAAAAACTCTAAGTTTAATGTAGGTGTTTTAACCTCCCCTTGAACAAGATTATGTTGTGGTCTTGTGATGTGATGGGTCTTAGTCTTGCAAATGTGTCTGTTGTTTGCGCTGTTCTGACAAGAAGAGTATTTCTCTTACTCATCCCAGTTGAGTTTCAATCCCTTTAAACTGGGTAACAAAGTGTGTGGTCCTATTGAAGCTTTTACTCAAAACATTATATACTGGTGGTAATATATAAATAAGGCACAAGTTATTTTTTTTTGTGTTGCTTTTTATTGTTTTTAATGCAAGTAAGGTAAAGATGTCCCGAAGCTCATCTCCCGAACAGTGGATGACGTGATGTCCGGTTAAAAGCGTTTTCTGGAAAAGAAAAGAACAAACAAATTGTTAAACAATGTAAACTTTTACAGACTCTATGTTATTTGCAACAATCATTTCTGTCTTTTTTTTTTTTTTTTTTTTAAGAGGAGGTCCAGGGTAAGCCTAGTCTAACTTAATCTATAATTCACATGAGCTGCACATTCCAAACGCAGGCATCTCTGTGATGAGTTCCTAAATCTTTACAGCAAACAAAAAGTGTGTCGGCCATGACACTTCTCCTGCTCTGCACTGGTCAGATCACTCCCAGCAACATAACAGAGCACATCTAGCTTCCTCCTGTGATCTCCTCCAGCGAGCAGTCAACACTTTCATATCAATACCCTGTCATCTGCCTGTCTCCCCCTTTGAAGGTACAGTAGCATTGTTGCAGCCGCTCAGATGTGAAACTGGCTGCTTTTATCATCCTGTTTGGGCCGAGTATAGGAGAGGAGTGGAAGATGAAGATTTCTTTTTAACCCGGACCCACCAAAGTAGAAAGAGTGCACTTTGTGAGATTAATAAAAACATTAAATATCCAAGATAAAGCTAAACATCTTCACATTGGCTAACAGTAAAAACTGCGCTGTTTACATTTTGCTGCATTATTAGAATAACTAAGATGGCAAAAGGTTTGATTAGATAGAAATGTAGAAGGATTTCTATCATTATAACTGTCATTAAATATGAATGTGTAAATAGATGTCCAGGATAAGTAGCACGAATGTGGGTAAGTTTCCTTTAAAATGGAAAGGCCTAAAAATGGTTGTTAATGAGTATAATTTGCAGTGTAATTCAAAATGTACTCATTACAATGTGTTTTATTTTGAAAAGAAAAAAATATTGATTGAATTCTCATAAGGCATTGTTGTCTTGAACTAACACTATTAAAGGAGGTGTACCTTTTCAAAGAGGAGCCAGACAGAAAAAGTGGAAAGTGGAGATACTTGAAGTGATTTAGACCAGGTTTTGCTGCCACATTGTGTCTAGTCTAGAAATCCCAACATTGAACTATATGGACACTGTGGCATGCCAAGCCTTTACTGCCCTCTGCTGGTGACATCCAAAACATAGAAAAATTCCTCTAAACTCTAAGCTACACAGGACCTCCTCAAAGATATCTACCAAAGTGTGGCCAGGTTGCACCAACAAGGTTTAGATTTGAAATCTGTTTAAATCCAGGTTTACGTTAATTTGCACTAACCAACATTTAAACTTGGTTTGAATTTACCACTATTTACTAAATGTTTATGCTGACTGTGGTTCCATTAGCAGTTTTAATATTGCTAAACTCTGCTGTACTAAACCAAGTTTAATTTTAAATAGCAACTCCAAAACTAAGCTTTAAGTTTAAGTTAAACTTAAAACATAGTAATTTAAAACAAAGTTTTTGCACTAGCACTAATCTACTAAGTTTGAACTAAACCATGTTATTGCAATCAGGCATGTAGGTATGAAAAGACTTTGTGCCGCACCTTGAGAGCTTGAGTTGGATGCGGTTTCTCTGAATAGCCACTGGTTTGGTGTGGGCTGCAGCCGGTTCGACGAGTTCAACAGGAGCTGGGCTCTTGAATCTCTTGGCTTCATAGTCGGGCTCAGAACAAGGTCGCTTGATGCTGGGAGACTTCTCACATGGCCTATCACAGAGTGTGGCACTCGTAGCAGGTTCTGGTGAAGTTTCCGTCTCTGGAGTGGTTTCCTGAGCACACCTAAGCTTCTTGGAGCAACTCTCCTTAGAAGGAGAGGAAGCCCGTTTTTTGGCCTCAACAGTTTTTGTCACTGAAGGCCTGGGCTTCACAACTATGGGCAGCGCGACGTCCGGCAGGAGTCTTCGAAGACCCTCTTGTCGTACATAAGAGGCTGAAATGTCCATGCCTTCTTTGTACATGCATTCTGCCTGACTATAGACTGAAACATCACAAAATAAAAATTATTATCTGAAGTTATTATCTGTAACTAACTTCTTATTTGAGTGTTGTAGTGAATTAAAATACATACCAGTCTGGCTGAAAGACAGAAGATCAGAAGTCAAGTTTAGCAATTTGGGAGCATCTTTGTTTAGGAAGAATCCAATGAGCCATACTGTGCTCTGTCCATCCCTGAAGACAAATAGAGAAATTAAGATATACAGCACAATATTAGGAGAACAAGCAATTGATTATTTTTTCCAATGACAATTTAGGTTTTGATTTATTAAAGCCCCTCTGGGTATAGTTTCTAGGCACGTTTGGTGGGTGGGGTTAAAAAGTACCTCAATCAATAGTTCACCTCACAGTGACATTACATTTGGGACCCTAAGTTACAGCAACAGGTTACATTGTCCCTCTCCCTGTGTGATCAATTGTTGGCCCAATTCAAAGCTCTGGGCTGAATAAATGTTCACCCAAATACTTAACAAATCAAGGGGGGCGGGACATCACACCTGTCACTCGCTAGAGATGAGAAGTGTTGTGATCAGTTTATAGGACTAGTAAAAAAATGTGGACATACCGTTGCTTGAGAGGGAAGGATTGTAAATTAGCCTGGGCCAGGGAGATGTAGGGATTTCTCTCCAGAACGCCTACCAGGAGCCGGATTTTAGACTCGACAAGGCCGGCCCTAAAGTAATAATACAAAGGAGATTATTCCAAGTGCACAGATTTCAAACAAACAAAAACTTGAATATACAAAAAATATTAGACTATTACAATTTTTCATGTTTGTTTGGCTTACGTACCATTCTTGATGTTGCAACTCATGAGTGGTGGTCGCACGCAACACAATATAATTTCTAAAGAGACACAATAACAACAGAGTTTATGACACAGAACTTTTCTACATTTACTATAATCCCACTCCAACTTTTTATAGCTTTACTAAAGCAGTTGTCTTAGAAGATTTACTACAATGTAAGCTATAGGGATATTATATTTAGTTTACCACATACCGGTACTTCATGAAAAAGTTAGACGGTTCAAACAATTTTCGCCATTGGTCTTGACGGTCATTGATCATTGCTTCGGTGATAGAACGGCCTGAAGAAGAAACAGTTAAATTTTAACATAATTTGTTGCAATGACATTATATCTTAAGATGAATTTATTTTTAGAGAAGTTTATTTATAGAAAGTTATGAGCAAATACATACCGCGTTTGATCTCGTCCATCATAACAGTCAAAGTGGAGGATGACACATTGAAAGCCGAGTTCTGCTGGGGGTACACAGGTGTGATGATCGGCATGAGGTGGTAGTAGTCCCTTGGATTAACCTAACGAAAAAAATTATTGTTTTATTTACAGATTACAGTCAAATACCCAAACATGTCTCCGAGTCTCTCAATTGTACTTGGTAACATTAGTGATGACATTTAAAACCTAAGATCTAGGCCTGTAAGTGTTCATGATGTAGGACAAAGTTTACATTTAATTCCAGCAATTGTTTAGTGATTTTTTAAGGAGACGTTTAAGATGGCATGTGTAGAAGAAAGAACATGTCTTCTGAAACATTTTAGTGCACTTAATGACACTTCTAGGGCAAGGGTTCAAGAACTTTCCAGACCGCGACCCACAAAATCTCAATCTGTGTCTCCACTACACATCCTACATTATTCTTTTTATCATAAAATGCAAATAAAGAAGAACATTATAATGTACTGTATATGTACTTATTGATTTTCTGGAAACAGTGCATAATAAACAATACATTTAGGAGCTGGGGTTGATTTATAGCACAGGGTAGCACTTTCTTAAATGCTAACAGGTACTTACTTTAGGATTCCAAGTGGGCAGATTGTAGTTGTAGTGTTCTGGCTGTCTTAACATTATTGGAATTTTCCAGTTCCACATGGAGTAGACCAAGAAAAATTTAGTCACAAGTGTCGATAAGCAGGCATAGGGTACAGCTGACAGATCCGGGCCACCAGGATACACCATGACACTCCACCCAAGAAGCCCAGCTTGTTGGAGTAAATGTTGCGACCTGAAACACAATGTGTAAATAAATAGCAAGCCTTTACAGAATAATGTTTCAAGATGTTACTATGTGTTTCACTGCTACAAACTGGATGTGATGCAAATTGTTCACTGTTAGCTTTGTAAATCCATCACTTAAATGCAATAACTTAATAAATATCATAATAAATGGTAATTTAAATGTGTTACTTACATTTAGCCCAGTGCTTGATGGCAGATAAAGCCAGTCTAAAGTTGTACACATTTGGCACAAGACTCAGGATCTCCTCGGAAACTCTGTATCCTGCACAGATATGAAAAAAATATATTAAATTATGCTTTCTTCTTATTATCCGCTTTATTATTTATTTAAATGGAAATGTTAGTTTACCATTGAGGCTTCGTGCACTCTGTTTATCCATATCCTGTAGCAGCGTGCTATCTAGGAGGTTGAGTTTGTCGGATATCTTCTTTCGCATGATTTTGGCATAAACCATGTCAATCTAAAAACACAAGACACACGTGAGTTTCTTCAGATTGAACAGAATAGGTAGAATAGGTAGCTGTGATATGGGAAAGTTTGTATAATTACTTGAATTCCATTGTAGACCAGGTTGATGACGGGAACGAATGCATCGGCAATGACCTTAAGACAAGAACACAACATTGTGAAGTAAAGAGTTATAGTAGAAGGAATACCTGCAGGGCCCTTGGTCTTACTTGGCCCTTGGACTTACTTGAACGTCTTTGATTTCTTTCTGTGCTTTTAACTTTTCAGAGAACGAAGTGAAGAAGACCTGTCGTTCAATAAACCCAGGTCCCACACATAGGATGTCGATGTCAGAGTTTTTTGTGTGCACGCCCAGGTGGTATGAGCCAAATGGGACAAGCCTGCCACCCACTTGCTCAGTAACCGACTCTGGTAAGTCCTACAATCACAAAACATGGCGGTAAATAGAAAGTTCTACCATAGTTAATTTATTTCAACACAAAAGAGAGTCACAAAATAGGCAATAGTCAAAGAAATAATATATTACCATTTCAATGCAGATATTGGTAAGCCATTCTTTGTAGAGAGATTTCAAGCTTTCCACCACATTTTCTCTGTGCTGGAGCTCTTCATTGGTTTCAGATATGTTAAGCGAATTCAGAAAGGAGGTCAGTTGTTGGGTCTGCTTTAGATCGTCATCGCCGGGAAAATTCACGTTCATTGGGCCAGTGACGCCGTACCACTTAGGCACTTCAGCTGGAGACTCGAACTCAAAAAAGCTGAAATAATATGCATATAAATGTTTAGGTTTGCAGAAATGCTATATAACACTGAGACAAATGTGTAGACGTAAATGTTAACAATAACTCAAGTGTAGTAAGAGTATCACTGGTGATATGCTGGCAGTTTGTAGTAATACACTGAAAATAATTATTTTTTTTGTTTTGTTTTACTGTAAATTTGACAATTTATTTTACATACGTTTTACATAACGCTATAATATGTTATGTGATATACTTTTTTCCATCACATTGTTATTTATCATCATCAACGTGATTTATCCATTAACCAAAAAGCTCACTTACAGTTAATTTTCTGTATTTATTACAGTCAGATACTATTAAAATATAATTGAACATGTAGGCCCATTGGTTTTCATATTGCTCCAAATATAACTTTAATAGATAGTTTTTAGGGAAATTATTCACTTGATAAATGCCTCAAGCTGGCAGAAATAGTAACACATAACATTAAATTCATAATATCTCTAGACAAATAAAATTGTCTGCTAGGTAAACTAATATTTAGCCTATGAAGTTATTCACTTCATAAAGATGGACAGACCATACCGTTGGACAACCATTGCTATAACTCATCTATTAACATGGCAAATGTGCATAACAGCACATAATCCCAAAAAGCATTGATTTTTATCTGTGTTACAATAAGTATTGTGCAAAATAAGACCACATTATCTCTGGAAAGTTTAAATATTATTATTGTCCTGATATGTACTTATTGTGTTAAATAATGTAAAATATTTATATAAAAATGTCTCAAAAAATGTTACTTACGCTGACATTGTTGCAAAACGAAGCGAGGATGAAAGAATGAGGGTTTTTTTCTGAGTAAAACTAAGCAAAATCGATCAGTTTGCAGAGCGCGTTGAAATACCAGTGTTAACTCTAGGTCTGACAATGGTAAAGTGAAAAAGAATTTACACGTATCTCATAATTACGTCTTTGGAATGGTGGTTCTGGAATCTGACATCAGCGTTATTATTTTTTAAACTACTCTTGGTGTAAATGTTTTATTTTTACAGCCTACAATACTGTCATTTGATGAGTTTTATTAAGTAATTAGTGTTTTTTCACAATAAAATCATAACACACAGTTCTGGTTTATCATTAAATTAAAATAAATGTGTTTTCAAGTTTTATTTTTGGTAAATGTTTGTTAATTTGAATAATTATAACAAATATATTAATTTTGTGTATGTGAAAATCCAATAAAAACGTTAACATAAGCTTTGGCGAGGGTCCAATCCAGTTTTACAGAAGCCCCGTAAACGTTACAGTACAATGAGTTGAGAGTTGAAGAGGAAAGGACGCTCTCAACAAAAATGGACCTCGTCTAAGCAAAAATAGCATCGTAAGACACCATTATTTAGCATCCCATGCGTGTGTTGTATTGCAAATATGCACACAAACAAAGCTTTGTATTTAATACAGCGGATAACAACTGTGTTTTTGCGTAAGGTTATGTTAGAAGGACGACTGCTAGCATCAGGAGCTATGTTAGCGTCTGTAGTTTGGAAACGCACTTGCAATATAAACATTATGACAGTGAACATTATTGTCAACGGTATGGCTGTGAATATAAGGCAATGTTGTATTATTCGTCGATATAAGCTTGTACGCAGTCGTTTGAAGTGCGACAGACATAAAGCTAGCTGTGTGTTTGTCTCAATCAGCTGTTGTTTTTGTTGAACATTCGTGTAATTCAGAAGCCCCTGCATGGCGCAGGAGGCTCGTGCTGTAGCATTGTCAGAACATACAAGTAGCTATCAGTCAAATTTAATTCATAAAGTATTATTATCAGACAATACTTAAGGTTATATGACATAAAACCGACATTAGTCAAATTATCTGTTTACTTTAGCTCTGGGGTAATTTTGTTACATAGCCAGAGGGTGGAGCTGTTGGCCACCATTAAGTTAGGTCTGTTTTGTCAACCATGACTCAAGAAATAATTAGGACATAGAGATTTAAATACAAATATAGAGTGAAACAAAACAACTCAATATAGTATAAAATAGCAGCAAACTGAAATGCATATAAGCTTAAATAAATAACAAAAGAAGGTATAAAGTGATTTCATTTGTATATATATATGTATGTATGTATGTATGTATGTATGTATATATGTGTATAAAGTTATAGTTGTTTATACCTCTGTTTTCTATTTTGTTCTAATTAAATATAATTTTCTACCATTGCCGCACATTTCAGCAAGAACCTGTGAGAAAAAAGTAAAAAGGCAGCCGGAGCCATTATGGAGACTCGCTTTGGTAATATTGTCTTCAGCTCCAAGTTCGACTCAGGGAACCTGTCCCGGGTAGAGAAAGTAGAGAAGGGCAGCTCTAGCCCTCCTTCAGACCCCTCCTCCGGCGGGAGTTCAGTGTCAGGCCCCAGCCTCCCTCCCGATTATGAGTTCAATGTGTGGACGCAGCCAGACAGCGCCGGGACTGAGCATGAGAATGGAAATAGGTAAGATAAGATATGCTTTATTTGTCACATGCACAGTTATACATAGATCAATGCACAGTGAAACGTATTTTGTAGTTGGAGCCAATATAAAAAAATACAGCACACAAGATCTAATAAAGATGTATATAAATATATACTACTGTATATGACAAAAATAAAACAAGCTTCTATCAAAACCATTCTAAATTTGTGTTTTTAGATCTTGGTTTTACTTCAGTGTTCGTGGAGCTGCTCCTGGAAAGTTACTAAAAATCAATGTGATGAATATGAACAATCAAAGGAAGCTTTACAACCAGGGAATGTCTCCATTTGTGCGCACCGTGCCTGGCAAGACCCGATGGGAGAGGATACGGGACAGACCTACAACAGAGGTTTGTTTTTCCTCCTTAAAGATTTGCATCGGAAAAAGACAAGAAAACCTATTTACTTGCTTCTAAATTCTGTCTACATATTTGTCTTCTCTATCTTTTTACTCACCAGAATGTAGAAAACCAGTTCATCCTGTCATTCACTCACCGGATACTGGAGCTGAAGGGGGCAACCACCTTCTTCTCCTTCTGTTACCCATTCTCTTACACTGAATGCCAGGAGATGCTGCAACAGTTAGACAAGAATTACCCAAATGCTGTTCATCTCAGTCCAAGCAGGTACAGCACACATTACATTACAGATACTTTAATTTAAGTTTCTTCCCGTTGACTTATATTCTTTACTCATTCTCCCTGCAGTGCACCAGGCAGTGTGTATTACCACAGGGAGCTGCTCTGTCACTCTCTGGATGGAAACAGGGTGGACCTGCTCACTGTGACCAACTGCAGTGGAATGTCAGAGGAGAGGGAACCCCGTCTGCCTCACCTGTTCCCTGACACCAACACCCCAAGAGCACACCGCTTTGCTGGCAAAAAGGTGCCTGTCTTTTTGTTATAGAAATATTTTATATCCCTATATTTAACCAGAGAACACGGAGATTAATTATAATTTAACAAGCAATGCTCAGGTTTGAATCCTTGCAAGGAGGAGCAAAGCAGACACAGTAACAAGGATACAGCGAGAGGTTTGCTTAAAGATGTAAACATAACATGGCATTATATACAACACAGTGACGTCCTTGGTTAGAGGTGTTCACAATGTTCCAGGTGCAAGAGTCCCGTGACAAGCCATGTCTCAGTCTAGTTATGTCTACTTCATGCTTGGATTGCACGAAGGACATGACATAAATTTGACATGACCTGAAGAGAACTATAAGTCCCAGTAACAATAAACATTACAATTAAAATTCTTATAACATTCCCCCCTCTTTATGCTGATAGCAATTAGCATAAACAATCTACTAGCTTGAGTGTGAGTTGTTTACTTTTGACAAAGCGAAAACCCAGCAGGGCATCTGACCTAGCCTAAGTACACTTGACCATTTGACCTAACGCTGGGAAAAACTCTTTTGTCCACCCCTTGCCCCAAGGCGGCGTCAACACACAAACATCAAGCATTAACTATATGTAATCACTTCAACTGAATCTCAAACACATTTCAAATCAAAGACAAAATGATTATACAGGATATGTTCACAATCATTCAAAATCAAATTCGTAAAAGTCCATAAATCAAAACACAGTGTCACTCCAAAATAAAGTAGAAAAATTTGCCAGAGTTTAAGCTGGTCGCCCCATCGGACTCAAGATCTCCGGCCTGTCCCTGCCTGTCCATTACTGTCCCTGTAACGAAAAGAAAAACACATGGAGTGAGACTTATGCACATTCTTAATGATTAAAATCAATTCTCTTAAGCATAATAACTTCAATGAACCATACGCCCCTTAGGACTGTAGTATGATCCGTCCTGGAGCTGTTGTCCCGTTGGTGTTCATGCAAACGATAACGTCCCTCAGATATCAAAGTGTTCATCTGAGGTCAAAGCCTCGACCACAGTCGTTGGGCAGGTGCATGTCCAGGAATGTTGACCCAGCAATGGCCACATCCATCAATCTCACCAACAAGCTCCGGATACATAGAAATCAACACAAACAAAAGTTATAAGACATGGAAGACATGGAAGTACATCTCAATACATAATAAAGTCTTAGTCACTTTTCCAAATATTTTGTAATTATTTTTAAAACCCGGTCAAAATCAATTACTCTATTCCAGAATCTTCTGCCAATTCCTCTGCAGAGTGTGAAGCTCTTTCTTAAAGGCTTTAGTTATGCTGTTAACTAGACCTGTGTTACCTTGGATGACATCATGTTGTAGATCCCACCTTTTCAGCTCAAAGCAGCTCAGTGCTATTTGTTCTGTCCAGTCCTTGGACCAGTTTTAATTCATTTCCAGTTTTAATTCACAGTTACAGCATCTCTCATGCAATTCATAAACGTTTGTTGGTTATAACTCTAATTAATTTAATCCACATTTGCATAAATTGTCTCGAATGTAAAATTCTAATTTCAATTCTAATTGAATTTTAGCCTTATATTCATTAAGGACACCTCGAAGGACCCCCCTCTTGTCGATGTAAATGGGGCTCTCAAATAAACCTGAAGGAACTGCCATTTGGTTCCTAAGTTGTGAGTTTCTACTCACGATGTTCTCCGTCACATTGTATGTGAACAAATAAACCAGGATCCTTTAAGGACGCATGTTTCCGGTCAGCAGGCAATGCTGATCTAATGGTCTTACTTCCACAAAACCTCCAGACTTCTGCTTTGCACTGCACCTGTCCCTGATCTCAGTTTGTCAGGTTCAGAGTGATGTTACAGGACGTCCTGTCACTAGCCCTGCTCACAGGTGTACTCCTAGGTGTAAACCAAGATGATTATAAGTTCAAAGACTATGTTAATATTAGCTCTTACTGGTGGCTATATTAATTGTCAAATCCTCCCTTCTAAGCCGGTACCTGCTGTGGTTGGCTTCCATCAAAACAAAATACAAACAAACAAATCAAACTTTCTCTGACATTTTTAGACCCATAGAAAGTGCCCTTCAGGCTTTCGTCAAACGAAACCATAGAAGCTCTTAAAATGATCAAACCATAAAAATGAAACACAGATAAACCCTGTTTCCACAGATATGGTCTGCTGGAAATCTAACTTAATCTGAAAGGTTCAATCAGATCAAACAGTGCTTCTCCAGAACGGCCCCGTCAACTTTCTTTCTTTTTATTTTTTATTTAAACTCTCTTACTGTATTAACACATCCCTACATTACTCTTTTACAGACATCACCTCTTCACTTTAATACGTCACAAAACTTTTAGCCAAAGACTTAAAATTTTCAATCTAATTAGAAAATCCTCAGAATATTGTTCAATCACTTCAAAGTAATTCCTTTTAAAAATAAAATCCTTGAAAAACTCTTGGGTCAGACCCCTCCCTTGGGGGGTTAACCTTAGCTGCTCAAACACCTCATCTCTCTCTCTCCTCCAAAACTCCTCACCATGTGACTGTCGTTTAAAAGAAAGACTTTTCATGAAATTAACTAAGTTCTGTGTTCATTTCTCTGCATTTACCCTTTATACTAACAATTCTTCAGGGGTTTGTTCAGTCTAGAATTGTTCCACATTGTCTCTGTAAAACTCAGCCCCAACACCAGGTGCTCAATAAATAAACAAACCAGTTTGTTTTTGCATTTTTTCCATATTAATTGTAACCGCATCATATCTAAAATGTTTATTCATTTGTAGCGTACTGTAAGGCTATGTTTGAATAAACATATCAGATTAATTTTAATAATTAAATTTTGATATTAATTTATTAAAATTAATGTCTACTTTAAAAGGGGCACCACTCTAGTTTTAGACAGATCTAGAGTCTAGTCTCATTAATCTAAAGGAAGCAAATACTTCTCGTTTTCGAACATTTCTTGATATAAACAGGGAAACATTAATGTCTTTATGGGATTTTATTAAAGATTATACAATGGTGAATAATATGACAGGAACATGGTAAAGCATTAAGACACAATAAGGGTTGAACACAATGGGGATACACAGGGATAAACAGTTGCATGGAGGATATGATGAAACCAGGAATGTTTTGTACAGTTTAATCTAGATTAGGGAAATTTAAAGGGACTTTTAACGGGAAAAGGAGATGGAGGCAGTTGTGTTACGTGCGGACTTACTCTGTGGCCAGAGGGTGCTGGCCCGGTTCGGTGTTGTCGATATCAGTGGTCCGAGACGAGCGCCCGGAATGTTCTCCAGAAAGTTCGTAACTTACTGATGAAGCGCTCCACACACCAGGGTTGCCGTCACGTGCAGATCTCTTCCCGGGGTGGGGGTCGCCGTGCACCCGGGGGAAGAGAACAAAAGCGTCTAGTTGCTGTCCAAACTCGCACGGCCTCTCATCGGTTGTACCGTGTAAAAGTTGAAGTTTGTGTAGGTTATGTCACGGTCCATGAAAGAGTTCTCAGCTGTTGCTTTGCTGGTTAAAACTTGCTTCTGCGCGCGCTCTTTTGGGGAAGAGCAGACGCTTTAGCAGGCACGGTCTTTAGAACAAAGGAAAGTTAACTCGTTTCCACGAGGCCCAAGGGTTGCGGCGGCGAGGCAGTCCTACTAGACCATCCGCCAGAAGGCCGCAGATTCCATGCAAAGGGAAGAAGGGAGAAAAAGAAGGGACGATTCTCTGGCGGTGTGCCAGCTATATCACCTTCGGACGTGGGCGTGTGTTACAGAGAAGGGCGTCGCTTTGGGAAGTTTGACTAAAGTTTAAATGTTAAACTAAGTTTTAAACATTCATTGCTTCGCAATTTCTCTTAGTTTTTCATAAACAGGCAAAACACGTGTACTGCAAAGTTATACAGAGGCATTTGTCAGGACATGATGGAAACAGTTACATTTCCTTAAAACAGAACACAACCTGCAAACAAAACTAGGATGAGGAGTTCTCGTCACGACTCCATGTCCTGGAAAAGAACAGTATAAACAGCAGTACATTCACACAATAATTCTAAATAATAAAATAACGGAATATCCTTTAATGGAAAATAAACACGAAAATGTCCTTCTTGAGTGAGCAGAGTCATTCGTCCATTCGACCACTAGGGGGTAATGTGTGATCATACAAAACTCAGTTTTGGGTGGATCAAACGCATTCCTACGTCCTTCTTGATGGCTAAAGAAAATTCTGGGTAAAGCTGAATCAACAAACTTTATCTTCTAAAATTTACGATCCTATGACATGGTGCCAGGATTTGGTACTGGTCCTGAGTCACCTTTGACCTGGGATGCGTCCCTGGCCAGGTTTTGTCCTGGTCATGTCAACAACGCAGAATAGTTAATCACGGTTTACTGAAGGTTCCTGAGTCCTTAGTAAAACAGTTTGGAGGTCTGTAAATGATAAAAGACAGATGTTATAATCCGTGTGGAGTTTTGTGCAAACTTTTGTTTGCTGGGGGCATCTCTGGAAGTGATAAGTGTGGAATTCTGGAGACTGATCTGCTACACATTCCTAATTTCACATTTCCAACAATTTTGCATCAGATTCTACAAACAGAATTTCCTTCACTCAATGTTAAACAGAAACTCAACCCATTAAGTGTAAAATCAACTCCACGTCTCTTCATTTATTCACATTCACCACCATTGAACTCAGTAATAGTTAGTAACGTTAATTTAAAACTTGCAAAAATTAAACCCCTTAAAATTTTAATCTTTAGTTTCCAAAGATTTCACTCAGTGTTTTCCATCACACTTCTAAGGTTCAACCAAAAATATTATTCAATTCTGTTCAAAAGGACAGACTATTGTGTTAGTCTCTAGTAATAATTCTAACATTCCAACCTTTAAATCAGATTCATCAAAAAAAACTTTTTTTTCCTCTTTAAATCACTTCAAGCAGTTATTAAACCCAGTGAGCACTTTGTCTTATGCTCTTAAACTTTAACCATTTTTACAGTTCAACACTTCAACTTAAACTTTTCAAATAAACCACCTCCAATCCTGCAAGATTGTTTAGAGAGTTTTAACTTAGATAAGTTTTCAATTCTCAGATTACAAATTTACCTTGCAGTTTAAAACTTTTATTGTAAAGATAAAATTTTTAGCATCTATTATTTAATTTTAGATGTATACCTTTATTAGAAATTACCATTTCAAAAACCCATTGGTTATTATTTATTCTGTCTTCATTTTTCTCAAACAATATTAAAACCTCAGTTGTCGTTTAGTTTTCTAATTCTAAAAACAACATGGTTGTACCAAAAAAAATTAAAGCAACTCCAAATGTAGACTATATTTGTTTCCACAGACCTGTCAGAAGGTCAACCAGTTTTCCTAATTAAGTCTCATAAACTTTATTTGTTTAAAACATCAGTGCAATCTGTTTCTGTCACTGACACATTTCTACTTCAACATTTTTCAACATTAAAACGTCTGTTTAATGTAAAGGCTCCCATACTTTCTGTTGAGCTCAAAAAAAACAACGGAAAAAAAACAAAACATTTCTTGCTCTTGACGTGAGCAAAAAGGAAGGGTACCTCGAAGGCCCCGCTATCTTTATGTTGACACATTCCTTGTAAATCCAACCTTGGTTGTTTTCCACTTTCTACACTTTGTCAGAACCAAACCAAAGAAATATATACTTGTTCATTTCAAATATTTCTTCTGGAAACATTATTTTATGTTTGAGCTGATGGCCCAAATATCTATAACTTTGTATTATTTTTATAACCTTGCTCAGCGCAATTCAACCTTAAGACGCATTTTTAAATTATTCTGATTACACAGTGACTATTTTCATACAGTGTTTTTGAACCACACTGAAATTAAGGAACTCTATTAGTTCTCGTACTAATAGATACATACCATTGTTTTGCAAAATACTAATCAATACTTTTATTTTGGATCCAAGGTTTCGGATCTTTTAACATTTTCACTTTTGTGTGTGTCATGTGGTGTGTGTACATGACTTAACTCCTGATCTGTTCAAGGGTCAGTCAAAGGTCCCTCTCTTGTCTGGACCTAGTGTCGGCCTCCTCTCCTGTTCTCAGTGCCCTCTCCTCTGCCACGCCCACCACAACCCCGCTCCCGGTCTCCATGGCAACCATGGCAATGATGTATTTTCCCTCGGAAAAATACATTACATTCACATTAAGGTCAAGTTTCGCACAATTTCCAAATTTAATCTACAAATTCCTCTTTGGTCTCTCTCAATAGATACAGTTTAAAATAAATACAGATAAACATTTGTCTGGAATATGTTTACCTTACCGTTTGTTTTTCTGCTGTCTGTCTGCAGCGTCTCTCAGCCGACAGGAGCAGGTGTGTGGGGGAAGGGCAGAGGAAGTTTGGGGTGCACTGGTTTGAGCGGAGAGGCCGAGACCTAAAAATCTCACAGGACATAAAAGAAAAATACAAATGATTAGTGTTTTGAAGTCCACGTGTACCTTCCTTTTAAAAAACTTTTTACTTTCACAAAATGGCTTCCCCCTTTTTTTTTTTTTTTTTTTGTTACACTGGAAGCCTAGAAAACTATCTTCCATAAGCTATTTTTAAGCTATTTTTCTTTCTCGTAATTGTTTAAATCACCGCTTTCAGCTCAGTTCTCAAACTTTTTCTACAAAACCATTAACCCTTTGTTAATGTTCACATTCTTAAACATTACTCATTCAACAATGGCGCCCATTCATACAACATTAATTCTAATACACAACTTCTTTTAACTGCTTTTAGGTCATTATTATACATTATATTATTCTCAAAGGTATTAGCCCCTCACTCTCGTAGGCTTTTCTTCTTATTCAGATAGATCAAATTAAAGTTAAATCAACCATACAACTGTGTCACAATGTTAGATTTCTGTTTTTCTAATTAACTCCTCGCATGCAGGTATTTGTAATTTTCATAAATACGTATTTCGCTTGCTATTTTTCCTCAGCTGGATCAGATTCTCTGAGTCACATTAACTTATCTTAACTTAAGCTTTAAGTTAAGGCTTTTTCACATTCAGGCTGACTGATGTTAGTTCTCATTATTCAGACTGAATCAACTTCTTTCAATAAAATCAACTGCATTCAATCCACAGTCGCATCCCAATCACTCTCTCAACCACACTTTCTACTCAGACTTTTTACTCACTAACCTTCAGGTTAGATAAACTTCATTAAAGCCACTTCTTCTGTGGGCTTTTAAACCTTTATCTCACTGCGTCACACAGTGAACAATTCTCTGCAGGCCTGCTTTTACCAAGTCTCATAGACTTCGGAGCTATTTATCTCACTTAAAGTTGTTAGGCTAAGAATCTCGATAATAGTCCATACTCGAGTTACCTGTACATTTAACCAACATTCGTAGTTAATGCAAGACTTTTTGAATGTGGGTATTAGGATACATGCTATTAAACTAAAGCAAATTATGCACTCTCTAGACCAGTTATGTCCAGACCCATATACTTTTTATCATAATCGGTAACCTCATCTCGCATAGAGTCACACGTGATCATTCGTGGGAGTCAGTTTCAGAGATTCCATAAAACTTAGGTATCTAAAGCACAGGTATCTATACATGCATACAATCCAGGTCTATGCACTCTTTACCACAGATTAACATCAACCTTATCCCGTTAAGGCCTCATTTATAAGATTCTTGACCAAAACACATACTTGAACCCCCGTCTCATGGACGGTCAGCGTTTAGCGATCTCCTACAGTAATGATAACCACATGTATATATTCTCAGATAAACAGATGTAATCACCGAACAGTTTAAGTAGAAGAAGTTTTAATCCTTGCAAGGAGGAACAAGCAGACACAGTAACAAGGGTACAGCGAAAGGTTTGCTTGCAGATGTAAACATAACATGAGATTATATACAACACAGTGACGGCCTTGGTTAGAGGCGTTCACAATGTTCCAGGTGCAAGAGTCCCGTGACAAGCCATGTCTCAGTCTAGTTATGTCTACTTCATGCTTGGATTAGCACGAAGGACATGACATGAATTTGACATGACCTGAAGAGAACTATAAGTCCCAGTAACAATAAACATTACAATTAAAATTCTTATAACACTTTTAGAGTTGAGTTGATGGATATTTGTAAGAAACATGTATAGGTCATGTCTAGGGCTGCACAATATATTGAAAAAATATTGCCATTGCGATAATATTATATGCAATATCTGTATCGCGGAGAGGTGTGATAAAAAAATTTTAATAAAAAATGTGCCAAGCATTTGTGCTTGACAGTTAAATAAAAATGAAAAAAAAGCCTTTGTTCACAGTGTATTTAATTAGAAGATTATTATAGATATTATTATAATCGGAAGATTATCTATTACCTGTTTATTTTAGTATGATCGTTACCTTAAAAAATTTAAATAGCTAATAAATCTAGCATTTCTCAAGGGAAATGTGATATCGCAAGAAATATTGTTATCACAATATTCAACAATGATATCGCATATTTTCCCAATATCGTGCAGCCTTAGTCATGTCCCTCTGTATGTGTTTGTTTGTAGGTGTTTTTCCTCAGCAGCAGAGTGCACCCGGGAGAGACTCCCTCATCTTTTGTGTTTAACGGTTTCCTCAATTTTATCCTGAAAAGAGACGACCCTCGGGCTCATGTTCTCCGTAACATGTTTGTTTTCAAGCTCATTCCTTTGCTCAACCCAGACGGCGTGGTCCGGGGGCACTACAGGTAAAAATCAGACAATGACATAACATTAAAATATTTTAAAATTATTTTTATATCACTTTGTGTTATAAAACTGTCCACACTACGTGTCCACACAAAGTGAAGTACTTCAAATACTAAATCTTGTTTGTAATTTTTTATGTAGAACTGACTCGAGGGGTGTGAACCTGAACAGGCAGTATCTAAATCCTAGTCCTGATCTGCATCCTTCCATTTACGCCGCCAAAACCTTGTTACTGTACCACCACGTCCACAACCGAGTACAGAAAGCACAGCCGAGCTCTCGGATCAGTCCCTCACAAATACAGCCTCCTCCCCTCAACACAAAACCGCCCCTCACTGACATGGAAGTCAGCAAGAACCAACGGAACGCGGGTAAAGATATCAATCCTTTGCATCTGGATGTTACAATGGCGACTGTGGAAAATACTGTGACCACAACAGAGACTGAAAAGGGAACCCAAAACATTTCAAGCTCATCAGAAACTATTGTTGCCGATAAAGCTGAGGTAACAAACCAAGAGGATGAAAAGCAGCAGGACTCAATTCCGCCACATGAAGGGGGCGTGGCCTATTATGTGGACCTACATGGCCACGCCTCCAAACGTGGCTGCTTCATGTATGGAAATAACCTTCCTAATGAAAGTCAGCAGGTAAAATCATCTGTTAACCTCCACGTCACCATGTGTTTTTGGTTATTGATATTATAGGTAACGTCTTTGCCAACATTCCTGCAGGTGGAGAACATGCTGTACCCAAGACTGATTGCTATGAACTCTGCCCACTTTGATTTCCTTGGCTGCAACTTCTCAGAGAAGAACATGTACGCAAGGGACAAGAGGGATGGGCAGTCTAAAGAAGGGAGCGGAAGAGTGGCTATTCACAAGGCCATAGGGCTTCTGCACAGGTCAGATATTAGATGTGTTTTTATTAAATATAATGCAAACCTAAAGCACAAGTCACAAAAAGAAAAAAAAAAGTTATAGTTTTATGTAAAGTTTTATGTTGACTTTCTGTTTCTTTTGGTTAGTGTTTGTCTTTTTTAATTCCACTAAATAGATAGTGACGATAATATGCATTGGTTTTAAAGCAGGCAGCAAGGCCATACCACAGCAACAGGACCCACACACCTTTGTTTAATAAAATGAAGCCTTTTACTGCTGTTTTTATATTTATGTCTCATATTTAACAGATAAATATTATTTATCTATAAAGTCTGATGTTAATTAGATTCAGCTTAAAAAAATAGGTTCTAGAAATATTTTTTTGCAAATGACAAAGTCCAATATAACTGTAGAAATTAAGTGATTTTATTTAATATTTTTTACTAACTTTCTCAATGAATATTTCAACAACAATTGAACGTGTGTCAAAACAGTAATATTCTATCTTTAATATTACACACAACATTTTCATAACTACAAAATATTGCTGTTTTTGTGAACTAATTTCTGTTTGGCGTTCAACAGTTACACTTTGGAGTGCAACTACAACACCGGAAAAACTATGAACAGCATTCCACCTGCCTGCCATGACAACGGACGGGCGACCCCACCTCCTCCTCCGTCATTCCCTCCCAAATACACTCCGGAGATATTTGAACAGGTACATACGTAAAATTGCAATATTTTTTATTTATTTATTTTTTATTTTATTTTATTTTTTTAGGTCTTTTTACTGTGAAAGTGAACTGAAATGTCTGTGTGCTTCAGGTGGGGCGCGCTGTGGCCATCTCTGCCCTGGACATGGCCGAGTGTAACCCATGGACCCGACTGGTGCTGTCCGAACACAGCTCCCTGGCGAACCTCCGAGCCTGGATCCTCAAACATGTCCGCAACACCAAAGGCCTGAATGCTAATGCTCACCCCATCCCTCCAGCGAGAATCTACCACAATGGCAGCAAGGCCTCACCACCAAAGAGCTTCAACAAGCAAGTTCACTCCCAGCTTACTCAACCACCATAATCTTTTGCCCTTGAATATAACAATATGCCTCTTTTTTTTTTTTAGCTGTCTGTTTGGCTTAGCTTCAGAGAATACTCTAAGTCGTGTTCGGTGCAACAGCCACAGCAGCAGCAGCCAGACACCGTCTCCCAAGATTCAAAGTTCACCGAGCTTTACTTTTGGCTGTCCCCCGCCTCGAGCCCATGCGCAGCACAACGGCAACGGGAGGGGAGGCAACAAGACACTCGGGCCTGTCAGGGGTAAGATGATCCCTCCTCTGATTGTTTTACGACTGAGGTTTGATGAGCTTTTTCCGGAGTGTTCTTTTGTTTTCTGTATCTAGTATCTCTTTGTTCTAGTTTACTTCACACTGATGATATAGTTTTCACATGTCAGGGATTGGAGACGAGATAACTCTGGTGTTTAAATTTAAGTTCCTGTTTTAAATTTTTTTATTAAAGACACTTTCTTTGTTGCATTTCTGTCAGCATAACCTCTTTATGTCCTTAATGTGACCCCAAATCCCTGCATGACATCCCTGTGACTTTTTTAGACACGCTTCGATGTCTTTAATGTTTTTTTATTTTTTTAATTTACATTAACAATTATTTTAGACTCAATTTGAGGTACATTTTCCTGTAGTGTAAACAACGCCAAAACTATATAAAATTAGCTGTAATCCGTTATCCACTTCCTGTACATCATTCCTTTTTGTCCGGTTCACATCCTCCCCTCACGAATCTGAGCTGTGTCTGTCTCTCCCTGTAGATGCTAAGCCTCCAGAGAAGAGACGCACACCCCACCACCGCCCTGTCCTGCGTTCCCCCGGCAACAGCCACGTGCCATCCCGCCCCACGCCGCCCTCACCCCCTTCCTCCTCTTCGTCCTCGTGCTCATCAGTGTGCGCTCCGGGCTCCTGCCCCCTTCCAGCCTCCTGCCCCCTCCCGGCCTCCGTCAGTATGTCAGGTCTGTACACCCTGCAGCCCCCCAGCCTCTCCACACTGCTCCCCTCCCTACAGGCGCTCCCCCGGCCCGGGCTGCTGTCCAAACTGAGCCCCCTGCTGCTTCAGGGCCTCCCGCCGCCCACCAACGCTCCACCGGGCCAGGCCAGGACTGAACTGCGACCTGAGTGTGTGCGTGTGAGTGGAGCTTTAGCTGCACCCGGAGGTGGTCTTGTCACTGTTGGGTTGTTCACTGGTGCTAGCTCTTCTGACTTATCTTTCTGTTCCTGTTCTCCTATTTTGTGTATTAACATATTTTTTTCGCACCTTTGGGTAAGTTTAACACTTTATTCCACAAAGTTAACCTGAAATCCACTGAATTCTACCAGTAAGAGGAGAAGAAAAAAAAGCGGCGCATGAGAATCTGATTTATTTGGATAGAGAGACTAATGAGAGTCCAATCACATTTATTTTGATAATCCATATTTGGACATACTATACTTCTACAAATAATAAGCTAGCAAAAATTCCCATGTTTGAAATTACCTGTGCTTTTTATTTATTTATTTATTTTTTAATGGTTTAAAACACTACAAATAAAAATATTGCACTTTCCTTTCCAAATGTTGCCTTTATGGTTTTATGTGAATTTTAACAACACATTTTTCTGTTTGCGACAGCACAGCTTATGTTTTGTCTTTCAATGCACCTTGTAATTTTGTGGTTTATGTATTTACATGTAAATGTCAATGTTTTGTCTGTAATGTAGTTTATTTTTAGCTACTTTACAAATAAGGGCCTTTTATAAAGGGTTTAATGATGGTTTACAAACATCTTATAAGCTGGTTATTATCAGGTTTATAATAGTTTATTGATTGGGATTGAGATCTTGGAACGTGTAACATTTGCTGGCTCACAATTTTTTTTTGTACTTGTTATAAGATTATTAATAATGATTTCTGAACTTGGTAATACCCAGTTAAGAACCTGCTGATAAACCCTTCATAAAATGGTCATGTATTGGTTTTAATCTCTCTGGAAACGCATTAGTTTTTCATTTCCAGTAACTTGAAAAGTACTAGGTTCATATCTGTTATTTATTTTAGCCCTACATTAGTAATGTCTGTTCTGGTTCGAGTAATCTGTACCATTCCAGTGTCAGTCCAGTTGTGGCCCTGACATAACGTTCACAGAGCAGCCTACTGCCACAGACCTCATGTGGACCGTCACTGGTCTGACTTCTCATGAGGGTCACATGCTTCTTAAAAAGAAGCAGATAATTAAGCTATATGCTAACAAGCAATAAACATATTCTACCCCCATTACAGTGTAAATAAAGTGAAGTTTTTCATCAGACTGATACAAGTAAAAAAAGTTATATGAGATTTATTGTAATCATTATGTGTATTATTATGCACATGTGTGTTTCTTAGTGAGTGTTTGCAGTAGACTGACAGAAGTTGAACTTGTGAGGGAAGAAATTAGCTCGTCTTGCTTTTTAGGTAAGTCTTAGGCCCACTTGTGAAATATAGTTACTTGTAACTTCATTTGTGTGCTGCCATTCTAATGATCTTATTAGATCTAATTGTGCAAAGGCATTGTGTCACATGTTCATACCTTTCAAATATCCAGCTTCACACTGCGGTTTGCTTTAGTCCTGTCCCAGTGCTGTCCCACGCTGTGTGCCTTGCCCTGCCGTCTGTAGGTTTCTGTTTCTTTAAATTAGATTAGACTTTAATCTGATGTATGTGTCGAACGTCTTAACCTGCAGCTTTACCTTTGATTTGGAGATTATCACCACTGCAATAACTTTATTGCATAAAGACAGAAATTTAATTATAAATCATCACCTTTTGATACAAATCAGACGGTACAACTGTGGTGTGTACAGTTAAGGTGTCTGTGTAATAATGTGTTACATACATTAAGAGACCACTGGTGGAGAACATGCCAAAATGCATGAAAGCTGTGATTCAAAATCAGGGTTATTCTACCAAATATTGAGTTCTGAACTCTTCCTAAGTTAAAACATTAGTAGTGTGTTGTTTAAAAATGAATATGAACTAATTTTCCTTCGATTATTACTAGTCAGACAACACTTCATGTTTTTTGTTATTTTGACCAGTTGTTGCTTTTGGCAAATAAATGCTCGAAATTACAATATTTTTATTTGGAATTTGGGAAAAATGTTGTCATTAGTTTATAGAATTACCCAAACATACCTATAAATAGTAAAACTGATAATTTTGCAGTGGTCTCTTAATCTTTTCCAGAACTGTATGTTTTTATTTATTTATTAGAAAAATCCTGCTGAAACTGCTTCAAGCTAGTCCTCTTTGTTCAAGATAAATGTTCACAAATTAATGTCGTGTTGGTACAAATGACTATATATTTTATGTAGACAGTCTGCTCATGTGACCATCATGTTTATGTAACCTATGGTATATTCTGTGTTTCAGTGATGTGGAAGAACGATTGTAATCCACTTTCTCACTGTGATGTTGAAAATGATGAAAACATTTGATCAGAGATGTACTGTATGCATCACATTCTCACTTGTACATTTTTCTCCAATGAGAATTGTGTTGTTACCTTCTATGTGGTGCTAACTTTCTACATCTAAAAACAGGATTACTTGTTTGTCTGTGTATCATCTTTACAGTTTTCAATTTCCTCTGGAATAAAAACTATCACTTTGTAAACTTTTGTGTTCTGTGTTCTCTACTTCTGACTTTACTTCCACGTGCCTCTAAAGGCCTCTCGATTATATCCCTTTCCCTTCCTATAATAACACACAGTATACTTGTGTTTCACAGGTGTATTTTGCCCGGACATTCAGGCTTGTGGACCCACTTCAGCGTGTTTGTCCAGACTGCCATTCCCCAAGCATTCAGCGCATGTGGGAAGGGGCTGTCGACGTCTTTCCATCACTCACAAGGTTAGCTCACATTGCTGACTCACACACAGATGACTTGCATACTATCATTAAAACCCTAATGTAATCTTTCAATCTGCCACAGGCAAAAAACTTGGGGCCTGAACAAATTCTTTCCTCCATCAAATTTAGCAAGTAAGCACACCAGATGGCATGTTTAGATTTTCATCTTTATCACTTTGAGTTTCAGTTGTAAAGATGTTTTATCCTGTCTTTTACCTGCTTAGGTGTGAGCTTCTGCCGCCACATTCAAGTCGGATCCCCATCCGAAGAACAGGCTCAACTGAGACCCCTCCCACACAAACCAGAAACACCACATTGGATACAAAAGACGAGATGGCGGCGTTGAGGTTTTGGAAGCTGTTACGACCCGGTCTTCAGCAGCATTTTTCTCTCACAGGCAAGATTATATTATTTTTATTTTATTTTTTTGTATTGCTACCAAAATGCCTAATGAAATGGGTGTTTAAATGTAGTACAAGTTGACATACATACTTTGTTTTTTATGCTTATTTAGAATGTAAACCTAGGCTAATTTTAGTGTTTATCTAAAGGTGTTAATGGGAAATATGCTTCAAAAGCAATAATTAATAAAAATGAAAAAAGTCTCCACTTCAACGTGCCAGTGGCTATTATAGAAACCACACTCGAGGTCAGTGACCACACTAAGCACTCAAATGAAGTATGTGTTTTATGAAGTAACTGTAATCTGTGTCTTCAAAGGTCAAGGAGACAGTGCTGATGCCTCGGCTGGAGACCATCAGCCTGTGTGAGACAGTGGCACTCTGTGGAGAAGCTTAGGAACTGCACAATGGAAATACTTAATTACACCTTTTTTTTCTTTTTTTTTTAAAAAAACAGCCCCATGAGAATAGGTAAATATAGGGAAGCCTAGTGAACACATGAGGCTTAATGTGAAATAAACAACAATTGAATTATGTTATTTTTACTAAAAAGATACTAAAAGGGGTTCAGTGCCCCTTTTTAGTAGTTCCACTAGGTGTAGCTATTAGGTTATGTGCCTTGCTCAGTAACACTAAAAAGTAGCGGCTGAAGGGGCAGTGTATTCATTTCTTTAAAGGCATAGTATGCAAGATTACTATCCAAATTAATTCCCACATAATGGATACTTACATTATTTCTTTATGGAGTCCCTTATGAATAATGTGGCAGAGGATACATCTGTAAACACATGGCTCTTTGCATGTTTTATTCCTTTGTTTAAATGGGTGAGAGAAAGTAAATTTTATTCTAACAATGGCAAGTGGCTAAATTTTGTTTTAAAGCAACAACAAAAAAACAAACACTAGATTACGACACTAAAGACAATAATGTGGCGAAGTTTCTTTTTCACTTCAGCACAGCAAATATGATTTTAGTCCTATAGAATATCTGCACATCACTTTTTGTATTTTAGCTTCACAAGCAGGAACACTGTAAATGCACTGATACACATGTTGCCGGTTTTTTAATTTGACAACAAATGCTGATTTTAAGCACATTTTAAAAGGGGTTAATGTGTTCCCAGTTTTACAAAACAGAATACCTGACATTTCTGCAGTATGTGGTCTCTGTCACAGTATAAAACAACAGGTGTATTGTAAACTGGGAGTTAGGGGCACATGTTTTTGTAAAAAAAAAGTATTATAAACTGTAAAGTATATACATACTACAAACAAGCCACTTTGTTCAACTGCTACTAAATGCAGACCGTCACCAGATCACATGACAGCAGCTACACATTCAGACTGTAGACATTGTCAGAGCAACCTGCTTAAGGTCAAACCAAGCATCAGAATTAGGAAAAAGCGTGGGCTAAGAACTTTAGGGGCAACATTACAGGAAGACCAAATTCTATTTTGATCTGACTTTATGTGGTAACTATTACACATTTAAATAAAATATATAGATGGGAGGCCTCTAATAACCATTTATATAAATTAGTCAAAAACAAATATTTTTACATATGCACCTTTTTGGCTCCATGGTTTTTAATGTTTCTCATGTTTTATAGTATTGCTCATGCACTACATGAATATAGTACATTTAGAGCTGAAATTAATGGCATGACAGTGCCTGGATAGCTTGTAGTTGTTCATATAGGAAGGATAGATTTGCTTTTCGGTCAAGGAAGTGTATATTTTGTCTTTATGTCCTTATGGTTCTTACACCTAAAATGATTTAGGACTTTCACCTGGCATTACTGTTATGGGAATTGTTTTTTTTATATTTATTTTTAGGTATGTTAACGGTGGTTCATATTAACACAAAGAAGAGTGTGGTTATGGGAAGATTTATCTCTGAAAGGTTAAGATAGGTTCTTCAAATTTATCTTCAATATTACATGGAGTAAGTCCTTGGGTAAATACTTAATCAGTTTTGTACTTATTTATATTCTCTCTGAGACCTTTTTTCACTTTGCAACATACAATAACAAGTAGCCTTTGATAAGCAAGTCATGTCACTACTAGAAGTGTACTTTTATGTACTGAAGCATTAAAAAAAACTGTACTGTGACAGATTATACTGTTTGTGCAAGACCACCAATGAATAAATGTAGCTGATTAAACTGTACTATACTCTGTAGTTGTTGAAATAACACAGTGTGATGAGACAGATGCATATAAAATCTACATTTTATTAGTTAGAAAAAAAACTATTATGGTGCAATTTTGACAGAAATTTATGACTTGGACAGAAGGGGCTGGCAGGAAGGAATGTTGTTTCCAAAGAGGTGCATCCATCTCCCATCTTCAACTAAATGAAAAAAGAAAAACAGTTTGAAATTTTCAATTGTAGCTCAGAACAATTAATTTGTATTGTAAAAATATTATGTTTAAGTATGTATGCCTACTTTATTGCTCTTTGAAAGATAAATAAAGTACTCCAGGTTGTGTTAAATAACTGAATGGAGCACAGGTTAGAACTACTTTGGACTACTAGGTAGGAATACCTGAAAAGCTGGATTTTTTTTGTCACTAAGTGCATCTCAAGTTGCACACCTCTTCAATATTGGGAGACTTTACTCTTGCTTCTTGGGGTTATTGACAGCCACATAGTGATATAAAACCACTAGCAAGAACAAGGACACACCAAGCATGTTGGCAAATATGGCCAGCTGCACGTCCGTCACCATTCTGCAAAGGAAAAGAAAAAAAAGTCATAAGCATACATATTAGGCTACCACTATTGATTGAAAAGTTGTATTAAGATGTGATACATTAAGATTTTACAGTTCAAGGCAATGCACCGAAAAAACAAGGTTAATAAGATATTAGATCAGTGACACGTAATACATTTTACTCACGGATTATTTGCACATCACCTATCTACATCCACAAAAAGAAAGTTTTCCGTCATTTACACATGACTACATCTTTATAACACTATGCCAAGCTTGATCATTTTAATGCAATTTGGCTAAATGCTAGCTTAGCTACAAGCAATGTTTAATTGTGGCTTTATCTGGACTTGAAACTACATTACCTAGCTGTACCTGCGTATATTCGATATAATACATAATACCTGTCAGCTTTATATAATACAGCCTAAAACTGTTACCAAAAACTGGAATGGGCTAATATGTTAGCAATATAGCATTGGGCTTTTGTTAAAGCCAGAAAATCTGTTTACCGCTACATACTGACACAAATATCAAAGCAATACTTTGAAGGGTAGCCATTACGTGCACATAGCTTAGTAAACTTACATTGCTTAAATGTGTTTTGATTCTCTGTAGAGATGAGATTTCTGCTGTCCAGATTTCAGAGACGGAGCTGTCTTTAGTCCTTCTCGTCTTCTTCCGGTTACAGAGGAAAGACACGTCACGTTTAACAGTTTTGTGGAAACAGCTAAAATAAAATTAAAAGAAATACAGTCTATAAACAATGCTGTGCTAAACCTGTGATTTCTGGTTATAACATCAGATGAGGGGACACACTTTGTTGAAAAATTATTATTCAGTCACATTTAATGACATTTCTTTTTACAGTCATCCCTGTCAGGGTAGGCGCTAGCGAGCCCCTCTCAGTGGGTGTGTTCTTGTCGTAGGAGTGGCTGCTGTGTTTCGACACCAGCGCAGCCGGCGAGAAGCACCGCGGCTAAGCTAGATGATACTCGACAGCTAGTAGTGAGAGTTGGCGTCTCCAAAGATAACAAAATATCTAGTTATAATTTGTAGAGCCACGGGGCATCAATATGGCGCTCTACGAATATGTCACTCAGGACCAACTCGCGGGCTTCGACAAATACAAGGTAACGTATTGGTGTAGTTAGCATGTTAGCCGCTAATGAGCGTGTACGGACAGCGGCTAGCTGTCAAGATCAGCGGGGTGCTTCTCCGGTAGAAATGAGAGTGTAAAGAGAGACAATAACGTACTGGGTTCGTATGGCCGTGCAATGGTTTTAAGAAAGGTCTAAAAGAACCTGGCTGTGCGATTGAGCATAAAAGCGTTTAGTCTAAATGCAGTTATACCTGCATTAAGAAAATAGAGGGAAAATGATAGGTAGCTGATTTCAGGAAATATGTTTATTTAAGCCTCATTAATTCTGAAAAAATGTATTAAACTAACTTGAATTTGAAAAAGAAAGAAGGATAAAGTCACAAATATGTTTTTATTCTCTTCAGCAAACAGTACATGAGCATATATAGCCAGTAGGCTGGCATAATATACAGAACTTGTTTCTACGTTTATGTTATCCCTCACAGAATGAAAATCTCTTTTTTTTTCTATTCCTATGTGGAGGTGAATGTTCATGTGATTTGCTTACTCTGTCAGTATTATGACACTTTCTCCTTTGTTTACATAGGAGGGATGTGTAGCTCTCAGCCAATCACAGAAGGAAGCTCATTAAAGCAAAACTATATAACATTTGATGTCCTTGACTTTGAACTTTATTTATTGATGAGCACTAAGAGGGAGCATTGTAGATGGGGCCTAGGTTTGTATACAAAAAAATTACTTGCATGCCATGCCTTAAAAGTGTATGTATTATGTGAATTAAACGGATGGAAGAAAAACTATCAGGGTCAGTCAGTAAAACCATTCAACGTAGTAAACAAAAAAAACATGTTGGTTTTAAAAACTGCAGCCATTTTTACATAAATCTTTTAGTGCCCCAATAATTGCTTTGGAGAAGGACATCCTCATGTCTTTAGGAGACAAGAAGGAGCCCCTAAACTATTTGTGAAGGAGCATAACCTGTACAAATGTTAGATCCTAAAATGTGCTTCAAGTGCATGTACTCATGATAAGTACTAATGAATTTTAATCTAAATGTTTATCTTTGGTAATACTATGTGTCTTTAAAAGCTTTGTAGATCATTCAGGCACACTCTCAAGATTACAGTGTGAAAGCTTTCCCCAGAGCCGTTTGTCAAGGGAGGCCTTTTGCCAGTAATTGCTTTTTAAGTGCCTTAGTTTTAGCTACTGCTCCTTGCGAACTACCAGCAGCAGAAGAGGAACAAACAGAATAAAGACACGGCTGTTACATTGACATAGTGGTTGCACCTTTAAAACACACACATCACATGACACTGTAACAGTCATTTTCACAACTTTACAACTACATGTGGTACAAGTGTGAATGTAACTGGGAGCTGTATTTGTTGAACACAAAGTTTACATTATTTAACATAACATCTAACATCTAATCCATTGTGGATTAGATTGTCCACACTGATACTATATTTGCACAACACACCATGTCATTTTTTTGATTGTCTAAAACTATAGTCAGAGCTGTTAATGTTGCTGTGAAAGAAGCTTCTGTATCTCTATTTAAGCATTATGTCCCTCAAGTGGCTGCTGTGGCAATGTTGGCTTGTATTAATCTACAGCAAATGCACAATTTCTTATTCACTCAAAAATGGAAATGCATGTCCCAGACTGGTTCAAAATGGAGTCTCAGAAAACACACACACTTACACAAATTGTATTAACAGGAGAAAGACTTGTAGATCTGCATAAAGTTCCTCTTGGTGTGCTTGATGATAGGCTGGCCAAAAATGTCTGTGCTATTTTTTTTCAGATGAATTACTCTTCTTAAAAAATAAATAACCCTCTTTCTGTCGTTGCAGTACAGCGCAGTGGATACCAATCCCCTGTCTGTCTACGTCATGCACCCGTTTTGGAACTTTGTAGTGAAGGTGAGCAAGACCCGGTTTAGCCATGAGTCTAGACTGCATTTGAGTGTTTGTGTGTGTGCCAGTGTTGCATCTTTAATAAGGTTTTCAGCTGCTGTCTGCTTTGATACAACAAGACACACACATCCCTGAAGTTACACAATAAAAATGCAATGAAGAAAATACATAAAATATAGCTTTAATATATTTAATTCCTGTTATTTTTTTTCCTCTTTTCAGTTTTTACCAACATGGCTGGCTCCAAACCTCATTACTTTCACAGGATTCATGTTCCTTGTCTTGAACTTCCTAATGTTGGCGTTCTTTGACTTTGACTTCACTGCATCAGGTAGACAAATAGATTTTTCTGCACAAGAGAGCTGATTGTTTATTCTGGGACATAAGGTGTGGGCTGTGTCCTATAATATGCATTGTGCTAATCCCCAGTGTTTAGAATTGTAGTGTGATGTCAAAGTCCATCACTATTGAAAAGTCACTACTGGTGATTTCACCCTACAATCATTAACCTATTATGTCATTAAAAGTCAAAAACACTTAGACAGCTGTCAGTAGAGTACTGAATGATCTATTGAGAACACTTATGTCGTGTGCATTCTTGACATTTTTTACCCTGTTTGTGTTTTAGCTGCAGGACATGTCCATGTACCCAGCTGGGTCTGGGTTGCTGCAGGGCTTTTCAACTTCTTGGCCTACACGCTTGGTGAGTCCTGACCCCTCCAGACCATCTGTGTCCCCTATTCCCTCTGGTTTTCTCAGCGTTGTGATTTCTACAGCAAGTCGGTTTTATTTATTAAGGAACATTTGCAACACCAAGGCAACAAAAAGACATTCAAAAACAAAATTGAATCACAGGTACAAAGGGCACATGATTAGGAAAATCTGGACTGGTAGAAACCAAACAGTCTAGAAGAATTATTTTATTATTTTAGACATTTTAGAATGGAAACATAAAAAAAGAAAACACAATGAATGAATGTCAATATCTTTAAAATACTTTTACTATCATGGTTACTCTAAGCCCATCAAGCCACATCAAGCATTGATTCACATATTCCTCAGGGCTGTGCCACAATAATAATTTTTTTTTTGTGCGAGTGTTTAATGTTTAGTTGGGGCATATGTGAAACATGCAAACATGTTTGTAACAGGCTGTTTCTGGCTGTGCTTTACCAGTGTCTGCTTTATAATAGACCAAATCAATGGTGTATTACTAAACTGGAAAAGATAAAAATCCTAACTTCAGTCAAAAACCTTATTGTGTTAAGACAGTGGTTCTTAATTGACCCAGTTTTTACAAAACCTTGTACTGTTGTTACTTCTTTAAAAATGAATGTCTGACTAATTTTAAAACTACCTTAATGGCATAAATGTAAAAAGTTTCTGTGCACATTTACACTCACCAGTCTTTTTGATGCCATAACATTTTCTTTTTAACTTTGGCCTTTACCTAACCAAGATGCAACTGTTAAGTTTAAGAATCTCTACATGAATGAAAACACCACACATCAGACCTTACACACAACCCACAAGTTAAGAAGTTATGTTTCTAAGAACAGCTTTTGTGACACCAAGTCATTATGTGATGATCATACATGGCGTAATTGACTGGTCGTGTGGTTGATTTATGAAGTTAATTTTAGCCAACCACGTTTTCCTTTGGTCAAATACTGCCCATCATTTAATAAATATTAAATTATTACTTATATTCTTTTACTATTCATCTTTGTTTGTAGCTTTTGAACCATCCTGACCTAAATTTAAACTTGGAACATTAAACAGCTTCTATAAGAAGCTTCCTGATGAGGGCGTTTTACTGAATTCAAGGAAATAATAACATTTCAGTTGTGTGAAGAAGGAATGTGGCTTTTTCTGTTTTACAAAAATCTTCAGTATGTGAGAGTGGGCGACAGCTTTGAGAGGAAATGTGGAAGATCTATGTGCTTGATAATCTTAAATGCATTAATTTGTTTCTGTGTCATTTAGATGGCGTGGATGGGAAACAAGCGCGCCGCACCAACTCCTCCACACCACTGGGGGAGCTGTTTGACCATGGTTTGGACAGCTGGGCATGTGTGTTCTTTGTGGCTACGGTCTACTCTATATTTGGGCGTGGTGAGAGTGGTGTTGCTGTGGCCACACTGTACTACATCTTGTGGGTCGTGCTCTTCTCCTTCATCTTGTCCCACTGGGAGAAATACAACACGGGCATCCTGTTCCTGCCATGGGGATACGACATGAGCCAAGTGGTGAGCACATTAGCAAATAGGAAAAATCAATATCAAGTTCTCTTTCCTAATAATTATGGTCCTATCTTTCAGACTATCTCTTTGGTGTTCTTAGTCACTGCTGTGGTGGACGTAGAAACATGGTATCAGCCAGCTTTGTGGCACTTTCTCTACAGAGACCTTTTCACCTTTATGATCATCGGTAAGCCCTATAGTCCAACTAAAGCTAAAACTAATTTTTCTTTTAAAATGGGTTCAGAAAATGTCTACTGGTGTCCTGAAGCTGCTTAATAACAAAGTTTTATTGCATTTTTGGAGACATCTGGTGGCATACAAGCAGAATGCTGTTTCACACTTCAGAGTTCTCATAATTAAAGCATGTCAACAGCCACAGCGCCCAGCAGGGATATTTTTTGTCTAAAAAAAAAGCACTGTAAAAGCCATATCTTTATTATGGCACATTAATTCACAGCAGAAGTCCTTTTTAAAAAAAAAAAAAAAAAAACTATACAACTGAAAGCAACTAAAAGATAAAAAGACATCTTCCCTTGTCCAAGGGACTTGAACTTTCCACTGTTAAGGGAGCTGAGCTTTATCTCTCAAGGGAGGGGTTTGACCTGAAACTGACTCTGGACCAGGTTGTTCTGGTCTCATAGACATTAGCTATGAAAGGACAGTGTGAATCCTGATGTGAGAGTTGTTAGGATCATGAGAGCCATTAATTTCACAAGTCTATTCAGGTGTTGTCCTTCTAGAGTCAAACTGTTTTGATTAAGGTTTTAAAACACTGTTGTAAATAGCTGGCAGGTGATAACGAAAGAATCCAGAGCTTTTCCAAGAAATTGCTTCCTTCACCTTTCTCTCAAACCATCTGGCCTCTCTGGCCAAAATTCTCTCCTCACTACATTTAACTGCATAAACCACATTACTCTTTGTGAGAGGGGATCCGTTTTTGACGCAGAGTGTATCCATGTTTAAAATTAACTGGAATGTTTGTAGAAATTTATTTATTTATTTATTCAGATAAACCAGACATATAAGGGATAACTACACCCTTCCCTTTTGTCCCTGGTTCCTGTCTGTTTGGTTTCTGTGTCCTCGTGGATTGGTTGAATGTCCATCTGGGGACATCCACAGTCTCTCAGAGCTTGTTCTTTTTTCTGCTTTCCTTCTAAAGTTGTGGGCTCCTCTTGTGCTCTGTGCTGATGACTTCCAGCTTTTGCTGCAGTGGGTGGTGGGAATCAAACTGCAAATATTGATCTGTTTGTGTTGGCTTCCTTTAAACCTCTACTTGGAGAGTCCTGTCCTCACAAATAACCACTGCACAGTCTAAGAAGGCCAGGCGGTCTATGGCATGTTCACAGGTGAACTTGATGTTTTTGACCACTGCGTTGAAACCATAAATACATTGAGTGGTGTTCCTAGGATATAGCCTGTGGTACAGAGGTTGAGGTCAGAGGTCGAGGTCAGAGGTCAATGACTTGGTCCGTCTCTCGCCTCTGCAGACAGTCTATGACCTTCTTCTTCACTTGTTGGCTCTCTTCTAAGTGTTCATCAGCTTCATTTGCAGCCAAGTGTCTTATGGCTGACTCTGTGGCTGTAATGGCTACTACTGCCAGGATTTTTTTTTAGGAGCAATTGAGAACTTGAGCCCTTTTGAGAGAAACTCATTTTCAGTTGGGAAAGTACTCTGCCTAAAAGGTTCTTTACCCATCTGTCCCGAGTGGCTGGTGTGATGTCTTTATCTTTACTACAGCTGGGGTGGTCCGTGTTGTGCCACTGCAACTTTTTTGATTTGGTGCTCCTTGCGCTTGTGCTGTGCAAGTTGTGCCTACTGTATGAAGGACATCTCCTGGAACTTCCGACACTAGTTGTTCCTGTAGGTCAGGGGTGCAGGAACTTTTTTGTTCGGAGGATCAAAACTTAAATGTGTTAGTGAGCCACAGCCCTAACGCAAACATTTTTTGCATACGTAAATAATCTTTTTTTTTTTTTTTGCTTTTTGTTAGTGCCACTGTTGTTCTGACTGTGCTTTTTAACTCAGCGACACAGACTGTTTGTTTAAATGTAGTCTATTACTGGTGAAAAAGTAAAA